>CM069152.1:12696327-13018827 GCA_035221665.1 Okamejei kenojei | reverse complement strand
ATCACCAAAGAACTGACATGACTGTGATTGTCCAAAGGCCTCTCTTTGTGCTATTTTATCCTTTAGCATTTTTAGGACTTCAGAGGTACAGGGCAGAAACAGGCCTTTCGGCCCACCGAGTCCACACCGACCAGCGATCACCCTGTACACTAGCCTACTCACAAGGGACAATTTACAATTTTACAAAAGCCAGTCAACCTACAACCTGTACGTCTTTGGCGTGTGGGAGGAAACCGGATCACCCGGAGAAAACCCAGGCGGTCACAGGGAAAAACGTACAACTTCATCTCTGGCGCTGTCAGGCAGCAACTCTGCCGCAGCAACACCGTGCCATCCAGCTGTTTCTACAGCCACAGTCAAAGGGAAAAATGATTACTTACATTCATATAGTATCTTCTGCAACCTTTGCAGCCAATGGACTACTTTGGAAGTAATGTCACTGATATAATATAGGAAACAGAGCAGCTATTCTCGGTAAATCAAGCTCCCAACAACAGCAGCGTGATAATGTCCAGATAATCTAATATTTCATAATGTTGATACATGGGTGTTTCCGTGAATAAGGGTACCAACCTGTCACATGGATTGCCAAATTTAAAAGTTATTAAATCATAATGAAATGCCACAGCATTAAAAATGGGCCTACCTATGAACTGATCAAAATCAACCAAAATTTGACCAAAATTTGAAGGGAAAAGAAATGAGATTTTTTTTTAAATTTACAAGACATATAAGACATATGTGACATTTACTTATTTCGAAGCTTGCTTTAAACATGTCGGCACCTAACCCACCATGAGGCCCTTAGTTCACGCCAGGGTCATTATAATCGTGTTGTTTGAATTTTGTTTTAAATCGCGACGATTTTCAATCAGGATTAGGATGGTTGTGTGGTGTTAGTGTGCGCTGGTCAGCGCAGACTCGGTGGGCCGAGAGGCCTGTTTCGGGGCTGTATCTCTAAACTAAACTAAACTACTCAGCTTTTACAGCAGCTCATCTATTTTTGAACCGATTGGTGATAGTTTTTTAAAGGTATTAGCTATCGCCAAGGATGGAGCCTGACATCCCACACATCTAGCTGTCTACAAACAAGTGGCTGTACAAAATAGGATTAACATATTTGCAGCACATTATTTCTGGAAGTGATTATTATTGGTTTGTTCTGATTACTTCCACTTGTTGATGGAAGGTGTAAATTAGATCATAGAGCAAAGAACAATTTTTCACAAGAATATCCATAATTGGAGATGTATAATCTAATTGGACAAGTGGGTTATATTAATCTCAGAGATCACAAACACAGCAGCTGCAAATTGGTATTTCTGATATTTAGTTGGAGTGAATCTGTATATTTATGTCAAGGTTAATTAAAACGTGCTACTTTGCAAAATTGATGTTGATAACGTCAAATCATGCTGTTGTCTTTGTGTCAGCTTTGGCTCAGTTGAAAGCACTTCTGCCCCCGAACAAGATATTGGCTGCTATTGCCCAGAGTAAGACCTCATGCAAACTGGTGGAACAGCACCTCATATTCCACTTGGGTAGCTTACAGCCCAACAGTATGAACATTGAATTTTCCAATTTTACGCAACTAACCCATGAACACGACTGGCCCCCTCATAACCCCCCCCCCCCCCCTCTTATTTTTCCTCTCCCCTCCCTGGTTGCGCACCCATTTCTTCATTTCCCCCATTCTCTTCACCTCTGCCTTCACCTTTCGTTCCGCTCTATCCTTATCGCCTTGTCTCACACTTTTTGCTCTTTTCATCTCTGGCCTTTGACCGACCATCTGCCAATCGAACGACCCCGTCACCTGTATCCACCTATCACTTACCAGACTTTGTCCCACCCACTCTCCCCTTCTCTCTCAACTTTCTCCCCCTCTACTGCAATCAATTTGAAGAAGGATCCCGATCTGAAATGTTGCCTATCCACGTTGCCCATCCAACTGAGCTACTCTAAAGGTGGCCTCCAACATCTTGCATAACTGCAACATGACCTCCCAACTTCTATACTCAATACTCTGATTGATGTAGGTGAGAACACTAGAGATGAATAACAAGTCTTTCCCAAAGCACCCAGATCCAGAAAAATGAAGTAAAAAATAAGCATCAAAGGGACTCCTTACTAAATCTGGGTTGCGTGGCGTTAGAGACATAAAGATGTTTTCATCACAGCTGTAGAGAATTGTAGTGAAGATAATACTCAGTGAGCGATACAAGGTCTGGTTATCGAGTCATTGAGTCATGCATCATGGAAACAGACCCTTCAGCCCATCTTGACCAGGCCGACCTAGATGCCCCATCTATGCTAGTCCCACCTGCCTGGGTTTGGCCCATATCCCTTTAAACCTTTCTTTTCCATGTACCTGTCGAAGTATCTTTTAAATACTGTTACTGTACCTGACTCAACCTCTTCCTCTGGCAACTTGTACCCATCAACCTCTGTATAAAAAAAGTTAGCCCTCAGGTCACTATTAAATCTTTCCTCTCTCACCTTAGTCTTATAACCTTTGGTACTTGTCTCCCTTATTCTGGGTAAAAGAATGTGCATTCATCCTATCTGTTCCCCTCATGATTTTATACACCTCTATAAGATATCCCATCAGCCTGATATGCTCAAAGAAATAAAGTCCTAGTGGAAGAAGGAACTGCAGATGCTGGTTTACACTGAAGATAAGCACAAAATGTTGGAGCAACTCAGCGGGACAGGCAGCTTCTCTGGAGAAAAGGAATGGGTGACCTTTCGGGTGTAGATGCTCCTAGATTGCCCGACCTCTCCTTAGAGCTTAAGCCTTCAAGTCCTGGCAACATCTTCGTAAATCTGAAGGCTTGCTGCATTGTCGGAAGTATACTGCATTCTCCTAGTGGCAGCATGCTGTAAAGGTTGGAACTTTGTTTGCTCCCTTAACTTTTAACTTCTTGCTTACCATTCTTTCAATGTTACTTGTTATTACTTGATTTCAAGGCATGGTCTAACTTTTCTTAAAGTATTGATAACACTTTTATACGCTTCAATCGTGTAAAGGATGGAGACAAGAGGGAAAAGAGCTTCTCCAAGGAAGGAGCATGGGGAAGGCGCAGCTTCTGACCCTGGTATCTTAGAAGCAATATCGAAAATGAAGGATGAACTGAAAAATGAAATGAAAACAAGATTTTGCAGTTTGGAAGAAATGGTGAAAGGAATTTCGAGCAAATTGAAGGAAGTTCAAGGCAAGCTGATTATGTTACAAGATGAATCTCGTGAACAGAAGAAACAAATTGATAACTTGCGAACCCTGGGCCAGGAAAGAGATTTGAAGATTGAAAAACTGGAATGGAGAATGAATGAAAATACTTGGGCACTCCAGCAATACAAGATTAAAAATATGGACCTGGAAAACAGAAGCCATCGACTGAATTTGCGAATTGTTGGTTTGCCGGAAGGTCAAGAAGGGGATAATGTTATAAAGTATGCCTCTAAAATGATAAAGGAGACTTTCAACACCGAGCACTATGAAAATCTTCCAATTTTGGATAACGCACACAGGATCGGGAAGAAATCTGATTGGGATTAATTGGATGAGTTGTTCTTTAATTTACTTTTTAGAATTTTAGTATGATGGTATCAAACAACAACTTTTACCTTCTCTGATTAAATTACAATTGGTGATTTATTGTTCCTATTTTGACAATATATCGTTTTGTAAATGATTAAGAATTTAATTGGATGAGTTGTTCTTTAATTACTTTTTTGAATTTTAGTATGATGGTATAAAACAACAACTTTTACCCTCTCTAAGATACTATTAATTTAATGTAATGGTATTATATATTAATTTTTAAGATCTTCTTTGTTAGCTTTTCTATTTTTAAAATCGAAGGAATTTTTTTCCTAGTCTTTAGACAAACAAAGTGAAGCAGTTCCTGTTTTTCATATTTTGACCTTGGATAAATAATATGAAGTAGCTCTTGTGTTCCACAGTTAACATGCACTTCTTAACCATAACATTAATTTTGTTTTGGCTATTGAGTGGTAACTATGCCTTCTTTGTACGTTGGGTGCTGTCATTAGGAGAGATGGGGTAGGGAAGGGAAGACTGACTGTCTTCTGGTCAGTTTCGGGCTTTGCATGGGTGGGGTGGGGAGGGGGGGGGGGGGGGGGGGGTTCTTTCGCTTCTATCTTAGTTTTCTCTACCTGGGCAGAATTCGAACTACAAAAATGTCTGAAATATTGTCACTTCTGGCTCCGCCTTAGATTTTTCTTCTTCCAGTATCATGCTTTAAGAAATTAACCCTTTACATACCACATGAATTTTACAAACAATATGGATAAAGTTATTAACTTTCTTTCATAGAATGTGAATGGTTTGAACCATTCCATTAAGAGGATATTTTTTTTAAAGTTATTTGTAGACTAAATGCTCAGATTATCTTTGTTCAGGAAACTCATGTAAGGATAGACGACAATCAACGATTTTTAAAGTTTTGGAGAGGACAGCAGCTTCATTCAAATTCACAGGCTAAGGTGAAAGGAGTCTCTATTTTTATTGACTCCTCAATTTCGTTTGTTCATTATGAAACAATTTCTGATCCATATGGTAGATTTTTGGTGATTACTGGTGTTCTTCATAACCAAAAGGTTGTTATGGTGAATGTTTATGCACCCAATATTGATCACCCTCAGTTTTTTAAACAGTTAATCGCATCCTTTCCTAATTTAAATGAAAATAAATGGGTGGATATTTTAACTGCTGTTTGAACCCCTCGTTGGATAGATCTGCATCTGATCATGTGCTTCCAAATAAATCAGCTAGTTTTATCAATTCTTTTTTACTTGACTCTGGAATGTTAGACGTCTGGAGATTCTTACACCCAAATGACAAAAAAAATTCTTTTTTCTCTCATGTATATCATAGTTATTCTAGGATTAACTACTTTATAATAGATTCTCGGCTAGTTTCATCGGTCACTGCGTGTGAGTATAATGCAATTGCTATTTCTGATCATGCACCATTGAAACTATCAATTATACGACCTGATCTCAAGTTTAGTGCTAAACAATGGCGATTTAATGCTACTTTGCTTCAAGATTTAAATTTTGTTAATTTTATTAAATATCAGATTGCTTTTTTCTTCTAAACAAACACTACTGAAGAAATATCCAATGGTGTAGTCTGGCATTTAGGGCATATATTCGTGGACAAATTATTTAATACTCCGCGGGATTAAAAAAACAAACTCAAAATGAAATATGTATATTGGCAGATGAGATTAAAGAAATTTATGAAAAATATTCAAAAGCTCCTAATCTAGAGCTCTATAAGAATAGAGTTGAACTTCAACTGAGACATGATTTGTTATTAGTATCACCGATCGAGAATCAGTTACTTAAAACCAAAAGTCAATTTTATATACATGGCGATAAATCTGGTAAATTACTCGCTAATCAGTTGAAAACTGTGTCAGCCAAACGTCAGATTACTAAAGTGAGTAAACGGGATGGTACATTGACTGTAGACCATGATGAAATTAATAAATCCTTTCAGGAATTTTATACCTCCCTATACCAATCAGAATTTCCCACTGATTCCAATATAATGCATGAGTTTTTAAAGAAACTGAACTTGCCAAATTTACCACATAATGAGTCTCTGTTGTTAGACGAACCCATCACGGAGGACGAAATACAGAAAGCAATACAGAAATACAGATGAATTCTGGTAAAGCTCCTGGCTTAGATGGGTTTACAGTAGAATTTTTAAAGTATTTCTCAAGTTTACTGTCTCCCTGGTTACGCAAGGTTTTTAAAGAAGCCTTTGTAATGAATAGATTACCACAATCCTTTTATGAAGCATCTATTTCTTTCATTCTTAAAAAAAGATAAAGATCGTATTGAATGTGACATCGTATAGACCTATATCACTGTTAAATGTAGATTCCAAAATTCTTTCCAAAAAATTAGCTATGAGAATAGAAAATATTTTACCTCAAATTATTTCTGAAGATCAGAGAGGTTTTATTAAAAGTCATTACTCACATTTTAACGTTAGGAGATTAATGAATCTTGTATACACAGCATCAAATAAAACTTCAGAATGTGTTATTTCACTTGATGCTGAGAAGGCGTTTGAAAGAGTAGAATGGGAATACTTATTCAATACACTTGAAACATTTAAGATTGGTCCAAAATTTATTTCTTGGATCAAGCTGATATATCATATACCTCAGGCTTCTGTACTTACTAATTATCAGAGATCCCCTTTTTTCAGACTCTTTCGAGGTACTAGACAGGGCTGTCCTTTAAGTCCTTTACTGTTTGATATCACTTTGGAACCATTGGCCACTGCTATTATTTCTGGTATTGTCCGTGTGAATAAGACACATAAGCTATCTCTTTATGCAGATGATCTGTTATTATTCATCTCTAACCCTGAGAAATCTATTCCGGCAATAGTAACTCTACTTAATCAATTTAGTCATTTGTCTGGTTATAAATTAAATCTCAGTAAGCGTGAGCTTTTTCCATTAAACAATCTAGTTTTGAATTATGGACAGTTTCCATTTAGATTGACTACCGAATGTTTTACTTATTTAGGCATTAAGATTACCAAGAAACACAAGGATTTATTTAAAGCCAATTTTACGCCTTTAATTGACCATATCAAACAACAGTTCACTAAATGGTCACCAATGTCCTTATCGTTAATGGGCCGAATCAATGCTATTAAAATGCTTATCTTACCTAAATTTTTATATTTATTTCAGACGATACCAATTTTTATTGCTAAATCTTTCTTTGATATTATTGACTCCAAAATGTCTTTATATATATGGCAGAATAAAAATTCCAGACTAAGTAAAAAATACTTCCAGAAATCAAAAAAAGACGGTGGTTTGGCACTGCCAAACTTTAGATTCTGCTATTGGGCAGTTAATGCTTGCTATCTAACATTTTGGACAAAAGATTTAGAAGATACCCAATGCCCAGAATGGATAAATCTTGAACGTGATTCTATGCAAGGGCTATCATTGGCTTCTATTCTAGGGGCCTCGTTACCTTTTACAATTATGAGATTGAATAAATATACGACTAACCCAATAATAAGACATACACTCCGAATATGGTTTCAATTTCGTAAGTTTTTGGATTGAATCATTTTATCTTATCGAGTCCTATCATATCTAATTTTTTCTTCCAACCTTCTAGTGCTGATCAAGCCTTTCTGTTATGGAAGAGGAAGGGATTAGTAGCTTTTCGTGATTTGTTTTCGGATGGTTGTTTTATATCTTTTGAACAACTCTCCAATAAATATAATTTACCTAACACACATTTCTTTAGATATTTACAAATTAGACATTTTTTGAGGGCTACTCTACCCTTTTAACCGTTACCACGTCAAACCGATATCTTGGAAAAATGTTTACATTTGAACCCTTATCAGAAGGGCTTAATAACGACTATTTATAAGTTGATTTTGAAATTAAAAAAAGATACATTTGATAAAATTAAGAATGACTGGGAAAGAGAACTTCAAATTTCTTTATCTATAGAGGAATGTGATAGGATTCTTCAATTAGTTAATACTTCCTCAATGTGTGCAAGACACGCTTTGATACAATTCAGGTGGTTCTCAGAGCTCATATGCCAAAAGATAAGTTAGCTCGTTTTTATGGTTATATAAATCCTACCTGTGACAGATGTAATTCTGAAGCGGCCTCATTGACTCATATGTTTTGGTCCTGCCCACTTTTGGAAAAATATTGGAAATACATTTTTGATACTATTTCTGTAGTTTTAGCTATTGATTTACACTCATCCTATTACTGCAATTTTTGGGCTACCAATGTTAGATTCTATTCATCTGTCCCGCTCCGCCCATCGGCTGATTGCTTTTACCACATTAATTGCCAGAAGATCTATTTTATTTAAACGGAAAGACTCTAATCCTCCGACCACACTCCATTGGTAATCTGAAACGATATCATGTTAAAATTTAGAAAAAATTAGAAGTTAAATTTGGTTAAATTTGATAGGACTTGGGGAAGATTTATTCAACATTTTCACACAACATAAATTGTCCCCTCTCCATCCGTTATAATAATTATTTTACCTTTATACGGTGGAATGGATTTGACGACGAACAGGGACCTAAATTGTTGAAATTCTTTGCAGCCCAGATTCTGTTTTGCTTTTTTTTTAGTTTAGGGGGGGTTTTGTTTTTTTGTTTTTTCTCTCTTTTTTTTTTTCTTTTTATCTTTTTGTTTTATACATAAAACTTTTAAACACTTCTCTTTTAAACACTTAACTATATTTACATAGATGCCGGGAGGTCTATATTCAATGTGTATTTTGACACTGGACTCATATTTAGGTCATACCTGCCATTAATGTAACCCTGATCCCTATGTATCAATAGAATTGTTATGTTTATCATTATTTTGTTGTTGTCTTGTTTTTGCTTTGGAAGAAAATGAATAAAAAGATTTTTAAAAAAAGGAAGTATACTGGGCACTTGGACAAGGGATATTGGAGCAAAGGTCAGCACGGAGACCTGGGTTCGATCCCGACTACGGGTGCTAGTCTGTACGGAGTTTGTACGTTCTCCCCGTGACCGGCGTGCGTTTTTCCGAGACCTTCGATTTCCTCCCACACTCCAAAGAGGTACAGGTATGTCGGTAAATTGGTTTGGTAAATGTAAAAATTGTTCCTAGTGTGTGTGTGTGCAGGGTAGTATTAACGTGTGGGGATCGCTGGTCGGTGCGGACCCGGTGGGCCTAAGGGCCTGGTTCCGAGCTGTTTGTCTAAACTAAACTAAGTTCAAGACACACAGTCTTTGAGGTAACAATTTATGATTTCAAAGGCCTAGATTAGAAAAGGGGAGCCATTGTACTGAGCTACCAGCATTATGTTTGTGGCTGTACCGTGGATCATAGATCAAATTGATGTCCTTCTCACCTTGTTATCTGCTGCCAATTACAAGGCAGACAATCTAAACCATGCGGTATACTGGGAGCAATGCAGACATATCAGACATAGGTTCATGTTTCTGTACGAATGACGTACAAGGGAAGCACATCTGTTGCCATTTAAAATGTTAAAAAAAATTAAAACATCTGTTCTTACTGATTTAATCATTACCAATAAAACCTGTCTTGATTTATTTTGGAAACAGGGAAATAATTTAGAACAACAGAGAAGATGTTGAATGTATCAGGTAATGGCACTAACCACAATATAAAATGAGCATTAATTTTACATTACTATCATTTCCTACTTCGATAAGACCCGTGTATTAAAAAAACATAGAAATGTGTGCCAGCGATAACTATTGCAATGCATCTTATGCGTTAATTAGAGTACTGGTACACTGTTCACATTCAGAATGCAAAAATGTCGAAGTATCTTTAATAGCTGTCAGCTAAACTATCGTCTGCGGCTATCAACAATTTATATTTCCACAGCCAGCTAACTGAAGTAAAGTACAGATGAAATAATCTATGGTAATAGTCGGAGTATTCCTCACAGGCATAAATGGATTTAGACTTAGATGCTAATTGGAAATTTAGAAGTTTTAAAGGGTAATTGAAGGGAAAATCAGTGAAGTGCTATTTCACCTGTTGTACACCCTTGCAATAGGTTACATTTACAGCAATAAAGAAGTACACACATTGTAGGTGGATTCTAAGCATTAAAACCACATGCATTGCCAGCTGTAGCTCACTGGATCCACCTTGCCCATAAGTTGGAAGTTTCTTGGTTCAGTTTGAGCTCCACATCCTTTTGGCATAAGGTCCAGGATGTCAGTACGAAAAGCTGCTGGATTGTTATCTTTTGATTGCGACCCCTCTGTTGTCCCTTAAAAGGCGCTATCTTTAAAGGGTGGCACTGTGGCGCTGTGGTGGAGTTGCTGCCTTACAGTGGCAGAGATTCGGGTTCGATCTTGACCACAGGTGCTGTCTGTACAGCGTTACAGCGCTGTATCTCTAAAGTTTGAAGAAGAGGTTGGGGTCATGCTCAGTGGGTAGACAAATATTCATCCCTCACTCTATGTGGACATTAAAACAACGTACTCGAGCACAACACACTGCTGCTTCTGGGTGCTTGTTGTGCGGAGATTTGGTGCTTGCGTTACAAAAGTGACCAATTTTTTATATATATTAGGTGGCCGATTAGGAAAAGGGGAGATGCAAGACCTGGGTGTCATGGTACACCAGTCATTAAAGTAGGCAAGGTGCAGCAGGCAGTGAAAAAAGCGAATGGTATTTGACAGGGAGGTTCTACTCCAGTTGTACAGGGTATTGGTGCGTACACTGAGGAAGGACATTATTGCCATAGAGGGAGTGCTTCTGATTCTTGAAATAATTTGAAGGGTTGGACAGGCTAGATGCAGGAAGATTGTTCCCGATGTTGGGGAAGTTAATTTTTTCACACAGCACCAGTACCCTCCCCCCCCTATGTTTCTATGTTTCCCTCTTAAATTGGTCTCCTTCATCCTCTCGAGTCATTTTACCAGTTCCACAAAGTGCCAAGTGAATTTTCTGCCTGGCGCTCAGCTCATCACAAGCACATCCTAAAATTTCAATTTTTATTTCCTCAATTCATTGCTTAGCTCCTTCCTCTTGAAAGCCAAGATTTAGTGTGTTTACAGAATTATTACGATTGGTAAGTTTGCAAATGACACTAAAATGGATGGTAATGCAGATAGTGAAGATGGTTATCAAAAATTACAACAGGATCCTGATCAGCTATTAACCTACAAACCTGTATCTCAGTGGGACAGGCAGCATCTCTAGAGATAAGGAATGGGTGACGCATTGGGTTGAGATCTTTCTTCCGACTGATTGAAGAAGGGTCTCGACCCGAAACGTCACCTATTCCTTCTCTCCAGAGATGCTGCCTGTGCTGCTGAGTTACTCCAGCATTTTGTGTCCATCTTTGGTATAAATCAGCTTCCGCAGTTCATTCCTACACATTGATAGGGGAGAGGGAGACATAGAGATATGGATGGTAAGGTGTGAAAGCACAGATCAAAGGGGACGATGGTCAATAAAATGTAGACATGTACATTGTAAGCTGAGGGGAAGGTGGCAACAAGGCATACAATGTAATATAATTAAACTAGTCGGAGAACTAGGATGGGGAGGGACAGAGAGCGCGGGAAAGCAAGGGTAACAAAGATAGAGGTCAATATCCATACAGCTGGGTTGTCATCTTTGGAGTGTTTAATTCTCTTTCTTGGTGGAAACCCATTGATACCAGTTGTGTCACTACTTTCTTTATGCAAGGATATCTGAGTCCTGCTGAACACAAAGACTTCCATCTAGATCTGTAATCGTCTTGAAGTCTCAATGATACCTTGAAACAAAGGAAGACTTGCATTTATACAGCATCTTTCAATGTGCTGTAGTGCAGTCACTTCTGAAGTGCTTTACTTGCTGTGAAAGTCCAAAGAAGGGTCCCGGCCCAAAACGTCACCTATCCATGTTCTCCAGAGATGCTACCTGACTTGTTGAGTTACTCCAGCACTTTGTATCCTTTTTTTGCTAACCAGCATCTGCAGTTCCTTGTGTCACTGTGAAAGATACCATTTTGCACACACTAAACCACCATATACAGTAGCTTAAGAATGTCCAAATAACCTGCGTACGTTTGGCCTGAAGGATAAACATTGGCCAGGACACTGCTCATCTCAGGCACCATTAAATCTGGAATCTATTAAATCTACTTGGAAACAGAGTTTCCAAGACCCCAGTTCCGTTTTGCAATGAGTGATGATGCCTCAGACGCAGTAGTTTAGTTTAGTTTATTGTCATGTGTACCGAGGTACAGTGAAAAGCTTCTTTTTGTTGCATGCTATCCAGGCAGCTGGATGATTACAATCGAGCTGTCCACATGATACAGGGATCAGCCATGATCACATTGAATGGCGGTGCAGGCTCGAAGGGCCAAATGACCTACTCCTGCACCTATTGTCTATTGTCTATTGTCTAAAGGGAATAACATTTAGTGCAAGATAAAGTCCAGTAAAGTCCGATTAAAGATAATCAGAAGGTCTCCAATGTGGTAGTTGATAGATCAGGACCACTCTCTAGTCGGTGATGGCATGGTTCAGTTGTCTGATAATAGCTGGGAAGAAACGTCGTTGAACCTGGATTTGTGCGGTTTCACACTTCTGTACCTCTCCTCATGATGGAGGCTTCATTCTGAAGGAGACCTGTACCACCGGGGGGCATTGTCCACAGATGATGTTTGTGGCGTGACTTTCAATAGATGTTGCAATGGGCTGGACCAGCAACGGACGACAAGTTGTTGGACTCCACTACACTTACCCAGCTGCTGTCGTCCTGCCTCAGTTAATCTGTTGCGCTGAAGGCAAAGCATCTAGTCGTCTTTGTTTGCACTGTTGGAGGAGAGAGCATAGCTCTGTATCTCCTCTTTCCATGGGGGAAAAACAGTTACACAGTCGGGATAAACACATTGTGCTGTTTTGACAGCGAAAAGCACATCTGGCCCCGATAGAGACACAATGGCAGGACTGCCTCGGATGCTCTTCCACAGAGGCAAGGGCAGCAAAGGGCACATTTAATCTGCATCTTCCTGTACACGGGGCTGTTTATCATTGTAATTGATCCCCTCCAGGAGCGATTATCTTTGCAAACCAAAGCTTTCGGTCCCTTCCTCAGCAGCCTGAGTCCCACTGGGACAATTCCTCTCTCCTGAATGCTGCTGAACAAATCACTTTGATTCAGTAGCCTTGCAAAAACAACTTATCGACGTAGTAGCTCTTTACACTTTTGCCCATTTCAAGTCATATCCAGAGCTTAATACAATCCTTTTCTAAAATACTAAGCTGAAACATAATTCCATCGCGATCATATTATGGGGCAATGGATTATGGACATAAACATAATTGACCAAAGTGAAACCATGCCCTCCAGATGGTGTCTGTCTTAACTTGAGGACAGTAACTAATTGGATAATCTATTTCAGTTTTTGATGCCAGTCAGAAATTCTACTTGTAAATATATTTTTAATGAAACTTGCATGTTATAATTGCAGGTGTGATCTAGTTAAAAATAACTGTGCCTGCTTGAAAAACCACTGAGTTTCCAATTCACAATGTTTTATTACTTTAGCTTAGTTTTAGAGAATCAATGCAGAAATGGGCCCTTCGGTTCATCGAAGTCCACGCGGACCAGCGATCCCCAAACACTTACACTATCCCACGTACACTAGGGACAATTTACACTTATACCAAGCCATTTAACTTACAAAACTGTAAGTTTGTAAAAAATACAGGAATCTGTTTTTCGTTACAATACTTATAATGTCTAAAGAAGTGTCCTGACTCACAATATTCTATCCATGTCTATCCATTTCCTCCACAGATGCTGCCTGACCTGCTGGGTTAATTCAGCCATTTATGTTGTGCTTGGCCTGCAGAAGTAGCCTTCAGGGCCTGTCCTACTTGGCCGACATTTACGCGACAGGCCGGCAGTGACTGAAGCGCGACAGTCGCGCGAGTCATCATGCGTCCGCACAGCCGTCTGGAGAGCGTGACGTCATTTGAATACCCAGTTTATGATATTTACCCTGTTTATGATATTTATCCAGTTTATGATATTTACCCAGTTTATGATATTTATGGTGATTTTCTAAAATGTTCCAGTTTCTTGAATGGTGCTAGCAATTGGGAAAACTGCAGATGTAATGCCCCTATTCAAAAAAAAGAGGTGAATGAAAAGTAGCAAGCTGCAGACCAAATTAATCTGTGGGAAGGAACTGCAGATGCTGGTTTAAATTGAAGATAGACACAAAATGCAGGAGTAACTCAGTGGGACTGGCAGCATCTCTGAAGAGAAGGAATGGATGATGCTTCAGTCTGAAGAAGGGTCTCGACCCGAAACGTCACCCATTCGACCCGAAACGTCACCCTGTCCCACTTGGCCGTCATTTACGCGACAGGCTGGTGACACGCGAAGATTTCGTACAGGACGATATCCTGGCGTGCTGTGCGATACCGCGCGCAACACCACACTCCTCCACGCCACTCTATGTGCCCGTCCCGCGCTACCCACATGCTACCCACACGCTACCAGGTCGCGTAAATGGCATGCAAATGACGGTCAAGTGGGACAGGCCCTTTAGAGAGTAAATGTAGAGTGTGTTGCTTTATGAGCCCTGGTAGTATCTCTGAATCTCACATATTCTCCTTGTGGACCATATGGGTTTCCTCTGGGTGCTCTGGTTTCCTCCCACATCCCAAATCCATGCGGGTTGGTAGATTCAGGATGGCAGCAATCATGAAAGCGAAGATGGATGGGCAGACTGGCGGCTTACGCCCTGTGTCCTCAGAGGCGCTGTTGTGAGCACGGAGGCTGAGCGATGGCCGACAGAGGTGAAGAACGTTGCATTCACGGGCCAAAGCTGAGAAGGCATTGGAGTGGTTGAGTTGGCGGAGTGGGCCGCTGGAGGCCCAGAAGCAGCCTGGGCTCCATTAAATCGGGCATCGCTCCAAGTGGCCGAGCGTGCAGTACGGACGCAGCCTGCAGCGGCACGGAGCGTCGGATCAGTGGTGGAGGACATCGATGTGTTAACTGGCCAGGATGACCCTTGCAACACCAACCCAGTGTCGTCACCAGCACAATGGGCCTTTAAGGGTGTACAATACGATACGATAGAAATGTATTTATCCCGGGAGGAAAATTGGTCTACCAACAGTCATAAAACACAAGATACATGAAACATGAAATTAAGGTGACTAGTGGAAGGGATTGGGGATGTGCAAAGATTTGGTGGGTTGGGGAGGGGGGGGAGAAGGGGATTCAGTCTATCCCATGACTGAAGAGAGAGGAGTTGTACAGTTTGATAGCCACAGGGGAAAAGGATCTCCTGTGGCATTCTGTACTGCATCTTGGTGGAACCAGTCTGTTGCTGAAGGTGCTCCTCAGGTTGACCAGTGTGTCATGGAGGGGTGGACAAAGGGTTGAGACGAAAGCGAAACAAATGGGTGACAAAAGGAGACAATACAGGAGGCAATGGTCAGGTCAGAACTTCTATAAAACCCCCACATAACAGGAGTGTTGTTCATGTTAAAAACCAATAGGCCACCTCTATGATGTGCCAAAGTTAGATGTTCAGATTAGTTTAGTTTAGAGACTCAGCATGGAAACAGGCCCTTCGGCCCACCGCTTCCATGCCAACCAGCGATCATCCATACATTGGCTCTATCCTATACATTAGGGACAATTTACAGAGGCCAATTAACTTGCAGCCCTGCACGTCTTTGGAGTGTGGGAGGAAACCAGAGCACACGGAGAAAACTTATGCGGCAACAGGGAGAATGTACAAACTCCGTACAGACAGCACCCGTGGTCAGAATCGAACCCGGGTCTCTAGCGCTGTAAGGCAGCAACTCTAACACTGCGCCACCGTGCCATTCTATCCATGATGTGCTTAACCGGGCATTGTACTTTGTAAGGCAGTAATCTTATTGATATGTACGCAGCGAAAGGATCTCACTGCACCTTGGTACTTGTGACAATAAAGGAACCATTGAAGCATCCTCAACTGCCCACTGCCCTCTCTCAGTTGCAATTAAATCATCCGTGGCTCCAGATATCTGTGGCTAGGATAATTTCAAACAGCTCTGCGGCATGCCTGTAATCTGATCAGAAGAAGCACTCTAAACAAATTGCGAAGTGAATCTTCACCATTATACAGGAACAGTTTATTTCTGTTGTTTGTGGCTTATCTAGTTGCCCTTCTAAATGTTGTTGAGCAATGCAGAGAGAGCTGTCTTTTCCAACGTTTCCAGATGGTCCAAGCAATTACATCTTGTTAGCACACGTTTTACACAATGACAACCCCTCACTGGAATGGTCCTGTGTGTAACTCATTCCTGACATTTATTAACAGGGGCAACAAAGTTGCGACTCGGAAATTCCAGGTCACAGCTCTTAATGGAAATCTTCCGTTGAAGAGCAATCAATCACAAAAAATCATAAATCATAACTATAATAACTCTATCATCCCACTGTGGGTGAGAGGAAATTATAATTAAAGTATATGAGTGACCTAGAACTCAAACTCAAATTATACGAATTAAATATATTTGCATATTAATTGATTTTCTGAAAGAGCAGCCCGAGTCATTCATGAAAATGAAAATGTTACCTGCAAGTCTAATTTTTCACTCAATGTAGGTAAGTTCAAATTGGGGGATACTTCACTGAATCTGTCTTAGTTTGTTCCAGCCAGTTTCATGTGCGATATTCCCCGTAATGTATCTGTTACGGACCTGAATATTTCAGTTCTTTCAGGAAAAAAAAATGTATATGTTAACAACGAAAATGTTATTCAAACAGTCGGACAGGTACATGGATAGGACAGGTTTGGAGGAATATGGGCCAAACAAGGGCAGGTGGAACTAGTGTAGATGGGACATGGTCGCCGGTGTGGGCAGGTTGGGCCAAAGGGCCTGTTTTCACGCTGTATTACTCCATATGACAGGGAGGATTTCCGGCATAGTTTGTTCATGAACTGTAGATTTTTTGTTCAATTTCATTTAGAGATATAGCTTGGAAACAGGCCCTTCGGCCCACCGAGTCTGTGCCAACCAGCGATCCCCACACATTAACACTATCCTACATACCCCAGGGACAATTTACAATTTTACCAAGCCAGTTAACCTACAAACCTGTACGCCTTTGTGGAGTGTGGGAGGAAACTGGAGATTCTGGAGAAAACCCACGTAGGTCACAGGGAGAACGTCCAAATTCCATACAGCCAGCACCCAAAGTCAGCATCGAACCTGGGTCTCTGGCACTGTAAGGCAGCAACACTCTCGCTGTGTCACCCTTCCACCAATAAATATATAAAATATATATAAAACAGAGATTAAACAAGAGCTTCATTGATATGAAGCTTTAAAAAAAATATTGTAATGTACCTTAAATATATGCTAATACCATGCATGCAATTAAATGAAACTTAGCTTCTGCAGAAGAAATAAATGAAATGGATTCAGTCAGAATGCTGATGCAATTACAGCCTCAGGAAAGTGGATCTCTTCGTGAAAGTTGCTTGTTTATTGTGGAAGTTTAGCTTCATTTAAAATGCTGATTTATATTTTACCATATTAAGGAAATTGTTTACAGGGGAAGTGGAAGTACTCAATCTCGAGCAACACACAACATGCTGGAGGCACTCAGCAGCTCAGGCAGCACCTGCGGAGGGAATGGGTGTGCAACGTTTTGGGTTGGGACAGTTCTTATGTGTTCATAAGTATTAGCTACAGAATTAGGCCATTCGGACCATCAAGTCTCCTCCACCATTCAATTATACAAAAACATAGAAAATAGGTGCAGGAGTAGGCCAATCGGCCCTTCGAGCCAGCACCGCCATTCAATATGATCACGGCTAATCATCTAAAATCAGTACCCCGCTCCTGCTTTTTCCTCATATCCCTTGATTCCTTTAGCCCTAAGAGATAAATCTAACTCTCTCTTGAAAATAAGTGAGTTTCTTTTTGTTTCTTTAACACCCCCTCTCATCCTCTTAAAGCATGGCTGCTCTACCATTCCCTCTCAACCCCATTCTCCTGCCTTCTCCCCATATCCCTAACACTCTTACTAATGAAGAATCTATCAATCTCTGCCTTATAAATATCCATTGACTTGGCCTCCAGAGCCTTCTGTGGCAATGAATTCCACAGATTCACCAGCCTCTGACTAAATAAATTCCTTCTCGTCTCCTTTCTAAAGATACATCCTTTTATTCTGAGGCTATGGCCTCTGGTCCAAGACTCTCCCACCAGTGGAAACATCCTCTCCACATTCACTTTATCCAGGTCTTCTTCAGACCAGCATACTGTATGCAGTTAGTTGTAATTCTAAGTCCCCAAACTTAATAGTTTCTTGCAACCGTCATGTATTTCTCTTTTTCCTTTTCGAGGACTGAGCTGCATCCTTTCATTTTATTCAGCAATCATTAAATATTTGGCTTCCTGCAGGTATGTTGTTCAGCTCCAGTGGGGTTTCTAATTTTTGTCACTGCAGTAGTCTGATTTGACACTGCTGCATAATGAAAATGGGTAGAGAACCATTTTAACATTACATGCATCTAAAACAGATCTGCAATATTACGGGAAAAGAAAAATCATCTGGATGATTTTCAGATCATAGAAGTGAATTTTCAGTGAAGACCATCCAGTAGTTATTTCTAAATAACAATTTCAAAAATGCAAGGGTACAATTGAATAAAATATCAATTTATAGATAAACATTTAAAATTACGGTGAGATGTTTCAGTTTACTGTTAAATAAATTAAAATATATTTGATGTTCAGGTGGGTATTTTAAAATTTGCCTCATTTATACTGCACCTAACAATCAGGTGGACAAACTGAGCTAAATTGGATTATTCTTGAAAACAGGCAATGGATCACTGCAACTGTTATCAGTCAACTGAATCATCCTACCACAAGCAAAGAGCAGTCCTGAACCACTGTCTACTTCATTGGAGACCGTTCAGACTATCCTTGATCGGACTTTGCTGGCCTTACCTTGCACCAAACGTTATTCCCTCAACATGTATTGTCTTTAGACAATAGATGATAGACAGGAAAAGCTGGAGAAACTCAGCGGGACAGGCAGCACCTCTGGAGAGAAGGGATGGGTGACGTTTCGGGTCGAGACCCTTCATCAGACTAGTTAGGGATAAGGGAAACGCGAGATATAGTTGATGATGCAGAGAGATGATAAAAAACAACGAATGAAAGATATGCAAAAATGTAACGATGATAAAGGAAACAGGCTATTGTTAGCTGTTTGTTGGGTGAAAACGAGAAGCGATTTAAGATGAGAGGTGAAAGATTTCAGACGAGAGGAGAACACCTTTTACAGACAGCCAGTAGTGAGTATACACAACGAGTTGCCAGAAGTGACAGTACAATTACTATTATAATATTTAAAAGATATTTGGACAGGTATATTGACTATAAAGGTTGAGAGGCATATGGGCCAAATGCAGGCAAATGGGCCGATCTGGGAAATGTTTATAGGGCAAGGGCCAAATGCATGCAAAGAGTAGTAGCCAAGAATACCAACTTATTTAGCGTGGACAGGTTTGGCTGAGGACCTTGTTTCCATCCTGTATGGCTCTATGACTCTAATCCAAGAGGGCCTGGTGTCATTAGTTCTTGGAAGGGGCTGAAGAAAACCAATACTGGATTGTTGTAGAATAGGTCAGGCAGGAGATGGCTCGGTTTCCCCACTGTGTTGAATGCCCATTCATTCCAGCAACGAAGAAATAACATTCACGTCCTTGTATCCTCTAAGAACGGATGTGTTGAGACCTTTCAGTAACGTATCAGACATTCACGTGGTGTCATCAGTGGGGGAGGTGGTCAATTGTAATGTGTTGTCTGAGCTTTGCCAGCTGGAGTATTGGTGAAAAGACGGGTCTTTTCTCTAGAGATGCTGCCTGCCCCGCTGAGTGACTCCAGCTTTTTGTGTCTGCCTTCGGTTTAAACCAGCATCCTCAGTTCCTTCCGACACATATTGGTGAATAATGTTGGTATTACTCTACGGAGGGGAAAAACTCATTGAGGATCTGTCTCCTGCATCTCCTCACAGAGAAGATCACTTTTCTCTATTCTCTCATGGTGTCTACCAAGGACTGATGGAGTTAATTTTACTGTACATGCACCGGCTTCGGATAGATGTATTCCTAATACAACAGTCCCGCCTTGAAGACATAACGCAATAAAGCACATCATTGACTTTAATTAAGCATAAAATCTTTTTAAAATTTGTTAAACATTTTCTGTCTGATTTATATAATTGCAGGCATGTAAAGGCTAATCATGCAGTGTGCTTGAATTTACTGCCAACAATTTAGAAAGAAAATGGATTGGTATAAAACTTGGCCAAATAATAAGCTGCAACTTAAACCACAAAGGAAGGTACATCAGAGAGGCAGAGATTCTTAAATACAAGGGTCTGACATGAAGATGTCTTATATGGATCAGATTTTTAAAATAAATTAAACAATATGTTTAAAAAAAATCAGTTGCGCAGAAAAGTCAGGATTGTGCAGACCCAACCTTCCCATACCAACAGGGGGCATCACAGTGGCGCAGCTGGTAGAGCTGCTGCCTCACAGCGCCGGAGTGCCTGGTTCAATTCTGACCTCGGGTGCTGACTTGTGAGGAGTTTGCACGTTCTCCCTGTGGTTGCATGGGTTTTTCTCCGGGGGCACTGGCTTCCTCCCAAGTCCCGAAGACGTACGGGTTTGTTAGTTAATCTTTGCCCTGGAGCCTGGGCAAAATGGATTGGGCTAAAATAAGCACAGATTATAGACGTGGCTGTTAAAATGGTAATAATAAAATGAACAATGTGTACATTATGAACATTACCGTAATGTTTACCAGGTTCCACAGCTCTGGTTAATATATTTAGCGGCAATATAATGGGCGGCACGGTGGCGCAACGTCAGATTTGCAGCCTTACAGCGCCAAAGATCCGGGTTCGATCCTGACTATGGGTGCTGTCTGTACAGAGGTTATACGTTCTCGCGTGGGCTTTCTCCGTGTGCTCCGGTTTCATCCCACACTCCAAACACATACAGGTTTGTAAGTGAAGTGGCTTGGTAACATTGTAAATTGCCGCTCGTGTGTGTAAGATAGTGTGAGCGTGCGGGGATCTCTGGTCAGCACGGGCTCGGTGGGCTGAAGGGCCTAGTTCCGTGTTGTGCATCCTAAACTAAACTAAACTAAATTCCAGTGCAGGTTTTTCAGTGCTTTCTCGTTTCTCTTCCCCAAACTATAAAACAGAAATACTTTTGTTTATATTGCATTCTCAAAAAACCTCCTTACTATTACTGACATAAAAGCTTTTGAAATACAGCAGGCTTTTATCACACTAGGGGTAATGTGAGTGCATGTATCAATTGTTGTTTTATAGCTGGGTCATGGTTTATGAGAACAATAATAAGTTACTGTCGACTGTAAAAAGATATGAGGTGTCTCAGTTTTGTTTGGTAAACTCTTCGAAGCAAACGGGCAATTGTGAATCCGGAGCTTGAAATCCTTCCATTGGGACGAGAACCATAATCTCACGGTGGTGTAAAGCCCTTTTGAGAAGCTGAGATGTGAATGAACTTCGAGAAGGCACTTTCACGAAGATTGCATCCGTGCACAGTATGTTTTGGAAACTGGGCTGAGTTATCCCAGTTGGTGTGCTTGGGTATTTGAGTTAAATAATAGTCAATCTTCCCCCCCCATCTCCCCTGTGCTCCACCTGGACCCAAACCTATTCCTCCCCCCTCGCTCCCTCTTCCACCCATATTCCATCCTCTAGCTCCACAATTCGCATCTCTTCAATCCTTTTGTCTCACACCTTCGGTTTTTAATCTCTGGCCTTTTTTTACCAACTATCAACCCCTCCTCCTTGCCCGTGTCTACCTATTACCTGCCGTGCATTGTCCTGCCTCTCCTGTCATCTAGCTTTCATCCCCACTCTCCGCACAATCAGTCTGAAGAAGAGTCATGTGTACCGAGGTACAGCGAAAAGCTTTTGTCGAGTGCTGACCAATCAGCGGAAAGACAATACATGATTGCAATTGAGCCGTCCACAGTGTACAGATTCACGATACATATTCTTGTTCTCCAGAGGTGCTGCCTGACCCACTCTGGTTTCCTCCTACACTCCAAAGGCCTACAGTTTTGTAGGCTAATTGCCTTCTGTAAATTAAAAATTGTCCCTAGTGTGTAGGATAATGCTAGTATACGAGAAGTTCATTGGTCAGTGCGGAATCGATGGGCCAAAAGGCTTCTTGCCATGCCGTATCTCCAAAATTTAAAGTCTAAAGATGTATCAAATGCATGAACGATAGTTTCAACAGCATATGAGAGTGGAAAAATAATCCTTGTTACAACGGAGAAGAGGACATTTGTCCATTGTCTATCTCAGCCACAATCAGTTGCTCAGAAGGTGGATAGAGTCAACAACTAGAGAACCAAATTTGGGACAGAAAACTGAGATGATAGCCACATAATTTAGTGTCCCCTTTGAAAAGTATTTGACTAAGACCATGCAAGAACAGAATCAGAATTTTCGAGAATGATCCCAGGGAAGTTTGGGTTCAAGGCTCTGTGCCTGCACTGTTGGGGATTAGAAGGATGAGGGGGAATCTCATTTAAACTTACCGGATAATGAAAGGCCTGGATAGAGTGGATGTGTAAAGGGTGTTTCCATTAATGGGAGACTCTAGAACCAGAGGGCACAGCCTCCGAATAAAAGGACATGCCGATGAGATGGAGGTGAGGAGGAATGTCTTTCGCCAGAGGGCGGCGAATCTATGGAATTAATTGCCACAGATTGATGTGGGGGCCAAGACATTGGGTATTCTGAAAATGGAGATTGGTAGCTTGTGGATTAGTAAGGGAGGGTTATGGGGAGAGGATGGGAGGGAAAAATAGAGGGAAAAATAGATCAGCTATGATTGAACGGCAGAGTTGACTCGACGGGCCGAATGGCCTAATTCTGCTCCCGTGTCTATTGATCTAATCGAAGACAACACTTATCTTGAATACTGAGTGCGTTCAGTGAAAATATTTTGTTAATAATTAGAAGTGTATTACATTTTCTAGATCGATCCAAACAATCATTTTTGCCTTTTCCATAAACAACCTTTCTATTTGTGAGCAATGGCATTGACCAAGATTAGACAGATGGTCACACAGGATGTGCCAAGCACTGCTCTTTGAAAATGATCTCTGATGAGGTAATTTGTCCCTGAATAGCAATACTTCCAAGATCAGACTTCATTAAGTTTCTCTGATTACAGGAAGCATCACTTTGGCACCTCTCATCTCTTTGTGATTATACCTTGTTCCACTCTGCTATTCAAAAACTTTGAGAGAATCAAATGTCATGCTTTGTGAAAGAAAGGGGTTGGAGTTTGGCCATTTCTCTGTCATGTAAGGACACTTAATTTTCAAGCAAAAATAGCAGAGAGACAATAAAACATTTTCAGTTTTTAAAAAAAATATGTGAGCCCAGTGGATAGTGGAGCAGCTAAAGCTTATTCTGTTGTTTAGGATAAAGGGAATAAATGTAAGTTCAGTAACCTGAAGCCAGCCGGTTTCATGTCAGTTTGATTCAGACAAATCCAAAGTGTTGCATTTTGGTAAGACAAACTAGGGCAGGACTTATACAGTAAATGGTAGAGCCATAGTCTTGTGGGACAGAGAGATAAATGGATACAGGTACATAGTTAGGTCGGGTGATGAAGAAGGTGTATTGCCTCTCTGCCATTATTGCGTGAAAATTAAGTTTACTTTCATCAGTGCGTGGCGTACAGGACTTCATGCTACACCTGTACAAGACGTTGGTAAGTCCACGTTTGGTAGACTGTGTACAGTCCTGGTCAACCTAGTCCAAGGAAGGAAATGGCTGGAGGCCCACACCAGCCTGGGACTTGCCTGGAACAGGCACCGCAGGCAAGAACTGGACGGCGGACTTTGAAGATGGCGCCAAAACATGGCGCCTCTCGCATGTGGGCTCAGTCGACTATTTCTGTACACTTGCTAATCGGGGATCGGGGACTCTACTGGACTGTTTGTAAGAAAATAATTTCACTGTGTTAGCACTTTGTGCATGTGACGATAAAAGCATCATTGAACCTGCTGTGGAAAGGATATCATTAAATTGGAAAGGATACAAAGGATATTCATGAGGATGATGCTGGGTCTGTAAGGTTTGAGTTGCAGAGAGAGGATGGATAGTCTGGGTTTTTCTTCCCTGGAATATAGGAGGCTGGAGCGTGACCTTAGGGCGGCTTAGTATATCATGGACATAGATATGGTGAATAGCCACAGTCTTTTCTCCAATATAAAGGTATATAAAACTAGAAAGCATATGTTTAAGGATAGAAGGAAAATGGTACAATTATGACATTCAAAAGACACTTAAACCCCTGTCCCACGGTACGAGTTAATTCCAAGAGTTCTCCCGAATTTGCCCTGATTCGAACTCGGAGATTTACGGTAATGGCCGTTCGTTGGTACTCGGGGCTCTCGTGGACATTTTTCATCATGTTGAAAAATCCTCACAAGTTTTCCCGTGCTTACCTGCCGTTAGCGAGTCTTCCCGAGTACCTGCCGTTAGCGCTAAGAGACGTCCCCAAGCTCCGACGTACCCGCTACGTTCATTCTCCGTGCTTACCACGAGTTTGATTTTTTTTTAAAATTCGGGAGAGCTCTTGGAATGAACTCGCACCGTGGGACAGGGCTATTAGGTATGAAGGGCCTGTTTCCATGTCAATCAGGTTTATGGCTCTATGGCTCAATCGAGACTCATTGATTTGGTGCAGGATTACTAGTTACCCAAAAGAAAATGGATGAATTAAGAGATCAAGCCAGCATGAATTTGTGAAGGGAACATTTTGTTAACCATTTTTTTAATGAAGTAATTAA
This sequence comes from Okamejei kenojei, assembly GCA_035221665.1. Lineage (NCBI taxonomy): Eukaryota > Metazoa > Chordata > Chondrichthyes > Rajiformes > Rajidae > Okamejei > Okamejei kenojei. Next base: position 12,994,364 of record CM069152.1, on the reverse strand, counting down.
CTAAGTTGAGGAAGATATAATTAATGTGGTGTGCACTAACTGGAACCACGTAACAAGCTGAAAATAGACACAAAACGTTGGAGTAACTCAACAGGTCAGGCAGCATCTCTGGAGAATAGGAATCTAGATGTTTCGGTCGAGGCGCTTCTTCAAACTGAGAGTCGGGGGCAAGGGAAACGAGAGATATAGGCGGTAATATCGAGAGATATAAAACAAATGAATGAAAGATATGCAAAAAGTTACGATGATGTGCTGCTCCTTCAATTTATGAGCTTATTAGCAAAGTTGACGTATATGGCATGAAAGGGGCATTGATAGCATGGATTTGATGAAGTTGCAGACAACAATGGCTCATTGGAAACTGTGAGAAGATTGGAAATCTGAGCTGCTGCTGGAAGGTTTCCAATGAAAATGAAGAATTGTTGATTTGTCAATATTGTCAACATTTTTCTGTGGTTTAGAGAAACTTAAGCCCTCAACAGCTAGTTAGGGCTTACTGACCATGAAGAAAAATAAGCACTCACGGACGTGTGTATATATTTTTTAACCATGTAAAGATTGGAATTATTGAGTTTAAATAAACGGGTGGTACGATGATGCAGGGGTAGAGTTGCTGCCTCACAGCGCCAGGGACCCGGGTCCTATCCTGACTACAGGTGCTGTCGGTATGGACTCTGTACGTTCACTCCGTGACCTGAGTGGGTTTTCTCCGAGATCTTCGGTTTCCGCCCACACTCCAAAGACGTACAGGTGAGTGGGTTGTTGGTTTGGTATTAATGTAAATGTAAACTCCCTATCTTGTGTAGAATAATGTTAATGTGTGGGAATCGCTTTGTCGGCGCAGACTCAGTGGGCTGAAGGGCCACTTTCCATGCTGTATTTCTAAAGTAAAAACGAAAAAATTGAGATACGATATCGCTAGCATGGCCTTGAAACCATTGTGGCGTTGGCACGCCAACAGTGCAGACAGATAGGGTGTATTAAATTGTTAACAATAATGATGAAGTCACAATAATAATGCAAGAATAATACAATAAAATAATAATACTTTATTAGCCAAATATGTTTTGCAACAGACGAGGAATTTCATTATACAAATAAAAAGCACCAGAACACACAAAATACATTTTAACATAAACATCCACCACAGTGAACCCTCCACATTCCTCACTGTAAAGGAAGGCAAAAAAAAGTTCAATCTCTTCCCTTCTTTGTCCAGCGGTCGGGGGCTTCGAGCCTTCTACTGACGGGCCGATCTTACTCCCACAGCCGGTGGCCGACCTCCTCGTCGGGGCGATCAAGCTCCCGCATTGGGGTGAATCTCAGCTCCCCTGCGCTGGCGATCGAACCCTGGGTCGGGGCTTGTCAAACCTTCTGTGTTGTTGGAGCTCCCGACATCTATGGTCTCTACCTGAGACTGCGAGCTCTCGATGGTAAAGTCCGCAGGCTGCGGTTGGACCGATCCCAGGCAAGGGATCAGCTCTGATGGTAAGTCCGCGCCCCGCGGTGGGGCTCAAAGTCAGTCCTGAGCGAGGCCTCCAGCTCCACGATGTAAGGCTGCAGAGCAACCGGAGATACGACCCGGAAAACAATCGCATCTCGAGCAAGGTAAGAGATTGAAAAATAAGTTTCCCCCATCCCCGCTCCCCTCACTCCCCCCTCCCCAAACCAGAGAGCATTTACACAAACTATTGAGGTGGTCATGATGAGGTCATGGAGTCACATCACACAGAAACAGACCCTTCAGCCCATCTCGTCCATGCTGACTAAATGCCCCAATCAAACCTAGTTCCATTTGCCCATATTTGGCCCGTATCACTCTCATCATTTCCTATCAATGCAGTTGTCCAAGTGTCCTACAGACGTTGTTATCACACCTGGCTTAACGACCTCCTCTGGACAGCTCATTCCACATAACTACCACACACTGTGCGAAAAGATTGCCCCTCAGGTTCCTAATAAATCTTGCCCTCTCACTTTAAACTTATATATACACTGGTTCTTGATTTCCTTAGCCTGGGCAAAAGACTGTGAATTCACCCTATCAATTCCCCTCATGATTTAATGCACGTCCATAGGATCGTGTGCATAGAAAGGGTGCATAATGCACCCCTTGGCCTCCTGTGCTCCAAGCAATAACTTGCCTTATCTCTCCTATAGCTCAGGCCCTCGAATCCTGGTGACATCCTCGTAAGTTTTCTCGACACCCTTTACAGCTCTTTAACACCCTTTCTATAGTAGGGTGACCAAAACTGAACACAGTATTCCATTACGACTTACCAACCATTTTGTAAAACTGTAAAACGACATCCTTATTTCTATATTCAATATCCTGACTTATGAAGGCCAATGAGCCAAAAGCCTCCTACACCACCCTATCTATCTGTGACACGATTTTCAGGGAACTGTGTATCTGTAGTCCTAGACCTACTAGGACTACCATTCACTGTGAATTGTTTTTGTTAATGAAAGATGCAGCACGGAAACAGGCTCTTTGGCCCATCGAGACTACGCTGACCATCGATCACCTGTTCACACTAGTTCTATGTTATCCCACCTTTACATCCACTTCTTACACTCTAGGAGCAATTTACAAAGTTCAATTAACCTACAATCTTTAGGATGTACATCTTTAGGATGTGGGAACAAACTAGAGAAATTCATGTGATGACAGGGAGAACGTGCAAACTCCACGCAGACAGCACCTGAGTTCAGGATCGAACTGCGTTCTCTGGCACAGTGAAGCAGCAGCTCCAACAGTTGTGCCACTGTGATGCCCTAATGGTGAGATATATGTGAGTCTGAATGATCTATAGCTCAGTCCCAAAATCCAAAGATGACAGCATTCCCATACATTGTTTTCCTGGGTGCTGGTAATCAGAGGCGAGTCTAATTAGCAGACCTTTCTGTGTGTGGTATATGTAGTTCACTATATGTGATTACTGAAGACAGTGGAGGTCTGGGCTAGTTATACACTGCTAACAAAACAGATTGTTTTGTCATGGGTCGAGGGAACTGAGTATTGTTGTACCCACCACCATTTAGCCAAGGACATGGAAGAGGTTAGACAGATGGCCACACGTGGGGTGCCAACCAGTGCTCTTTCAAACTGATCTCCGACGAAATAACCTCTCCGTGAATATTAATGCAACCAAGATTAGATTTCATTAAGATTCCTTGATTGCAGAAAAAATCCACTTTGGGATTTCTGAACGAATTGTGCCAAATGTTTGAAATTAAAGTAACTTTGAGCAACAGAATGCCATCCTATTGGACATAATGGTGCACCTTCCTATGGCATCCAGCAGGCAGGAAGTGAATCACTCATCACAAACTAAATGTGATTTTATCGGCCAAACATTAGCAGACTCGGAATTTCTGTAGCTGGTCCGGTTATGTTTCTGGTCAAAGGCAACCTCCAGGTTATTGAGACACAAGGAATTGCAAGTAGGTACAAAATGCTGGAGTTACTTAGCGGGTCAGGCAGCATCTCTGGAGAAAAGGAATAGGTGTCATTTTGGGTCAGAACCCTTCTTCTTTCGGGTTCTGACCCGAAACGTCATCTATTCCTTTTTCCTTGAGATGCGACCTGACCCGTAGAGTTACTCCAGCATTTTGCATCAATCTTCAGTACAAACCAGCACAAGGAACTGCAAATGCTGGTTTACCAAAAAAAACCCACACAAAACACTGGAGTAACTGAACAGGTCAGGCAGCATCTCTGGAGAAAAACGATGTGTGACGTTTTGGGTCAGAACCCTTCTTCAGACTGAACGTGGAGAGGAGGGGACTGCATGTAGGAAAAGGCCTAGTAAAAACGAACTAAGTCAGTCTATTTTTCCTAAAAATTGCCTCAAAATCTATCTTTGTAGTTAATTTATTTTTCTTGGTGGCAATTTGGCACTCAGAGAATAATCACAGCTTTTCCTATGAGCTTATTCGCAGTGAACAAGATTGCATCCGCTGCATTACAAAAGTAAAGACACTGGGCTTTAAATTTATTAGAAGCATATTTTTTCTGTGTTCAATTTGAACACCACTCTGACAGTGTTTTAGTGATGCCAGTCAGAGTTTGCAAGGAGATTTCAACTTATTTTGAGCATAGTTAGTTAAACATTTTCTCTCCAGGCAAAAGCCCAGGAAATGTAGGCATGTAGGGCAATTGAGCCCGGAAAATATATTTCCTTATCCAATGATATTAAAGGAATAAGAAAGGATTAAGAAAAAAATGTAAAGGTGAATTCAAGATCTAATCGGGCTCAGGAAAGTAAAATGTAGTTAAAAGGACTCCATTAAGAGATATAGGGAAGGAATAATTTAACAGTCAGATCTATGTAAAAAAAATAAGTTAATTAAAATCTTCTTAACCAAATCATAATCTAAAGGAATATGCCTCTGTATTTTTAATTATTTGCTCTGAGACAAGAGGGACTGATTTGCATTCATCAACTATTATCACATTATTAAAAAGGTTCTTTAAATTACTAGTTACTAATATTTCTCTGGCGAGTTAAGGGCTATTAATATACATTTTTAAAATGTATTCAATTTTTGGGATGTAGCCTTCAGACTTTAGACTCTTGAAGATACTGAGCGGAAACGCACCCATCGGGCCGCCAAGTCCATGCCGACCAGTGATCACTCCGTACACTAACACTATCCTGCACACGTGGGACGATTTACAATGATTTTTTCCAAAACCAATGAACCTACAAACCTGTACATCTTTGGAGTATGGGAGGAAACTGGAGCACCCAGAGAAAACCCATGCGATCGCAGGGAGAATGTACAAACTTCGTACAGACAGCACCCATAGTCAGGATCTAACCCAGGTCTCCGGCGCTGTAAGGCAGCAACTCTACTGCTGTGCCTCCGTGCCGTCCTGATACAATACAGGCAGTCGCAGCCATCACAGGCAAGGCTGTCACTTATTGTCCATCTCTAGTTGCCCCAGAGAAGTTGATGCTGAGTGGTCTTCTTGAACTGCCGCAGTCCATCAGATGAAGATATACTCACCATGCTGTTATGTAGGGAGTTCCACGATCTATTCCCAACAACAAAAATGTATGTCTACACTAGGATGATGTGCAACTTTGGGGAGTGGGAGGGGGGGGCGGGGGAGATCTTCAAAGGGTGATACTTCCATGCATTTGCAGCCCTTCTCCTTCTAGGTGATAGAGTCTACGGGTTTGGCAGATGCTGTTGGAATAGCTTAGACTGATATCTGCATGTGGTGGATGCCATCACACACTGTAGCCATGGTGTGCCAACGGTGCAGGGGATGAATGTCCAGAGTGGTGAAAGGGTTGCTGATCAAATGGGCTGCTTTATCCTAGATGGTATTGAGCTTCTTGAGCATTGCTGGAGCCTCACTCAAGCAGACAAGCAGAGAGTATTCCATCATTCCTTTGCTTTGTGTCTTTTGAATGAATGTATGAATGATACTAGTCGCAGTGAGATTCTTTGTTTTGCATACCCAAGGTATGCAAAGAGTCGACTCATAAAGTGAGCCATTTTAAATGATGCAAAGGCCTTAAGACATCCTTGATACTTAACGGGGCCTGATGGCAAAGTTCCACATTTCCAACGTTACCACCTGGTTTTACATCTCTGTGCCATTTCCTCTGGTGGATCAAGATGTACTTGAGGTATTGTTATGGAGGAACTGGTCACCTTGTCTGTCTATCCTACTACGTCAGCCTGTTGTTTGATTTCTATCTAGGACAGCTTTCCCAATTTAGATATTTGTCCTCAGATCTTAATGAGGAAGATTTCGCAAGGTTGGTTAGGTTTGACATGACTTCATCATGCCCAGATTTCAGTGCCTCAGTCAAGTTGTCTGGTTTTACCCATTGATGTAGCTGCCGGATTTCAGAAAGTAGCCAAGAGTTAAGAACATTTACTGTATGCCTGAAGGCTCCGTAGAGAAAGAAAGTTTCCTTCCCTGAAGAACTTTAGTGAATCAGATGGAGCCTTCATAATAAGGGGTCTGGATAGCACGGACTTGTACTGTTTATTAGAGGAAGATACAGGAAACCCTTGTTATAACGGTCCACAGCAGGAGGAATGGTGTGCATTATTGACGATTGTTAGCTATAACCGAATGTAATATATGGAATTTCATGTGTAGAGACTCAACATTTAGACTGAGTGAGAACTGCACTGACAGAGGTACCTTTTTGCAGCTGAAATATTAAGCCAAAGTCTTACCTGCACTAAGCTACAAAGCTCCAAGGTCTCATTATGGCAATACAGCTGATAGCGGTGGCAGGCACAGCCAGGAAGCAACCGAGGAAGGTGTGCGGGCCTGTGGTGGTGTTGGCAACCTGATCTGGCAGTGGTCGGAGAGGCGGTACGGGCCGGCGTCCGCAATACAGCCTGGAGGTGGCTGGGGAGGTGTGCGGGCTGCGGCTGGTGTCGGCTGGCGGAGTGGCTGGGGAGGTGTGCGGGCTGGGGCTGGTGTCGGAAGCGTGGCCTGACGGTGAGGTTCCATAGGTCCGTCCACTATAACCAAAATCTGTTATAAAGAGGTCTGTAAAAATGAGGATTTACTGTAAAACTAGAGGACAGATTTAGGGTAACGGGCAACAGATTCAGAGGGGATCTGAATAAAGTTGTCCTAACCAATCTGAAGGGTACGCACTCAAGAAAGCACAACAGCGCCTCTACTTCCTGAGAAGATTACGGAGTCGTTTGTCAAGGAGGACTCTCTCTAACTTCTACAGGTGCACAGTAGAGAGCTTGCTGACCGGTTGCATCATGGCTTGGTTTGGCAACTTGAGCGCCCTGGAGAGGAAAAGACTACAAAAAGTAGTAAACACTGCCCAGTCCATCATCGGCTCTGACCTTCCTTCCATCGAGGGGATTTATCGCAGTCACTGCCTCAAAAAGGCTGGAAGCATCATCAAGGACCCACACCATCCTGGCCACACACTCATGTAGAAGGTACAGGAGCCTGAAGACTGCAACAACCAGGTTCAGGAATAGCTACTTCCCCACAGCCATCAGGTTATTAAACCTGGCTCGGACAAAAGTCTGAACATTAATAATCCATTGTCTGTTATTTGCACTTCATCAGTTTATTTATTCATGTGTGTATTTACGGATATAATGGTATATGGACACACTGATCTGTCTTTTGGTCAATGCCTACTATGTTCTGTTGTGCTGAAGCAAAGCAAGAATGTCATTGTCCTATCAGGGACACATGACAATAAACTCACTTGAGCTTCAACTTGATCACCCATATTATGGATCTATCTTATACACTGGAAGCCAATTAACCTACAAACCCGCGTAACTTTGGAATGTGGGAGGAAACCGGGGCACCCGGAGAAAACCCATCCGGTCACAGGGAGATCATACAAACTCCAAACAGACAGCACCCAGAGTTAGAATCAAACTCAAGTTACAGGTGCTGTCAGGCAGCAGCTCTACCGTTATCCCACTGTGTCGCCCCACTGGGTCACACCTGCTCACTAGGGACAATCTGACAACTCAATAAACAATTTCAAGTACCTGGAATGCATTGCCAGAGAGTTGTTAACAATGCTTAAGAAGTGTTTAGAGAAGCACCTGGAGTCATAAAGTCACACAACGTGGAAAGGTCCTTCAGCCCAACTTGTCCACGCCGCCCAACATGCCCCATCTACACTATCTCCACCTGCCTGCATTTGGCCCATATCACTCTAAACATATCCTATCCATGTACTTGTCTAAATACTTCTTAAATGTTGTGAGAGTAGCTGCCACAACTACCTCCCCCGGCAGCTCGTTCCATACACCCACCACCCTTTGTGTAAAAAACTCATCCCTCAGATTCCTATTAAATCTTTCCCCCCCCCTCACCTTCAACCTATGGCCTCTTGGTTCTTGATTTCCCCCTACTCTGGGCAAACGACTCTGTGCGTTTACCTGATCTATTCCTCTCATGATTTTGTACCTGAATTGTTGAGACATGGAAAGGCTAAGGGCCAAGCGCTGGAAGAGGGAGTTAATATGGACGGGTGCCTATTAGTCAGTGTGGATGTTGTGGGCCAAATGTCCTCTTTCCATGCTGTTTGACACTCTGTATGACTCTCTGTTGCTTTCATGAGGATAGGCAGAATGACACTTCCTCACCGGAGGCCAATGTGTGCTTTTCACAATTTTCTGCAAAATGCCCCCATCTGTGTTGGAAAAATAAATCCTGACCATGGGTGCTTGTCTGTACGGTGTTTGTACGTTCTCCCTGTGACCGCATGGATTTTCTCCAGGATCTCCAGTTTCCTCCCACACTTTAAAGTACAGGTTTGTAGGTTGATTGGCCTGGTATAATTGTTGATTGTCCCTAGCGTGTGTAGGATAGTGTTAGTGTGCGGGGATCACACGTTGGTGCGGACTCAGTGGGCCAAACGGCCTGTTTATCCCAATGTATCTCTAAACTAAACTAAATTTTGGAATGAGTGTTCTGCATTTCATCTTCACTTTGTTGCTCAGTTCTTCCTTTCATTCTCAAATTACATTCTCTTACTAGAATTAAAATATTATGAATATTGTAAATATGATATAAAGCAGAAATCGTTGGGAATACTTCAAAAACCTCACGCAGCATTTGTGGAGAGAGTTAGCATTCCAGTCCGTGACTTTCCTTAATTTTGAAAAATTTTCATGAGAGGTCAGTGGTCTGAAAAAATGCAGCCTGACCCACTGAGTGTTCACAGAACTTTTAATTTGCTCCAGTTGTTGGACTATTGAAAAACAAGAGCACTGGACAAGAATTTTTAACGTTCTCCCCGTGACCGTGTGGGTTTTCCCCGGGTGCTCCGGTTTCCTCCCACACTCCAAAGACGTACAGGCTTGTATGGGAAGGTTGTGTGGGAAGGAGCTGCAGATGCTGGTTTAAACCAAAGATTTATTTAAACCAAAAATTCCTGTCCAGATCCTGTAAAAGCTGCTGTATCATAAAGATACACTGAAATTAAGATGGATTTCTCAAGCTGACAGAACGTTGAATTGGTGTTCCATTGGGATTCATGCCGGGTCCACTGTTGCTAACCATATAAATCTAAATGTAGACTCACAAAGAGTCAGTGTCAAAATTTGCTGATGATATTAATGTGTGAGATGCAACAGAGCATTTGCACCAAACTTGTCCATCCTATTATCAGGAATATTTATGGTTGAATGTCTTCTTTGGTAATTTACCACAATGCACATCGGATAAGATGTTGGTGAGATCGCATTTAGAGTAATGTATTCAGTTCTGGGCACCATGTTATAGGCTATTGTCAAGTTTGAAAGGGTTTCAGCAGTTTAAACACCACTATGCTTCACAAAGCATTTATCTATTTGTATTTTATCATCTAAACCTCAGTTCTGTACCTAGCAGTTCCACATTCATTTATCTATCTATTTTTCAACATATTCTGTAAAATAGGAGAAATAACTATTTAAATCATGCTTACCATAAAATAAATTGTTTCGTTTTTAATTGAATAGAGGCCTAATTTCCAAATGAGATAAAGTTAGCAATATTTCTCTGGATTTTTACTCGGAGTATTTATGATTAATATCAAATGTCATTATGATTTATGGTAACAATGGTAATAGGATTTCTTGCAAGCCACTGCGAGTATTAGCAAAGGTTTATGCATTATTATGTGAAATTTGGTAATGTGAGAGATAAGATGGTTGTTCAACTACCTTCTTTATTGTAAACACTAAACTAATGATCAGCAGACTAAAGATATGATTATATTATTTAATATCGTGTTTCATGATCATCCCTATCACAAAATGAAGGGCCTGAAACCCATTTTCCTTCCTAGTTCTGGTTGGCCCATTATAAGGAGGATGTTGGCTGCTTTGGAAAGGGTGCAGAAGTAATTTACCACGATGCCCATCGGATAAGATGTTGGTGAGATCGCATTTGGAGTATTGTATTCAGTTCTGGGCACCATGTTATAGGCTATTGTCAAGTTTGAAAGGGTTCAGAGAAGATTTATGAGGATGTTGCCAGGGCTAGAGGGTCTGAGCTTTCGGGAGAGGTTGAGTAGGCCGGGTCTCTATTCCTTGGAGTTCAGGCGGATGAGGGGTGATCTTATAGAGGTGTATTAAATCATGAGAGGAATAGTTTGGGTGGATGCACAGAGTCTCTTGCCCATAGTAGGGGAATTGAGGACCACAGTACAAAGGTTCAAGGGGAAGGGGAAACGATAGGAATCTGAGGGGTAACTTTTTCACACAAAGGGTGGTGGGTGTATGGAACAAGCTGGCAGAAGAGGTAGTTGAGGCCTGGGACTGTCCCAACATTTTAGAAACAGTTAGACAGGTACACGGATAGACCAAGTTTGGAGGGATATGGACCAAACGCAGGCAGGTGGGACTAATGTAGCTGGGACATGTTGGCTGGAATGGGAAAGTTGGGCCGAAGGGCCTGTTTCCACACTGTATCACTCTATGACCCTATGACTCTAAGATTAGAGGATATTAGCTATAAGGTTGGACAAACTTAGATTGTTTTCTCTGGAACGTCGGAGGTTAAAGGGAGACCTAATAGTATATGAAATTCTGAGAGGCATAGATAGATATACATCCACCTATTCCATTGTGGAAATATCTAAGACTAGAGGGCTTGGCTTTAAGATGAGAAGAGATGAAGTTCCAAGGAGATGTGCAGGGAAAGTTTTCTTTACACAGAGGATGGGTGGGTGCTTGGAATAGGTGGTGGGGAGATGGGTACAGTAGGGGTATTTAAGGGGCTTTCAGAAAGACACATGGATATGCAGGATTGCAGAGAGAGGGCTAATGAGCAGGCAGAGAAGCTAGGTTTTGCTTGGCATCATGTTTCAAGGGCCTGTTCCTGTGTTGAAATGTTCTGTGTTCTATGTCATTATTGTCTTTGGCCTCATTACTGTATGATGTGTTTATGATGCTTCTAATAATAATTCTCCTTGGGTAGAGAACGAGAATTGGAACTCATAAATCCCTGTTCAAAAAGATTGGGTGTTGAAGATATTAAATCTGATAAGAACTCACCAGTGAATCAAATATTCAGCAAAACACTGAGAACAAAATCTGATGGGGGGGAAAAAAAACATTTTTGGAAAATTCCGCGTTTTTGTCCATATTTAGACCAGGTTTTAGACCATGTCCATATTCAGACCATGAAGTTTTCGCGTGATCGTGCGAGAGCCTAAAATCATCACCAGTGGAGGCTATTTTGAGGAATTGCTATTTAATAGAACTGGGTGATATCACCTTCCATCATTGTGTTGATGTGAGAGAACACTCATGAGTTAATGTGTGGAAAGGAACTGCAGATGCTGCGATATACCAAAGATAGACACAAAGTGCAGGAGTACCTCATCGGGTCAGGCAGCATTATTGGCGAAAAAGAATCCTTCTTCTCCAGAGGTGCTGCCTGACTCATTTTGTGGGAGAGTCTAGGACCAGAGGTCATAGCCGCAGAATTAAAGGGCGCTCTTTTAGAAAGGAGGTGAGGAGGAACTTCTATAGTCAGAGGGTAGTTAATTTGTGACCATTACCACAGAGGACTGCGGAGGCCAGGTCAGTGGGCATTTTTAAGGCAGAGATAGACAAATTCTTGACTAGAACGGGTGTCAAGGTTATGGGGAGAGGGCAGGAAAATGGGATTAGGAGGCAGAGATCAGCCACGATTGAATAGCGGGGTAGGCTTGATGGGCCGAATGGCCTAATTCTACTCCTATGATTATTTCAGCACTGTGTCTCTACGCATGAGTTAATGATTGGCTGGAGTGAATTTGTCCTTTTTATTTTAGCGGCACATTTCTGGGCATCTTTCTGCGTTGTTGGTTAGATGTCACATGCAGTGATACTGGGGCAGTTCAGCTGGAAGCATGGCAGGTCTTCAAACAAACACACAACTTTAGAAGCATAGCTAGAATCTTGCCTGACCTAGATGTTGCCGTAGATGTTCCCTGTGGATTGAAGTCAGTTGTTTTGTGTGATGGTGGGAACCTGAGGAGGTCACGGGGAGGAGGCAGGAGAATGGGGTTGAGAGGGAAAGATGGATCAGCCATGATTGAATGGCGGAGTAGACTCGATGGACCCAAATGGGCTAATTCTGCTCCAAGAACGTACGAGTTTATGAACATGTGGCATCTGGGCGCATGTCTTACACGCTAAAGGGCCTGTCCCACTTACACAACGTTTTACGGCGACTGCCGGCACCCGTCATAGGTCGTGGCAGGTCGGCGAAAATTTTCAACATGCTGAAAATTCAGCGGCGACCAGAAAGACGCTACGACTCTCTGGGTGACTGAGGAGACTACTCACGACCATACAGGCGACACCCTGGCGACATGTAGCGGGATGAAGCCTATATGGTCGTGAGTAGCCGCCCAAAGAGTCGTACCTTGTTCTGGTCGCCGCTGGATTTTCAACATGTTGAAAATTTTCGGCGACCTGCAAGGACCTATGACGGGTGCCGGCAGTCGCCGAAAAAGTCGTGTAAGTGGGGCAGGCCCTTTACAGATAATGCAGGGCACGTCTTCTCTCCTGCACGATTCGCCACCTCAGATGCACTGGGAAAGTCCTGGTCTTCCTTGAACTCACAGCAAGTTTGATTTTCCATTGAAGTTGAATTACACAGCACAGAAAAAAAACATGGCACAATAGACTCCAATTTCAAGGCAAGATTATATTTGTTATTCCAAAGGTCAGTATGGGCATGATTGATGCTCTTGTACAATTTTATGACTGTAGAGCCTGGCGCGGTATAGAACATTATTTAACTACAGCTTCATTTCATGAATTCAGATCCACATGATGGTCAACATGATAGACTTTCATAACACGCACATCAGCACGCTACCGTTATTTACTGTCCATTTCACTTTTAATGCGTCAATCTCGTACACATATAAAGATTATCCAAACAACAATGGACTTGTGTAAATTAAGGACATGAATCGGACTAATCAATACATGCCAGTTTGGTTTACTTTATTGTCAAGCGCACCGAGGTACAGTGAAAAGCTTTTGCTGTGTGCTAACCAGTCAGCGGAAAGACAACACATGATTACAGTCGAGCCATTTACATGATAAGGGAATAACGTTTAGTGCAAGGTAGAGCCAGTAAAGTCCAATTAAGGATAGACAGACATTATGTGGGTTAGTGCAGAAAAATGTTTTTCTGTGGTTTGATGAGCTTATGTTCTATGCAGAGATGACAAATAATGTTTAGTTTGATGAAGGAAACAGGTGGGAAGCTGTCAGCTGCGAGAATACATGAACAATTGCAGCACCCCAGGCTATGATTCAATGGCAGTCAAGGGGAAATCTCTGCATTGATTCTGGTCCCAGCGAATAGAAAGGAGATGGTTTTGTTTGTTGGAGGGTGGTCTACTCAACTTCAAAGTACTGCCGAAGACAGACGCAAAAAGGTGAAGTAACTCAGCGGGGCAGGCAGCATCAGGCAGCATGTCCAGATCACAAAAGCATTTGGAGTTATAGATACATAGATGCAGAGACAATAGGTGCAGGAGTAGGCCATTCGGCCCTACGAGCCAGCACCGCCATACAATGTGATCATGGCTGATCATCCACAATCAGGACCCCGTTCCTGCCTTCTCCCCATATCCTTTGGTTCTGCTAGCTTTAAGAGCTCTATCTAACTCTCTTTTGAATGCATCCAGTGAATCGGCCCCCACTGCCTTCCGAGGCAGAGAATTCCACAAATTCCCAACACTCTATGTGAAAAGGTTTTTCCTCATCTCAGTTCTAAATGGCCTACCCCTTATTCTTAAACTGTGGCCCCAGGTTCTGGACTCCACCAACATTGGGAACTTTTTTTCTTGCATCTAGTGTGTCCAATCCCTTAATAGTTTTACACGTTTCTATAAGATATCCTCTCATCCTTCAAAATTCCAGTGAATACAAGCCCAGTCGCTCCATTGTTTCATCATATGACTGTCCTGCCATCCCGGGAATTAACCTGGTGAACCTACGCTGCACTCCCACAATAGCAAGAATGTCCTTGCTACTTTGCCTGTCCAGTATCATTCACTAATCCAGGATCATACTGAACCGCAAGGATAAACACGGCTGTTCGGGTAGAACCGGGTGAATCACTGCAGTGCATTTTGCACAGGGAATGGTGCGGCGGCACAGTGGGAGAGTCGCTACCTTCCAGCGCCAGAGACACGGGTTTGATCCTGACTACGGGTGCTGTCTGTATTGAGTTTGTACGTTCTCCCTGTGACTGCGTGGGTTTCCTACGGGTGCTCCGCTTGCCTCTCACACTCCAAAGACGTGCAGGATTGTAGGTTAGTTGGCTTCCATAAAATTGTAAATTGCCCCTAGTGTACGGGATGGTCGCCGGGTTAGCACGGACCTGGTGGGCCGAACGGCCCGTTCCCACACTGTATCTCTAAAGTTCAAAGAAGGTGCAGAGTGCAGCAATATTGCAACAGTGGTGGAGAGAATGAGTGTTTAGTCCGACCGGTAGTTAATCTGTGGAACTCATTGCCACATAGGGCTGTGGAGGCCAAGTCAGTGGATATTTTTGGGGCAGAGATAGACACTCTTGATTAGAATGGGTGTCAAGAGTTATGGGGAAAAGGCAGGTAAATTGGATGAGGTGGCAGAGATCAGGCATAATAGAACATAATAGAATAATAGAGTGAACTCGATGGGCCGAATGGCCTAATTCTACTCCTATAAAGTTGTGATCGTGAATTTGTTTATGGCGATGGCAGGGGTGCCAGCCTGTCATGTGGGTTGTTTAGCCTTGGATGTTGCTGCGATTTGCACGACATATCTGCATTATCATTAAACCCTCTACTCTGACCTCCATAACACTTGTCCCTACATCAGCTTATCTTCTGTTGCTGAAACTACCTGCCATCTTGTTCCCTCTGACCAGAGCTATTGCAATGTACACCCAGGCAGTGTTCACCATTGTATAAAAATGAGGGAACATAAAACTCCCTTGTCTGCAAATCCAATTACAAAACACTTCTTTCTGTGTAATTCAATTGGAAATTGTATTTTTTTATAGGACCAAAATGCGTAAACAATCATTTCTGAGCCATTTGGTGTCAATTGGAAAATTCAGCAGTGCGCGTCCTGCTGTGAATCACTGTTGTGATTCTCTTGTGATATTCCTCACTGTCATTCATCGGGAACGTTACAGGGAAACCTGGATTACATTGTCCTATGGACAATCATGGTCGGCCACTCTCAAATGCAGCCTTCATTTCACAGCACTGACCCAGGAAGCAACCTAGTTAAGTAAAAGGTCAAAAGGTCGCAATCCCACTCCTCCTCCCTCCTTGTGTTAGATTATCTTACTCCCGGCATCCTCCTTTCTGCAGAAAGCTCCTAAAACTTCCCTCATCTGTTGTGAACCCTTGGAGCCCACAACTTTTCAGGACCCTGACAGTTCTTTCAGGTTAGGCAGAGGTTCACTTGCACCTCCTATAATCTCATCTACTGTATCTGCTGCTCAAGATGTGGACTCTTATATATTGGCGAGACCAAATGTAGACTGGGCCATTGTTTTGCTGAAATCCTTTGCTCAGTCTGCCTGGACCTATCTGATCTCCCGGTTGTCCAACACTTTAATTCCCCTTCCCAATCCCACACTGACCTTGCTGTCCTTGGCAACTCCATTATCAGAGTGAGGCCAAACACAAATTGGAGGAACAGCACCTCATATTTCACTTGGGCAGCGGTATTGCTATTGATTTCTCTAACTTCAAGTGACCCTTGCGTTCCTGCTCTCCCCGACCCTCCCCCACCCAAGTTGTTGTCCCAGTTTCAATGTCGTCCTGGTGAGTTTCATTGTCTGAAACCTTTTTTCACCTAACCCACAGCTAACCCACAGCCTGTTTCCTTTATCATCGTTACTTTTTTGCATATCTTTCATTCATTTGTTCTATGTCTCTCTATATCACTGCCTATATCTCTCTTTTCCAAAAGATAACATCCTGAATTAGTTTCAATCCTGAAATAGCTGGTCCCTCAACACAATATTCCACCTCTCCACCAATTCCAATATTGGTGGCCAGTGGAGGGGGGGGGGGGGGTCTTTCTGGAGTGTTGTGGGCTGAAGGGACTGGTTTCCAGAGGGCTAGTATGGACATTGTGGGCCGAATGGATTCTTGGGCTGGCGGATCAGTCACTCAAGCCTGTTGTGCTGGCAGCTCACTCACGGCTGGTGGGCTGGCAGTTGACTCACGGCTATTCCTTGAAATTCCATTTCAAGCAGGGTGCAAGGCCACCAAATTCAAGTGCAGTTTCATGCCACTTCAAGCAGGGTGCAAGGCCACCAAATTGAAGTGCAGTTTCATAGCATTTCAAAGCAGGGTGCAAGGCCACCAAATTCAAGTGCAGTTTCACCACTTCAAGCAGGGTGCAAGGCCACAAATTCCACTTCAAGCAAGTGCACACCAAATTCATGCAGTTTCACTTCAAGCAGGGTGCAAGGCCACCAAATTCAAGTGCAGTTTCATGCCACTTCAAGCAGGGTGCAAGGCCACCAAATTCAAGTGCAGTGTCATACCACTTCAAGCAGGGTGCAAGGCCACCAAACTCAAGTGCAGTTTCACACCATTTCAAGCAGGGTGCAAGGCCAAATTCAAATGCAGTTTCCTACCATTTGTGCAAGGCCACCAAATTCAAAGCAGTGTAAGCAGGGTGCAAGGCCACTAAAGACAGAGTCGTGACCTCTCCCTCCCCCATCTTGCAGAGACTGAGCCACGCCCACACTTCCGGTTTTTATAGTCCCTCCCCCACCACCAGAAGGGGCATGGCCTTCATGGCATGGTTGACAGGAGAGAGAATCTCAAAATTTTTTAAACACTAATAACTCTTTTATTTTTCATCGATGGGAAAAATCCTCAGCACCTGATGAATGGTGGGGGGGGGGGGCTCTAAGTACGGCGGCCAAATATCACAGCCGTACGTGGTAGCGTTTTTTCTAAAATCAATATACAGCACAAACAGGAGGTGGTCAAGATTAGACTTTTAATGATATAGAAGGCAAGGCAACTTTTCAATTGGGCAAGGCAACTTTTCAATTGGGCGAGGCAACTTTTCAACTGGGCGAGGCAACTTTTCAATTGGGCAAGGCAACTTTTCAATTGGGCAAGGCAACTTTTCAATTGGGCGAGGCAACTTTTCAATTGGGCAAGTCAACTTTTGCATTTTCAGACCAAAAGCAACTTTTCAGACAAAAGGCAACTTTTGCATTTTCAGCCCAAAGACAACTTTTGCATTTTCAAACCAAAGGCAACTTTTGCATTTTCAAACCAAAGACAACTTTTGCATTTTCAAACCAAAGGCAACTTTTGCATTTTCAAACCAAAACACACTTTTGCATTTTCAAACTACATTTTCAAACCACATTAAGAGCACTAACAGGTCAGTAAAACAACTCAGTTTAGTAGACATGTGTTCAGTGTTATTCACAGCTCAGACTGAGAGTCGTGACCTCTCACTCCCCCATCTTGCAGAGAACTGAGGCGCCTCCACACTTCCGGGTTTTATAGTCCCTCCCCCTCCCACCAGAAGGGGCGTGGCCTTCATGGCGTGATTGACAGGAGAGAGAATCTCAACATTTTAAAAACATCGATTTATTTTTAATCGATGGGAAAAATCCTCTTGTCCCGCACAGCGGAGGGGGACTCTGAGTAAGATGTCCAAAAATCACAGCCGTAAGTGGTAGCATTTTTTCTAAAATCAATATGCAGTGCAATCAGGAAGTGGTCAAGATCAGAGTTTTAATTATATAGATATTATAAATCTTAAATAGACTTTAAAGCAACCTTTGAGGTGAAGATGAATTTCATCTTCCTGCACCCTGTTTCACTTTGTCTTTTCCAATGTCTTTAGAATTTCATTGCATCTTGACTGTTTTTGCAATGTAACATCTGTGTGCTGTAACGTGATCAAGCCCTTTGACGAGAATGGCGGCACGGTGGCGCAGCGGTGGAGTTGCTGCCTTACAACGGCAGAGACCCGGGTTCGATCTTGACTGATGGGTGTTGTCTGTACGGAGTTTGTACATTCCCCCTGCGACCAGCGTAGATTTTTTCCAGGTTCTCCGGTTTCCTCTTACATGCCAAAGACCTTTGTAGGTTTATTGGCATCGGTAAAATTGTAAATTGTCCCTTGTGTGTGTAGGATGGTGTTAGTGTGCAGGGATCGTTGATCGGCACGGATTCGGAGGGCCGAAGGACTTGTTTGCATCACCAAACTGAACACTGAAAAACTAAAAGAAGTACTGAATTTCCTCAGCATACTAAGTATGATAACTGTGAAACAGGATGGTTAGCAATCAATTTCTGTGGCTGATTTATTGTTAGATTCCTCATCAATTGGCAGTATGTAATGTTTGGCTTCAGTGTGACGGTTCTGTTAACCCGCCCAAGCCAGTCAGCAATCAATATCGTTTGGGCTGAAGCAGGTGGCAAATTTTAGTGAGCTTATTTATTCGGTTTATCCTCAACCATGTTGTAAATAGTAATTCTTTATCTAATCTTCAAATGCACAGAATTCATTTAACTTCCTTCAATCCTCGCAAGCTATATTGTGACCTACTGTTTCTTATCGCATGTTGTGAAATATTTAGATTCATAGAGTCATACACCGTAGAAACGAAACAGGCCCTTTGGCCAAACTTGCCCAATTCTGACCAACAAGCCCCATCTACACTACTCCCATTGCCTGCATTTGGCCTATATCCCTCAAAACCTATCCTATCCATGTACCTGTCTAAACGTTTCTTAAATGTTGTGATAGTACCTGCCTCAAATACCTGCTCTTCCATACACCCACCACCCTTTTGTGTAGAAAAGTTGCCCCTCAGGTTCCTATTAAATATTTATGATGTTTCTGATTTCATTTTGACAAACTTATTTAAGGTGCAATTTTTAAAAAAAAGTTCCTTCTGTGACTATGAAAAGCTGGTTAAACACTGGTCGCAATAGTATATTCTTTCCCACCAGTTAATGCTAGTTTAGTAAGAGATGTCGGTAAGGAAATGGTAGATCCAGCAATTACGCTCTGTGTTAACTGTGAAGAGTCAGCAGGAGGTTTCTCTTGCGTAAAACCCTTGGTCGACGAGCTATCATACAAATTGTCAGACGAACTAGTCTTCACCCAGAACTGTTGCAATAAATGTAATTCTTCCACTGTTACTGCCTGCTTGGATCATTAGGATCAACATGAATGGCAAAGGTTAAACTCCCCCATTGTCCCAGTCCTTGCACACTGGCGACACTTTATCTTTTATTACCAGTTTGTGACGAGCCAGCAGATATTAATCGGGGTATCTGCAGTGGGGACATTTATAGCTGATATCAGCGCTCTTCAGTTGGAAAAGGGATTACAAAACTTGCCCACTGCTTGTCATCGCAGCTGAGAAAAAATACTTTGGAGAACATGGGTGAGGTGAATGTTTATTGTAGCTGCCAAAACCAAGGGAAGCAAAACATGACAGCATTTTATTGTCAAGGCTCTGGCATGACCTGATGTATCTTGGGAAATAAATTAGTCGTCTCACTGTTGATTTTGCATGTGTGGAGCTCTACCAAACCAAAGTTCCTAATGGAAAAATAAAGTTCATTGTATTGTATTGTAACTTTTCTCTCATCTCCCTCCCAAAGGCACGCATCGATTCGGTTGACACTGAGAGTGCTAGATGTCAATTGGGCAAAGGTAGGGTGGACAGTCAGAATCTATTTTACAGGATGGAGATGTCAAATACTGGAGGGCGTGGGTTTAAGTTGAAAGAGGCAAAGTTTATAGGAGACAGGCAGGTGAAGTTTATTTTTAAACAGAGGGTGGTGTATGCTGCCAGGTATGGTCATAGAGTTATAGAGAATCATAGAGTCATACAGTGTGGAAACAGTCTCTTTGGCCCATCTTGCCATGCTGACCAACATTAATACCCACACTAATCCCACCTGCCTTTGTTTGGCCCATATCTCTCTAAACCTTTCCTATCCATGTACCTGTCTAAATGTTTCTTAAAGGTTGCAATAGTACCTGCTTCGACTACCTCCTCCAGCAGCTTGTGCCATACACCTACCACCCTGCGTGTAAAAAAAGTTACCCCTCAAGTTTCTATGTCATATGGTTCTCGATTCCCCTACTCTTGGCAAAAGGCTCTGTGAATTTACCCGATCTATTCCTCTCGTGGTTTGGTACAGCTCTATAAGATCACTATCATTACAATATTATATTCTTTCCCAACAGATACTACTAGTTTAGTAAGGAATATTGGTGAGAAAATAAACACAAAATGGTGGAGTAATTCAGGCAGCATCTCTGGAGAGAAGGAATGAGTGACGTTTCAGGTCGAGACTCTTCTTCAGAGGGAAGAGTCAGGGAAGAGGGAGACATAGAGGTATGGAATGGTAAGGTGTGAAAATGACAGATCAAAGGGGACAATGCTCAAGGAAAATGTAGAATGGTTAGCTGAGGGAAACGATGCACACAACAACCAGTAAAATTTAATCAGGTGAACAGTGAAAATAGGCAGATGGGGGAGGGATAGAGAGAGGGGAAAAGTAAGGGTTACTTGAAGTTAGAGAAGTCAATATTCATACCGCTGGGTTGTAAGCTGCCCAAGTGAAGCGACTTGGGTGCTTTTCCTTCAATTGGCGTTGGGCCCCACTCTGACAGTGGAGGGAGGCCCAGGACAGAAACGTCAGTATGGGAATGCAAGGGGGAGTTAAAGTATTTAGAAACCGGAAGATCATGTAGGCCTAGGCAGATGGTAGGTCTAGCAAATACACTCTGTGTTGGGTGGTGGTGTAGGCAGATATGATAGTGGCATTTAAGAGACTTTTGGATAAGCACAAAGTTATGCAAGGAAGGGAGATATATGGCTTATGTGCAGAGAGGTAATAGTCAGTCCTGGCATCGTGTTTGGCACAGACATTGTGGGCTGAATGGCCTGTTCCTGTGCTATACTGTTGTTCAAACAACTTCTAATGATCTCCCCAGTTTAAAACCTAAGTATCAGAATGAGTCGGGGAAGATGGAGACATAGAGATATGGAAGGGTGAGGTGTGAAAACGACAGATCAAAGGGGACAATGGGGAAGAAGATACCTACATAGGTGTGTCCGCTTGTGTTATAAGATCAAATTTATGTATATGCTCAGTATTCCTCCTACAATTGTATGAGTGTTGTCCTAGATATATTAACCCAACTGAATCAAATGGATGGCAAATTTCAAAAACATGTTAAAGAGCTAATTGGTGTCATATTTTCAGTATTATTCGTGAATCTTTTTAAAATGGGAAGAATGATTTCAATATTTTGTTTCTGCTAGTTTCTTGTTCCCCACTGTTACTATTCAAAGCCCCTTTCAGACGCTCAGTTAATAAGCTGTTAACTAAACAAGTAAGTTGTTAATTGAGCTGAATCAGAGCTAAAAGTAAACTCGTTACAGTGTATGGTAAGAAAATGTTATGGTGTTATGTTAGGTGTTATCTTGGTTAGATGACTGTATCGGCAAGAATTTTCGATGTCGGTATTGGGAAGAAATTGTTGTTGTTTTCACCCTTCAATTGATCTCAGTCATAGAGTCACACAGCATGGAAACAGGCCCTTTGGCCCAATTCAACCATACTGTAAAGGCCAAGAAGATAACTGAAGAAAGATGAGAGGTTACAAGAAAGGTAATCCGCAGAAGTTACAGTATGAATATTAATTTCTCTAACTTCAAGTAACCCTTACTCTTTCCCTCTCTCTCCGTCCCTCGCTGAGCCTAGTTCTCCGACTAGTTTCACTGTCCTCCTGATGGATTTTACTGTTTGTATGCCTCGTTGTCACCTTCCCCTCAGCTAACAATGAACCATTCTACAAATCCTTGACCAACATCCACTTTGATCTGTCGTTTTCACACCATACCATTCCATATCACCAGTCTCCCCCTCCCCTGACTCTTAGTCTGAAGAAGGGTCTCAACCCGAGACTTCACCCATTCCTTCTCTCCAGAGATGCTGCCTGTCCCACGAGGTTACTCCAGCACTTTGCATATTTCTTTGGTGTAAATTAGCATCTGCAGATCCTTCCTGCACAGGAGTTATGGTTATGGTTCTCAATTAATTTCTTTATCAGACATTGTAGTTAAGAGGAGAAGAATAAAGTAAAAAAAACCCATTATGTGATAAAATGCCAATGAGCTTGGTTGAAACTAGATAGATTGCTGGGTTCAGATGAAATATTATCCTTAGTTTGAAGTTCCACAATTTCACAATTGCTTTTCAATCTTGTCCAGGGACAGGCACAGGGCTGGAGATGTGGGAAACCATCTGTTATCATGCAATTGATTAAAATGGATGAAAATATAGATTAATTAATTGTAGATCGGTCAGCCTAACAAATGTGGCATTTATTTCAAGGTATTGGGAAAGCTTCTCAGGAAAAACTTAGTTTAGTTTAGAAATACAGCGCGGAAACAGGCCCACTCGACCCACCCAGCCCACGCCGACTACCGATCACCCATTCACACTGGTTCCATCTTATCCCATTTTTCCATCCACTCCCTACACACTAGTGTCAATTTACAGAGGCCAATTAACCTACAAACCTATACATCTGTAAATACATTATCCTTTCCAAAGATCCAGATTAATCGAGGAGTCAGCATGTTTTTCTTTAAAGAAAGGTCATTTCTAATCTCCTTGAGTGAAGTTTATGTTATGGCAATAAGGGAGGCTATTGAGCATAGAATCTTTGATGCCATCTGCTTGGATTTTAATAAGCCTCTTGGCAAAGTCCCATAAGGCAGCCTGCTCGGAAAAGTTGAAGCCGATAGATCCAACTGTAAGTGCCAAGTTAGAGTTAAAAACACCTTTCTGAGGGAAGCAAGACCTCCTTATAAATACAGGTTCACACGCATTAGGTTTTAGCGGGGCCCTGTGGTATGGGTGGCACAGCGGTAGAGTTGCTACCTTACAGCGCCAGCGACCAGGGTCGATCCTGACTCGGGGCGCTTGTGTGCGTGGAGTTTGTACGTTCTCCCCGTGACTGCGTGGGTTTTCTCCGGGAGTTCTGGTTTCCTCCCACATTCCAATGATGTGCAGGTTTGTAGGTTGATTGGCTTCGGTAAAAATCATAAATTGTCCCCAGTGTGTAAGATAGTGCTAGTGTACGGGGATTGCTGGTCAGTGTGTTCTCGGTTTCCGCGCTGTATCTCTAAACTAAACTAAAGGTCCAGACTGTCATAAAATATTGCTAGACATTCTGTTGGGCCTCTGATTGTGGCAGTAAGCCACAAAACAGCGCATTTTGCAGCAGTCCTGTACATGAGTAGCCAGCTTACAGACTGCCTTGCAGTCAGGGGCTATTGTATTAACTGTGCATCTCAAACTGTGGCCCAATCAATCAGTGGCAGTTCAGTTCAGCTCTTTTTTTCTTGATATGTCGGTAAATCTTCTGCAGTTCTCTATTTTGTTTCTAAACCAAGACTCCAAGGCCAGACACAGATTGTAGTTTCGATGAAATGTAAAAATTCTCAAATGATAGATAAATGAGTTTGCCAAATTGCTAATGAAAGATTTGAAGGAATATGAAAAATTCCAACTGTGACTAGCTTTTAAGACCATGGACACAAAATGTGGTCTACAGGTACAAAGCAACAGGTGTTTATTTGTTGGTCTTGGCTATCCTGCGACAGCAATACTGTTCCATTTGCTCACATAGCTTACGTGTTTTTTAATGCTCTTGAATTACAATCTTTTATTTACTCTCAGAAATTAAATTACGAATTGAACTATCTGTTACCACTTTTCTTGTATGAGGTCCTCACTTGTCTATCACTGTTTTGGTGAAGGGATGTTGCCCATCTTCTCTGCCGACTAGGCCAGCTCTGTATTTAAGGTTGTGATCTTTAGTCTTGAATTCCCACATCAGGCGGCACGGTGGCGCAGCGGAAGAGTTGCTGCCTTACAGCGCCAGAGACCCGGGATCGATCCTGACCGCGGGCGCTGTCTGTGTGGAGTTTGTGCGTTCTACCTGTGACCGCGTGGGTTTTCTCCGGGGTCTCCGGTTTCCTACCACACTCCAAAGACAATTGGCTTCAGCAAAATTGTAAATTGTCCCTAGTACGTGTAGGATAGTGCTAGCGTACGGGGTGATCACTGGTCGGAGTGGACTGCGGGCCAAAGGGCTTGTTCTGCGCTGTATCTCTAAATTAAAAACTAAACTAAATAGATGGAGAAAAGATTCTCACTCTGACCTTTGACTTGCCATCAAAATTGTGAATCCTCAATTAACCCACCCCAAACATCCTATATTCTATGGAAATCAAGTCCATCTGAAGTACTATTTTCTAGATATCTAATCCTTAGAGTCCTGGAAAGAGCACGATGAACTGTTACACACTTTTGAATCGTAATGTATGGTCCCTAATGGGGCTGTCCCACTTACGCAACTTCTTCGGCGACTGCTGGCACCCGTCATAGGTCGTTGTAGGTCGCCGAAAATTTTCAACATGTTGAAAATCCAGTGGCGACCAGAAAGACGCTACGACTCTTTGGGCGACTGAGGAGACGACTCACGACCATACAGGCGACACCCCGGCGACATGTCGCGGGGTGAAGCTTGTATGGTCGAGAGTAGTCGCCCAAAGAGTCGTGCCTTGTTCTGGTCGCCGCTGGATGGCGCAGTAGGCTTGAGCTGAATGGCCTAATTCTGCTCTTAGAACTTATGAACTTATGTACCTGCCCTGTTGAGTTTTTCCATCTATTTCTACCTTCTCCCAGCTATTGCATTGTGTCTTAGGTTGTAAAATGGATGGATGGTTTGACTTACAACGGTTGCAATTTATAACAGCGGGGCACTGCTTATTGGAGTGTAAGCTTTTTCTTATCTCTGGGCTCTCTGTGGATCACCCCCCATCCTCAGCCCTATTGCGGCCAGTTCTGTTTACATGTATACATCAATTTTAAATCCACAATGTAATGGGATTTTTATCCAGGACGATGCCATTTCCATAAGTGTTAGCTTTGATTGCTCATAAATAATGCATACATTAAAATTAATGGCAAATTACAGATGTCATCAGGAAACCTTGGAATATTTTTCACATTTTAAAATTAATTTAAATTCATCCAATGATTTTTTTTCATCACCTCTTTCATTAAAAGTCCAGTTAGAAATATTTTACACAGTAGGCACCATACTGACATTTAGCTAAAAATAAATGAATCAATGTCCTGCTCTTGCTCACCAGAATTCTAAGCTCATTTTTCATTTTTTAATTATTCTACTCATGGTTTCTCTGTTTTATTTTGTTCTCCCTGTATTTGAGAAGGTTTCTTTTTGTTTATTTCAACACTGTAGCAGAACTCAAGCTAAAACTACCTGCAACTACTACTGCGGGGACCTAATTCGTGAGTTTAGAAGAGTTTGCCCTCGACTCATACTCACAGCATGGTCGACACGAGGTCCTAAGAGGTCTTTGTAACTCTCCTTCAGGCTCGAGAGTAGTCCCCGCCTACTCAGGCCTCAGCTAGGTCCCGGCATTTTTTTCAACATGCTGAAAAATGCCCACCAGTCAAAAAAAATCACCTTGGAAAAAAAATCAATTTTTATTACTCGTAGGTTTAGTCGAGGTAGGTCATAGTAGGTCGTAATGCTGTCGTAGGTAATCAAAGGCAATCGAAGCTAATCGAAGGTAGTCAAAGGTAAAGCTCGATGAGGGAAAAAAAAGGTAAGTAAACCGACAGGTAATGTTAAATGCCCGCTAAACTTTATTAAAAGTTGTCTGGCTTCTTAAAAGTTTCTCCCCCCACCCTCTCCCCCCCCCCCCCCCTCCCCCCCCCCCCCCCCCCCCCCCTTCTCCCCCCCCCCCTTCTCCCCCCCCCCTTCTCCCCCCCCCCTTCTCCCCCCCCCCCCTTCTCCCCCCCCCCCCCCCCCCCCCCCCCCCTTCTCCCCCCCCCCTTCTCCCCCCCCCCCCTTCTCCCCCCCCCCCTTCTCCCCCCCCCCCCTTCTCCCCCCCCCCCCCCTTCCCCCCCCCCCCCCCTTCTCCCCCCCCCCCCCCCTTCTCTCCCCCCCCCTTCTCCCCCCCCCTTCATGTCAGGCAGCATTTCTGGAGAAAAGGAATACGTGACGTTTGTGGTTGGAACCCTTCTTCAGACTGAGCTGACTGACCCACTGAGTTACTCCAGCATTTTGTTTATTGCATCATTTTTCACTTGTTCCAGTCGAGTTGAGATAGAATTTGATCACTGGGTCCTCATCTCATCCTCTCCTTGTCCTCTCTTCTGTAGAAGGAGAAGGGGAAGATCTCTGAGTGAGACCAGTGGCAACGGTAGATGAATAGAGATTAAATGTGCATGATGGCTTTGTAGGATGTGATGTGATACGATATGATTGTTATCATTGCCACGGAGGCACAGTGAAAAGCTTTCTGTTGTGGGCTATCCAGTCGGTGAAACGACTGCAGACTTTAGAAATACAGCACGGAAACAGCCCCTTCAGCCCACCGAGTCTGCACTGACCAGCGATCGCCCCGTACACTCGCATTATCCCACACACGAGGAACAATTTACAATTTATAGGAGCCAATTATCCTACAACCTGTGCATCTTTGGAGTGGGGTTGGAAACCTGAGCAGCCGGGAAAAGCCCATGCGGTCACAGGGAGAACGTACAAACTCCGTGCAGACAGCACCCGCAGTCAGGATCGAACCCGGGTCTCTGGCGCTGTACGGCAGCAACTCTACCGCTGTGCCACTGCATTGCCAATCATGTATAGTCTCTCTGCACTGTTGAGAAACCAGAGTGTCTCGATGACTTACTAGACCCTTCACTCCGTGTCTCTGACATTGAATCTCCTTAGCCTCCTTTAATTCTCCATGTCTCTCCACAAATGTTATCTGCCCACTGAGTACACCCAGCCTTTTCTGCCTTTATTGCAGCTAGATATTTATCAATAGTTTCCTGTGCACCACTGGAAATCCTCTTGCTCAACGGGCAACGCCCAATTAATGTCAGGATCTTGACACAAATCAAAGACTCGAATGGAGATTGTAATCTGATTTTGAGTAATTGATTTTCCAAAGGAAAGCTATCCTTATCTGATCTCGTTGCAGCTCAGAAGACAGACTCAAAAGGCTGGAGTAACTCAGCGGGTCCGACAGCATCTCCGGAGAGAAGGAACAGGTGACATTTCAGGTCGAGACCCTTCTTCAGACTGAGAGTCAGGGGGAAGAGAAACGAGAGATATAGTCGGTGATATAGTGAGATATAGATGGTAATACTGAGGGATATATCGCTTGTTTCCCTTTGCCCGACTCTCCGTCAGAATATAGATCTCGACATGAAATGTCACCCAGTCCTTTTCTCCAGAGATGCTGCCTGACCCGTTGAGTTACTCCATCTTTTTGTGTCTATCTTCGGTGCAAACCAGCATCTGCAGTTCGTTCCCACATGTTGCAGCTCAGTCCTGTTGGTGGGTGCTTTTCTTCATCTGATGAGCTACAATGAAATGACAGTGAGCCCCACACAAACAGCAAGACTTGAGTGAATAGGTCGCATTATCACTTGCCAACATGGACAATGATCAACGCCAGACTATAAATCGCCAGACTCCAGTTCTGCCCATGGAAACGCAATAATGACTACACATAGAATACAGCTGCTATTTCCAATATATCCTTGTCAAAGATATACTAGTTTCATAGTGTGCAGGAAGGAACGGCAGATGCTGGTTTACACCGAAGATAGACATAAAATGCCAGAATAACTCAGCGGGTCAGGCAGCATCGCTGAAGAGAAGGAATGGGTGACATTTTGGGTCTGAAGAAGAGTCTTGACCCAAAACGTCACCCATTCCTTCTCTCCAGAGATGCTGCTGTTCCGCTGTAGCATTTTATGTCCTAATTTGTTCCGTAGTAACGTGGTTCAATGGGGAACATGATTAGTTAAGCAAGACAATTAAGTCATTTCTTTGCTCTAGCCCCCCTCCTGCTACTTTCCTTCATCTGGCTTCACAATCCACAACTCTTCAAACCTCATAGAATCATAGAATCATAGAAAATAGGTGCAGGAGTAGGCCATTCGGCCCTTCGAGCCTGCACCACCATTCAATATGATCATGGCTGATCATCCAACTCAGTATCCTGTACCTGCCTTCTCTCCATACCCCCTGATCCCTTTAGCCACAAGGGCCACATCTAACTCCCTCTTAAATATAGCCAATGAACTGGCCTCAACTACCTTCTGTGGCAGAGAATTCCAGAGACTCACCACTCTCTGTGTGAAAAAAGATCTTCTCATCTCGGTCCTAAAAGACTTCCCCCTTATCCTTAAACTGTGACCCCTTGTTCTGGAGTTCCCCAACATCGGGAACAATCTTCCTGCATCTAGCCTGTCCATCCCCTTAAGAATTTTGTAAGCCTCTATAAGATCCCCCCTCAATCTCCTAAATTCCAGCGAGTACAAGCCGAGTCTATCCAGTCTTTCTTCATATGGAAGTCTTGCCATCCCAGGAATCAGTCTGGTGAACCTTCTCTGTACTCCCTCTATGGCAAGAATGTCTTTCCTCAGATTAGGAGACCAAAACTGTACGCAATACTCCAGGTGTGGCCTCACCAAGACCCTGTACAACTGCAGTAGAACCTCCCTGCTCTTGTACTCAAATCCTTTTGCTATGAATGCCAACATACCATTCGCTTTCTTCACAGCCTGCTGCACCTGCATGCCTACTTTCAATGGACTGGTGTACCATGACACCCATGTCTCGTTGCATCTCACCTTTTCCTAATCGGCTACAATTCAGATAATAATCTACCGCAATAACCAAGCCGACCTCCCGGTGGCTCAGCACTTCAACTCCCCCTCCCATTCCGTATCCGACCTCTCGGTCCTGGGCCTCCTCCACGGCCAGAGTGAGCAACACCGCAAGTTGGAGGAACAGCACCTCATATTCCGCTTGGGGAGTCTGCATCCTCTGGGCTTGAACATTGAATTTTCTCAATTCTGTTAACCCTTGCTGTCTCCTCCCCTTCCCACCTCTCCCTCAGCCCTCGGGCCCTGGCATTCCCTCTATCTCTATCTCCCTCCCCCACCCTAGTCGCACTAGCTTCTCATTTTCACACCACAAACAGCTTACAATGGCTTGTTCCCTTTATCATCGATACTTTTTTCATTCATTGTTCTTTATCTCTCCACATCACCGTCTATATCTCTCATTTCCCTAATCCCTGACCAGTCTGAAGAAGGGTCTCGACCCAAAACATCTCCTATCTCCTTCGCTCCTTAGATGCTGCTGCACCCGCTGAGTTTCTCCAGCCTTTTGTGTACCCCCTAATAATCTACCCTCCTGTTTTTGCCACCAAAGTGGATAACCTCACATTTATCCACATTATACTGCATCTGCTATGCATTTGCCCACTCACCCAACCTATCCAAGTTACCTTGTAGCCTCCTAGCATCCTCCTCACAGCTAACACTGTCCCCCAACTTCGTGTCATCCGCAAACTTGGAGATGTTGCATTCAATTCCCTCATCCAGATCATTAATATATATTGTAAATAGCTGGGGTCCCAGCACTGAGCCTTGCTGTACCCCACTGCCTGCCATTCTGAAAAATGACCCGTTTACTCCTACTCTTTACCATATAAATATAACCATATAACAATTACAGCACGGAAACAGGCCCTCTCGGCCCTTCCAGTCCGTGCCGACCATCTGTTTTCCCCTAGTCCCATCTACCTGCACTCAGACCATACCCCTCCATTCCCTTCACGTCCATATACCTATCCACTTTACTCTTAAATGTTAAAATCGATCCTGCCTCCACCACTTCTGCTGGAAGCTCATTCCACACAACCACCACCCTCTGAGTAAAGAAGTTCCCCCTCACGTTACCCCGAAACCTCTGTCCCTTTGCTTCCTGTCTGCCAGCCAGTTCTCTATCCATATCAATACTGAACCCCCAATACCATGTGCTTTAAGTTTGTATGCTAATCTCTTATGTGGGACCTTGTCAAAGGCCTTCTGAAAGTCCAGATATAACACATCCACAGGTTCTCCCTTATCCACTCTACTAGTTACATCCTCAAAAAATTCTATAAGATTCGTCAGACATGATTTACCTTTCATAAATCCATGCTGACTTTGTCCAATGATTTCACTGCTTTCCAAATGTGCTGCTATCCCATCTTTAATAACTGACTCTAGCATTTTCCGCACTACCGATGTTAGACTAATTGGTTTGTAATTCCCCGTTTTCTCTCTCCCTCCCTTTTTAAAAAGTGGGGTTACATTAGCTACCCTCCAATCCTCAGGAACTACTCCAGAATCTAAAGAGTTTTGAAAAATTATCACTAATGCATCCACTATTTCTGGGGCTACTTCCTTAAGTACTCTGGGATGCAGCCTATCTGGCCCTGGGGATTTATTGGCCTTTAATCCGTTCAAATTTGCCTAACACCACTTCCCGGCTAACCTGGATTTCACTCAGTTCCTCCATCTCATTTGACCCCCGGTCCCCTGCTATTTCCGGCAGATTATTTATGTCTTCCTTTGTGAAGACAGAATCAAAGTAGTTATTCAATTGGTCTGCCATGTCCTTGTTCCCCATGATCAATTCACCAGTTTCTGACTGCAAGGGACCTACATTTGTTTTAACTAACCTTTTTCTCTTCACATATCTATAAAAACCTTTGCAGTCCGTTTTCATGTTCCGTGCCAGTTTTCTTTCATTATCTATTTTCCCTTTTCTAATTAAGCACTTTGTCTGTCTCTGCTGAACTTCTCCCAGTCCTCTGGTAGGCTGCTTTTTCTGGCTAATTTGTACGCTTCATCTTTTGCTTTGATACTATCCCTGATTTCCCTTGTTATCCACAGATGCACTACCTTCCCTGATTTATTCTTTTGCCAAACTGGGATGAACAATTGTTGTTGTTCATCCATGCAGTCTTTAAATGCCTTCCATTGCATATCCACCGTCAACCCTTTAAGAATCACCTGCCAGTCTATCTTGGCCAATTCACGTCTCATACCCTCAAAGTTACCTTTCTTTAAGTTCAGAACCCTTGTTTCTGAATTAACAATGTCACTCTCCATCCTAATGAAGAACTCAACCAAATTATGGTCACTCTTGCCCAAGGGGCCACGCAC
Source organism: Okamejei kenojei (assembly GCA_035221665.1). Lineage (NCBI taxonomy): Eukaryota > Metazoa > Chordata > Chondrichthyes > Rajiformes > Rajidae > Okamejei > Okamejei kenojei. Next base: position 12,963,246 of record CM069152.1, on the reverse strand, counting down.
AACAAGACTGCTAACTAACCCTTCCTCATTACTCAATATCCAGTCTAGAATAGCCTGCTCTCTCGTTGGTTCCTCTACATGTTGGTTTGGAAAACTATCCCGCATACATTCCAAGAAATCCTCTTCCTCAGCACCCCTGCCAATTTGATTCACCCAATCTATATGTAGATTGAAGTCACCCATTATAACTGTTTTACCCTTGTTGCACGCATTTCTAATTTCATGTTTGATGCCATTCCCAACTCCACTACTACTGTTAGGTGGCCTGTACACAACTCCCACTAGCGTTTTCTGCCCCTTAGTGTTTCGCAGCTCTACCCATATCGATTCCACATCCTTCAAGCTAATGTCCTTCCTTTCTATTGCATTAATCTCCTCTCTAACCAGCAACGCTACTCCACCTCCTTTTCCTTTCTGTCTATTCCTCCTGAATATTGAATATCCCTGGATGTTCAGCTCCCAGCCTTGGTCACCCTGGAGCCATGACTCCGTGATCCCAACTATATCATATTCATTAATAACTATCTGCATATTCAACTCATCCACCTTATTACGAATGCTCCTTGCATTGAGACACAAAGCCTTCAGGCTTGTTTTTTACAACACTCTTACCCCTTATACAATTATGTTGAAAAGTGGCCCTTTTTGATTTTTGAATATCCCTGGATGTTCAGCTCCCAGCCTTGGTCACCCTGGAGCCATGTCTCCGTGATCCCAACTATATCATATTCATTAATAACTATCTGCATATTCAACTCATCCACCTTATTACGAATGCTCCTTGCATTGAGACACAAAGCCTTCAGGCTTGTTTTTACAACACTCTTACCCCTTATACAATTATGTTGAAAAGTGGCCCTTTTTGATTTTTGCCCTGGATTTTTCTGCCTGCCACTTTTACTTTTCACCTTGCTCCCTATTGCTTCTACCCTCATTTTACATCCCTCTGTCTCTCTGCTCATGCTCCCATCCCCCTGCCACATTAGTTTAAATCCTCCCTGACTGCACTAGCAAACACTCCCCCAAGGACATTGGTTCCCTTCAAGCCCAGGTGCAGACCGTCCTGTTTGTACTGGTCCCACCTCCCCCAGAACTGGTTCCAATGCCCGAGAAATTTGAATCCCCCTTGCACCATTTTTCAAGCCATGTATTAATCTGCAATATCCTCCTATTTCTACTCTGACTAGCACGTGGCACCAGTAGGAGTCCAGAGATTATTACCTTTGAGGTCCTACTTTTAAGTTTATCTCCTAGCTCCCTAAATTCGCCTTGTAGGACCTCATCCCGTTTTTACCTATATCGTTGGTGCCAATGTGCACCACGACAGCTGGCTGTTCACCCTCCCCCTCCAGAATGTTCTGCAGCCGTTCAGTGACATCCCTGACATCCCTGACCCTTGCACCAGGGAGGCAACATACCATCCTGGAGTCTTGTCTGCGGCCGCAGAAACGCCTATCTATTCCCCTTACTATTGAATCCCCTATTACAATAGCCCTTCCACTTCTTTCTCCCCTCCTGTGCCGCAGAGCCACCAATGGTGCCATGAACTTGGCTGCTGCTGCCTTCCCCTGATGAGCCATCTCCCCCAACAGTATCCAAACTGGTATATCTGTTTAGGAGGGAGATGACCGCAGGGGACTCCTGCACCACCTGCCTACTGCTACGCTGGCTAATGGCCACCCGTTCCCTTTCTGGCTGCTTAACCTGTGGTGTGACCAACTCACTGTATGTGCTATTCATGAGCTTCTCAGCATCGTGGATGCTCCAGTATGAATCCAACCGCAGCTCCAATCGCAGCTCGCAACCTATCTCACACCTTCTGCTCTTATATCTGGCATTTGTTCCAAATATCTGCTGATCAAACACTCCCCTCACCCACGTCCACCTACTACCCACCACGCTTTGTCCTGCCTCTTCCCTTTTCCAGCTTTCTTCCCCTCTCCCCATCAGCCTGAATACGGCACTCGACCTGAAACGTCAGTTAACCATGTTCTCCAGAGATGCTGCCTGACCTGCTAAGTTACTCCAGCACTTTTTGTCCTTTTGTGTATTAACCAGCATCAGCAATTCTTTGTTTCTACATTAGAAAGATGATCAAGCTTCTGAATGGTTCTTCCACAAACGAGTGTATGTCTGATTCACCTTTACCCCATTGAGAGCATTGCACTTTATCTATGGGACTGATGTGCTATAAAGCTGAGAACTATATTGTGCACTCTGTATCTTCCATTTTGCTCCATTAATTGTACTTGATTATATTTATGTATGGTATATCTGATCTCTTAGGATAGCATGCAAAACAAAGCTCTTCACTGTACCACAGTTTTCGTAGGCCGCCCTCGGTCATGACTGACCATGGGTGGTGCATCCTAGTTGTTGGCTGCTTGCTCCAAACCACAGTACACGTGACAATAATAAACCTGAACCTAAATCTACAGTATAATAAAATTACTTTCTGTCTAGGCAATTGTCTAGGTTCTTCTGCAGTTGTATAGGGCTCTGGTGAGACCACATCTGGAGTATTGTGAACAGTTTTGGTCTCCTAATTTGAGGAAGGACATCCTTGTGATTGAGGCAGTGCAGTGTAGGTTCACGAGATTGATCCCCGGGATGGTGGGACTGTCATATGAGGAAAGATTGAAAAGACTAGGCTTGTTTTCACTGGAGTTTAGAAGGATGAGGGGCGATCTTATAGGAACATATAAAATTATAAAAGGGACAATCTAGATGCAGGAAAAAATGTTCCCAATGTTGGTCGAGTCCAGAAGCAGGGGCCACAGTCTTAGAATAAAGGGGAGGTCATTTAAGACTGAGGTGAGAAAACACTTTTTCACCCAGAGAGTTGTGAATTTATGGAATTCCCTGCCACAGAGGGCAGTGGAGGCCAAGTCACTGGATGGATTTAAGAGAGAGTTAGATAGAGCTCTAGGGGCAAGTGGAGTCAAGGGATATGGGGAGAAGGCAGGCACAGGTTATTGATAGGGGACGATCAGCCATGATCACAATGAATGGTGGTGCTGGCTCGAAGTGCCGAATGGCCTCCTCCTGCACCTATTGCATCTATGTTTCTATGTTTCTATGTTTCTAGGCAAGAGTGAAATCCACAATTCTAGGGTAATTATTTTTGTCTCCTTCAGTCGAATAGAATCCAGAAAGTGATGACTGCTGTGGAGACACAAGAGACTGCAGATGCTGGAATCCTGAGCAAAACACAAAGTGCTGGAGAAACTCAGTAGCTGTCGGCAGCACACGGGTAAAGAATGGGCATCACCGTTTTAAGTCGGGATCCTTCTTCAGACTGATAGAACCATTTATGCGAGGCATAGACAGGGTAGACAGTCAGAACCTTTTTCCCAGGGTGGAAATGTCAAAGACTAGAGGGCATCGGTTTAAGGTGAGATGGGCAAAGTTTAAAGAAGATGTGTGTGGTAAGTTTGTTACACAGAAGGTGGTGGGTGCCTGGAATGTGCTGCTAGTGGTGGTGATGGAGGCAGGCGTGATAATGGTGCTTAGGAAGTTTTATAAAGGCACTTGGATATGTAAGGAATGGAGGGGAGTGGGAATGGGCAGACACAAAATGCCGGAGTAACTGGAGCGGGTCAGGCAGCATCGCCGGAGAAAAGGAATAGGTGACGCTTCTGGACCCTTCTTCAGACCGAGAGTCAGGGGAATGGGAAACAAGAAATATAGACAGTGATATAGAGAGATATAGAACAGATGGGTGAAGGATATGCAAAAAAGGAACGCTGATCATGGAAAGGTGGAGACAGGCTTAGAGGGATATGGGCCAAACACAGGCAGGTGTATTATACTGTAGATTTTGCTTTCGGTTTATTATTGTCATGTGTATATGGCAGACGTTGGTCGGTGAGAGCAAGGTGCGGAAGGGCCTGTTTCCACGCTGTATAATTCAATGACTCTATATGAATCGTATGCAGGCAGAGGAGACTAGATTATCTTGGCATTGTGTTCAGCACAAACATTGTGGGCAGAAGGGCCTGTTCCTATATTGTACAGTTCTATGTCCTATGTTTTGAATACTCCCATGTTTGCCTTCCATGTAAACTGGTTTCTACTCATTGGCCTTGAAAATCTGTTTTATTTTTCAGGTACATACCAGAAATCAATCAGTCTGAAGAAAGGTCTCGACGCGAAACGGAACAGTCTGAAAAAGGGTCTTGACCCGAAACGTCACCCTTTCCTTCTCTCCAGAGATGCTTACTGCCCCGCTGAGTTACTATAGCATTTTGTGTCTACCTTCGATTCAAACCAGCATCCGCAGTCCTTTCCTGCACATTAATGTAGGTGCATTCATCTGATTAAAAAGAGAAAATCTGTTTTTGCTCCTTCATAGGAGCAGGCAAACAAAGTCACAAACCCAGATATCTCCGACCTTCATTTCATTTCAGTTTTGGGTCATCAACTATTAGGGAAAAATAGGGCTTCTCATTATTGTCTTTAAAAATAAATGGCTTTATATTTTCTAATAATAATGTTGCCCTTTACGATAAGAAGAACATTGTTAACAATGACCGGGAAAAGTAAGATAGACACAAAAAACTGGAGTAATTCAGCGGGTCAGGCAGCATCTCTGGAGGAAAAGAATAGGTGTTGTTTCGGGTTGAGACCCTTCTTCAGACTTATTCCTATTCTTTTTCCGCAGACTCCAGCTTTTTGTGTCTTTCTTCGGTTTAAACTATAGTTCCTTCCTGAAAAAGTAAGATCAGGAATAAATCCTAAAGCCTATTTCACGACTTCAATGGTTCAATTGCACAGTGAAATTATTTAATTTGGAGCCATTTACAAAAGAGATGAAGTCCAAAGTCTTGCCAAACTCCACATGCTGAAGTTTGGTATTTGGAAAGTAACAAGTAAGTAACAACTGTTTGTCGTTAACCTTCTGGAGAAGCTGCACTTTCCTTCCCACTGTCTTCTTTATCCTTTGACAACCACACACTAGGGACAACTTACAATTTTATCGAAGCTAATCAACCTACAAACCTGTACGTCTTTGAAGTGTCGGAGGAAACCGGAGCGCCCGGAGAAAACCCGCGCAGGTCACGGGGGGAATGTACAAACTCCGTACCGGCAGCACCCGTGGTCAGGATTAAACCGGGGTCTCTGGTGCTGTAAGGAAGCAACTCTACTGCTGTTGATCCAACAGTCCAGCAACGGCTGCTGAAATGGGTCCATCACTGACCAGGGTGAGTGGCAATCAATGTGGTCATTATCTCACTACCACTTCTGTGGCCTCACCTTCACCCTCGCCCATCAGCCAGCCAGTCAGTGCCACAGCCACTGATCTCGCCTTGAGCCTGCTGTCAGAAGCCATGCCCTCCAGATCTGAGCTGTTCAAGGTCGTCCTCTGGTCTCCTCCTTAAAAGGGAGAAATTGTCCTTCAGCATTCTGCAGCCACTGGGAGAGTGATGTATTGCTGCAAAATCTCATTGCAGGCAGGCATTAGGGAATGGACAAGATTGATTGTTAATGTTTACACAGTTTTTCACATCGTTGGATTTATAAGTTTGGTTTGCAATTTTAAACTGGGTTAGAGATCTCATCAAAGCGTACAAAATCTTTCAATGCGCTGACAGGGCAGGTTCGGAGTTAATGTGACATCTTGGCTGCGCTGTCTGGAAACAGGGGTCACAGTCTGAAACTAGTGGTTGGCTATTCAGGATCGAGATGAGAAGAAATTCCTTCATCCATAGGAGAGGGTGGGCGCGGTGGTGCAGCAGTAGAGTTGCTGCCTCACAGCGCCAGAGACACGGGTTCGATCCTGACTAAGGGTGCTGTCTGTATGGAGTTTGTACGTTCTCCCCGTGGCCTGCGTGGGTTTTCTCCAGGAGCTCCGGTTTCCTCCCACGTTCCAAAGACGTACAGGTTTGTAGTTTGATTGGCTTCGGTAAAATTGTGAATTGTCCCCAGCGTGTAGGATAGAGCTAGTGTACGGGATGATTGCCGGTTTGCACGGACTTGGGGGCTGAAGGGCCTGTTTCAATACAGTATCTCCAAAGTCTAAAGGATGGTGAAATCTTTGGACTGCTCTAAACAATTGGGTTGTGGGTGCTCAGTTGCTCAGTATATTTGGGACAAAAATGAATACAAGTTTGTTCTGAAGGGAATCAGGTGATCTGGGATTAGTGCACAAAGATGGCAGTGAGGTTAAACACAAGCCACGGTTATAGTTTAGTTTAGTTTAGTTTCGAGATACAGCACAGAAACAAGCCCTTCATCCCACTGGGTCCACACCGATCAGCAATCCTCGCACATTAACACTACCCAGCACACACTGGGGACTATTTTACATTTAAAACCAAGCCAATTAACCTACAAACCAGCACATCATTGGAGTGTGGGAGGAGACCAAAGATCTCGGAGAAAACTGATGCAGGTCACGGGGAGATTGGACAAGCTCCCATAGTCAGGATCGATGCCGTATGGCAGCAACTCTACCCCTGCGCCATCGTGCCGTTTTGTTGAATTGCTGACAGTCACAAGGGACTGAACAGCTTGCTCCTGGTTCTATTTCGACTGTTCTTCATCTGGATTTGTGGCCAAGGAGGCAGCACAGCTGGCGGAGCCGTTGCCTCGCAGCACCAGAGACCCAGCTTTAATCCTCACCTTGGGTACTCCGTGTGTGGAGTTTGCATGTTCTCCCTGCGTTTTTCTTGGGCGTTCTGGTTTCGTCCCTGTCCCGAAACAGTAGGTCAATTGGTGTCTGAATATTGATCCTGGTGTGTGGGTTAGTGGTAGAATCGGGGGAGAGTTGATGAAAATGTGGGATTAAAGACAAGAATTAATATAGGATTAGCGGTGGGTGGCTGGTGAGAACTCGCTCTGCCGAAGGACTTGTTTCCGTGCTGTATCTTTCTGAGATTTTATGAGACTAAATGGTCTATGAAATGGGATGCAACTGGTGAAGTTGGCGAGGAGGATGTCGGGGATGTGTTCGTCATGGAATGGAAGAGCTGGTTACAGACAGGAAAGTCAGCGAAAGGATGTTTCCATTAGTGGCAGAGTGTAGGACTAGAGGTCATAGCCTCCGAATTCAAGGACCTTCTTTTAGGAAGGAGATGAGGAGGAATTTCTTTAGCCAGAGGGTGGTGAATCTGTGGAATTCTTTGCCACAGAAGAGGCCAAGTCAGTGCATATCTTTAAGCCAGAGATAGGTAGATTCTTGATTAGTACAGGTATCAGAGGTTATGGGGAGAAGGCAGGAGAATGGGGTTAGGAGGAAGAGATAGATCAGTTATGATTGAATGGCGGAGTAGACTTGATGGGCAAAATAGCCTAATTCTACTCCTATTGCTTATGACCAAAAACCTCCTATAACTATAAATTATGACCAAAAAGCTCCTATAACTTAAGAACATGATGTCAGGCATCATGTTAAAAAAAACTGGAAGCAGTTCAGCAGCAGCAAGGCTTCAGTGGTCAGTCAGTCAGTTCATTTTACTTCGGAGTCATGTGAGTGATTTCGTGAAGACCCCGCCAGCACGCATATCGTCGCTCGCATTTGCAGTCGACAGCTGGAGGGGTGATTGCGCTCCTCCACTGGCAGATTCAAAAAGGCCCTCAGGTAAGTTATACTAACCTTGAGTTGGTTAGTTTCTGTAGACTTATTTTGCTTACAGAAACGATGGACAGGAAGACCAGAACGAAGGCATCGAAGCATGCCTCCAAGGACCGTGGGACTTTGGACAGGAGTCAGCGGCCGCAATCCCCGGAGCTGCCCGCTAAACCGGCAGCACCCGCACTGCGGGCCGGGAAAAGACCTCGGAAGTCGGGGAGCCCCGGTCAGTCGGCAGCACCCGACTCTCCACCACAGCAGGCCAGGGAGCTGCACGCTGGTAGGAGGCCCGCGCGGGAGCAGGGTAGGCAAGACCCTGGCTCCCTACCGCTTTCACCCGAACAGCACCGGTCCAGCGGTAAAAAGGTGCGTAAAGCTGTGCCTATTTCAACGGCACGTTCCATTTCCCCTGTATTACAGGTCACCAGACGGCGGACCAGGGGAAAAACCGCACCAGTCGAGTAGCCCCGCAGGAGCGGCCGGCACCGACACCACCGGCACAGTCTGCCAGATCGCGGACCAGTGAGAAAGCAACACGGAAGTCGGGGAGCACCGCAGGAGCGGCTGGCAGCGACACCACCGGCACAGTCCGCCAGATCGCGGGCCGGTGGTGGTACATACAAGTCGTGTGGCCCCGCAGTAGCGGCTGGCTGCGACTTTGCGTCGCTTCAGTCCCGTACGACCGGGACTGGCGGCGAGTCCGCGCGGATGTCGGGGAGCCCCGCTGAGGCAGCTGGCACCGACTCATCACCACTGCAGTCGCACCAGACAGGCGGATACACCAGCAGGAGGTTGAGTAGCCCCGCAGGAGCGGCTGGCACCAATACTCCAACGCGGACATGCGGCAAATCCGCGCGGGAGTCGTGTAACCCCGCAGGAGCAGCAGGCAGCGACCACCCACCTAGGTTCCTGAGACATCACCTCGACGAGGTGCGGACCGATGGTAGAAGCCCCAGTAGTTCACCAGAACTTGGGGAAGTCGACTTGCCGTCCGCAGATAGCGGCGGCGGTCGCATGGCTCGTTTGGAGCGAATGGTCGAGCAGCTGCTCGAACGGGATCTTCTCCAACAAGAGCGGGTGTCCCTAGGATCTAGGAGACACGCAGCAGAACCACCAACTATCTCTCCCTCATCAATAGGGAGTGCGAGAAGTCAGCCGTTAGCTGACTTTGAAGAGGGGTTGGCGCAAGAACCGGTGTTGCCCGAGATGCCTGAAGAGGAACTACTGGAGGTAGTATCAAAATTTGCCCAACCAACACAATCAGGGCAACCTCTTCAGCCCAAACTAGCGGCCAGCATCAATTACGTAACCACGCACCAGCAGCAGGAACAGGCGCTTACGGAGGCTACAAACAAGTACAAAGCTCCGGGTAATTGTGTGTCGCTCAATGTCCCTACCATCAACTCACCCATCTGGGGTAACATCAGTCCCGGGATCAGGGCCCAGGAATTACTGCCTTTGCCAGGTCCATAGACGGGACGGACATGACGGAGGAGCAGCAGGATGCACTAGCGTTGCTGTGCAATACACAATATGAAATAAACCATTTTCGCAAGAGCTCCATCCGCCCAACTCTCAACCCAACATTCGCGGGTTTGTGCAAAGCCTCTGCTACGCCACCACCGAGACAGCTGTTCGGTGAAGACCTGCCAAAACAGGTAAAAGACCTGGACGAGGAAGCAAAAGCGGTCGTGTTGATGAAACTAACATCCTCAAGCAGGCCAACGGCGTATCGCAGACAGCATCCTTACCCATCTAACAGGCCTCGGGTTCAACCCGACAGGGCAACCAGAACCTATCCACCGGCCGCACCCTATCAACAAAAGCCTTTTTTAGGACAGGGCCAACAGCGACCAGCGTGGAAGATGCGCCAACCCCACATCCCAGCAACACAACGAGCCACAAAAGCCCAGAACGTCAAGCCCCGCCGGTAACCATGGAGGTAAGGGGGTCTGGTTCTCTTGGGAGTGCCGCATGTATAACCTCACAAGTAGGAGGGAGGTTGCGTACATTCTGGGATGCATGGGGTTCTATAACTTCGGATATATTTATATTACAAAGCATTCAGGGTTATGAGATTGAATTTATAAATGGGCACCTTCCCCCAGCTCAACATGTACCTAACCGAAAATTTGCACTTTCTCACAAAGAGAAAGTGGAGGACATGCGGAATTATTAAGGCTATACGCCAAGGGGGTAATAGAAAAGATGACACATGAACCTCTTGAGTTTGTATCTAACATCTTTACCAAAGCCAAAAAAGATGGTGGATGTCGTATCATAATCGATTTAACCCACTTGAATACGGCAGATGGGATTTGCATGAGTCTACTCTTCTTCAATCACAAGGTATAAACTATTTGGAAATGCTTGGAGCATTTCACGGGCTGCGGGCTTACTGCACTAATCTGCATCATACGCATGTCCGTCTTCAAATAGATAATACCACTGTGGTGGCGTATTTAAACCATATGGGTGGTATCTAGTCAATTTCTTGTGATGAATTGGCAAATGTAATTTGGCTCTGGTGTATTGAAAGAAATATTTGGATATCAGCTACGTATCTTCCGGGTAAGCGCAATACAGTGGCGGACACCAGGTCACGAGTATTCAATGACAACATCGAGTGGATGTTGAACCCCCAAATATTTGCTAAAATTATAGCCAAATATGGAACACCAGATATCGACCTCTTTGCGTCCAGGTTGAAGCATCAGATACCAACATATGTCTCTTGGGAACCAGATCCTGGGGCAGTGGCGATGGACGCATTCTCGCTACATTGGGGGAAATGGTTTTTCCCCCATTCTGCCTCATCAGTCGGGTGTTGCAGAAAATTCAACTAGATTCTGCAACAGGTATACTGATAATACCTGACTGGCCCACACAACCATGGTACCCGGTGGTCCTCAACATGATAAAAGAACCATGGGCACAGGTTACCAAATGCCCGAATTTGGTGACCAATCCCACAACAGGGGAAAATTATCCATGCCATGGTCATCTGAACCTGTTGGCTTGCAGGTTCTGAAGAGGCCACTAATGGAATTCGGGCTGTCATCAAGAACCATGGACATCATAACAGCATCATGCAGAGAGTCCACAAGAAAGCAGTACCTCACCCACATCAGGAAATGGGAGGCCTACTGTAGTCGGACCAAGACCACCTACAACTCTGCTACGATCTCCAATGTGCTGGAATTCCTCGCTGGCCTTCATTATGATGAGGCCCTCAGTTACAGTGCCATAAACAGTGCCAGGAGTGCACTGTCATCCTATCTCAACATTGGAATGGGATCTCACCAGCTGGTATCCAAACTAATGAGGGGTATATTCAATTCTAACCCTCCCCGACCACGATATAATATTACCTGGGCTATAGGGGTGGTGTTGACCCTACTCAGGAGCTGGTTGCCTATGACGGGTTTACCACTGGACAAACTCACCTTCAAAATGGTGATATTAATGGCACTGACAACTGAAAACGGGTGCAAACTTTAAAGAAATTAAAACTGGATAGAATGGTCTCGACCCACAATAAAGTGACTTTCTTTTAGATGAGTTGCTTAAACAACACAGACCTGGGACTGCAGGACTGAAATTGGAATTCCCAGCATATCCCGTTGATGTAAGACTCTGTATAGCCACCTATATCCGACATTATATTAATGTCACACACACCATCAGGAAAATGGAGATGGGTCTGTTTATCAGCCATAAGAACCCACATCACAGGGTGATGGTGCAGACTATCTCCAGGTGGCTCAGGGTGGTATTGGGTGCAGCAGGTATTGACATTAACATTTTTAAATCTCATTCTACCAGGGCTGCAACCACATCAGCGGCGAGGACCATGGAGGTACCCATGGATCATGTCCTCGCAACAGCGGGCTGGGCCAGTGAAACGACATTTCAGCGGTTTTATAACAAGCCTGTGGCCGCTCCCGCAACGTTTGCGGAGTCAGTTTTAAGAGCTGTTCCCTAAACGTTTATCCCCGAGTTAGGGGTTTATTGTTTGTATTAATAAATACGTTATTATTTTTCAGCTTGTTCAAGTCTGAAATACGTTAACATACTTCCTCCATCAGTAATTACGGCAGTGTGTGAGCATGGACGTGGTCCAGGGCATGGAATCACAGAGCTTTGAAATCTTCACGAAGTCACTCACGTGAGTCCGAAGTAAAATAGTAAGATTAAATGAGAACTTACCGGTTTGAAGTTTGATCCTTATTTTATGAGGAGTTACGATGAGGGATTTCGTGCCCTCCGCTCCCAACCCTCTATCATAAGGTCAACTGGTATATAGAGTCTCTTAAATCTTACTATCTTCAGTCATTGTTGTTATCTGTGATTCCACACCGCTGCTTTGAAGAATGTTGCTCATGCGTGCTGGCGGGGTCTTCACGAAATCCCTCATCGCAAATCCTCATAAAATAAGGATCAAACTATTTTATTTGTTTAGCACATTTAAAATCAACTCACGTTGACCACGGTGCAGTACATTAGTGCAGGTACTAATTTGCTACATACAATGGTACACAGACCTAATAATACATACATAAACTGTTTACAGCGCCCCCTCAGAGTGCCTCAAAAACGCTAGGCAGTAGAAATAGGTTTTGAGCCTCAATTTAAGGGAGTCGATGGAGGGGGCAGTTCTGATGAGGAGAGGGATGCCGTTCCACAGTCTAGGTGCTGCAACCAGTCACCCCTGAGCAAAAAACCTGGACCGCGGGATAGTCAGTAGCCCCAAGTCGGCCGACCTGAGGGACCTGATGGTAGAATGGTGGGTTAGGAGATTTTTGATATAGGAGGGGGCAAGCTCGTTAAGGGCTTTGTATACGAATAAGAGGAGCTTGAAGTTGATTCTGTGCCGTCCTGGGAGCCAGAATCGGGGTGATGTGGTCCCTTTTACGGGTGCCCGTCAGAAGTCTCGCTGCGGCGTTTTGAACCGATTGCAGGCGGGACGGGGATGATTGGCTGATGCCAGTGTATGCCTCCGAATTAAAGGACCTTGGTCACTATGCAGCCCAAAGCTATATGTTTGAATTGTGCTCTCTATCTTTCTGCCTCGCCAATTCAATGTATAGTCGCAGTGGTATATTTATTATCTTTCTCCAATCCTGTATTTCTCTATCTTTCGCTTACTGCATTTGACCCTGGAGAGTACAGTATCAGAATGCTATGAGAGAACAAGGATAATGGGCACAGAATTGATTTCACTCGCTCAGTCAACATTCAAACACATAGTAAACCAAATGTCACAAAAATTTACAAGTCTACTTCAAAGCTGTTTCCGTGATTCCGGCATGTTTAATGAGTAAATGTTTAAAATGTAATAATCTCGACATTTTCATTGAATTATAATATCTGCTAAAGTGAATGGTTAAAAGCAGGACTTACAGGCACCTATAACAATTGCGACAGTCTGATCAGTCAGGCTAACAATTACTTCAGCAAACTATTGAAAATCAATAAGAAAAGATTATGTTACATAGAAAGTTTGCATTCTCTTCAACAGGGTATAAACCATACATCTGTCAATGTCTCACCTGCTATTTTAAATTTTGCAGTTAGATAAAAATCTTGAAAAGCGAAAAATTGCAGATACTTGGAGAACTGAAATAAAAACACAAAATGCCAGAAATACACAGCAAGTGAGGCAGCATCTATGGAGAGAGAAATTGAGTTAAAGATAGACACAAAATGCTGGGGTAACTCAGCGGGTCAGGCAGCATCTCTGGAGAAAAGGAATAGGTGACTTTTCGGATTGAGACTGAAGAAGGGTCTCGACCCAAACGTCACCTATTCCTTTTCTCCAGAGAAGCTGCCTGTCTCGTCGAGTTACTCCAGCATTTTGTGTCTATCTTCGGTGTAAATTAGCATCTGCAGTTCCATTTTACACAATGGAGTTAAAGGTGCAGGCACACAAAGTTAATGTTTCAAGTTGACGACCTTTCATCAGCATTGGGAAATGAAAAACTTATGGGGTAACAAGGTGAGATGCAGTTGATACCTTTCCTACTATCCACCCCCAAAATTCCCCTCTCCCCCACTCCCTCACCCAATGCCATACACTACTGGGACACCATCAATCTCTTCAACCTAATTCCAGATACTGTCGGGAAATCTGACCTCTGGTGCAAACTTTTGTGGAGTTTGCATGTTTTTCTTGTGACCGTGTGGGTTTGCCCAAGTGCAGTTTCCTCCCATTTCCCCAAAATGCGTTAGTTAGTTTCTGCAAATTTCCCATAGGGTAGGTGGATGGCGACGATGGGGAATGGTGTTGTAGTTATAGAGTCACATAGCACAGAAACAGGCCCTTCAGCCCACATGCCCATGCTGACTATCAAGCTCTGATCAGTACCAACTCAATATAATAGTCCATAACTTTCTAAATTTATGTGTATGAACGAACTGCAGATGCTGGTTTATACCGAAGATAGAGACAAGACGATGGTGTAACTCAGTGGGTCAGGTAGCATCTCTAGAGAAAAAGAACAGGTGACGTCTGAAGAAGGGTTCCGACCCGAAACATCACCAGTTCTTTTCCCCCCGAGATACTGCCTGACCCGCTGAGTTACTCCAGCAATTTTGTGTCTAACTTCCATATTCAGCTTACTTCAGAGATACAGTATGGAAACAGGCCCTTCGGCCCACTGGGTTTATGCCGGCCATCAATTACCCGTTCGCACTAGTTCAATGCTATCTTACTTATGCATCCACTCTCTATACATTGGGAACAATTTACAGCAACCGATTGATCTGCAAACCCACACGTCTTTCGGACGTGGGAGGAAACTGGAGCGCCTGGTGAAAATACACGCAGTCACAGGGAGAACGTGCAAACTCAACACAGACAGCACCTGAGGTCAAGATTGAACCTGGGACTCTGGCCTTGTGAGATAGCAGCCCTATCAGCTCGACCAGCTGCGCCACTGTGCCACCCTATCTATGGTTTGTATGCCTTGATGATTCAATGACTTGTTGATGGCTGAGTTGGAGAGAAAGAGGACTAGGATGATTATGGGGAAATGTGGAAAGATGGGACATTTGGGACTGCTCGGAGAGCTAGTATGGACAGTGATAGTATAGTATAGACAGCCAAATTTTCGGCAACTGGTGGCCCGGCACCTCCTTTAATCAGGACAAGATTATGAGAGCACGCTTGAAATCTCCCCCGGAAGCCCCCCCCCCCCCAGAAAATGTGGTGCCAAGGCTGGCCTCATTGGAACTTCCGTGCCAATCGGCAGGTTGAATTTATGGTCTCCTGCTGCCAGGGCTGGCAGATCTGTTCCCTTAGCCGATTTCCGAGGCCGACTTTGAGGGCCGGTATCTCGCACCCCCCCCCGCAGCCTAGGTGGACCATTCCGGTACCGGCGGACTCCTCTCGGAAACCATGACCGGTAAAACGGATAATCCAGAAAGTCTCTGGAACCAAGGGTGCCGGAAAATCAGTGGTACACCTGTATTTTGCAAGTTGCGCAATTAATCGGGATCTTTAAAAGATCAATGGAAAATTCAAGTTTATAGTGTGAAAGGTTTTGATTACATTATATTGCATTATGTTGTAACATTACAATGCTAATAGGAACACGACATTTGCTTGAACTTATTTTTGGCAGATTTTGATGAATAATCTGCATAAAATTCAATATTTTACTATCATTCTTATATCAGGATTTTTACATTGGAGTTATATTTTGATTTTTCTTGAGTCACTGCCAAATTACTCAAGCATCAGAAGCATTTCGTAAGTGTTTGACAGTCGTACTTTATAAGTTGACTCAAAAGCAATGGATGGACACATTAATAGTTCTGAAGAGTCCATCTCCAGATAGCATGTTTAAAGCAGAGCCATTTTTAGAAGTGCTGCACAATTTTATTTTGCAGTGAGTGACAGGTTTAGGCTCGAAAGCATTTAGTTTAGTTTAGGTTAGTTTAGTTTAGAGATACAGCCGCCAAACTCCAATTTATCCCCCATGGATTCGAGTTCAAGTTCAAGTTCAAGTGAGTTTATTGTCGTGTGTCCCTGATAGAACAATGGCATTCTGGCTTTGCGTTGGCACACAGAACATAGTAGGCATTTACTACAAAACAGATCAGTGTGTCCATATATCATTATATAAATACATACACACATGAATAAATAATACACACATGAATAAATAATACACACATGAATTTTAAGTCAAATTCCATAACAGAGTTTCCCTGGCGCTTGCCTTCATCCTCCAGATCACCGTGCACATTTGCAGCCAATTCCGATGAGATCCGGTCACTGCATACATTTTTCCCGTTCTTTTTCCCTTTCTGCACTTCGAAGGGATCATTCCTTTCGTGACTCCCTGATCAACTCTTCCATCCACACCAATTGCTACCCATCTGAAAGCATGTTCCCTGAGCCATAGCAACTCCTGCCCTGTCACCTTTTCCCTTCCCAGCATGCAGAGGGATAAAATGGAATCACAAAAGAACAACAGATGCTGGCACCTTGAGCTACCCCAGCACTTTTGTATTATCCAGGGAGCTAAACGCTCTTTCCAGCTCAGACAGTGATTCACTTGCACTTTCTTCCGTTCAGTCTCATGCATTGGGTTTTCCATTGCTTTGTCTAAGCTACCCTGGCTGACATTTGCTGCATTTGGTTGGAATCGTGGGATCATATAGCTCAAAAGGGGGGGGGGGGGCTTTCCACTGCTTATGCCTCTGTCAGCTCTATCAGAGAGCTATAAAATGAATCCTGCAAAGCTTTCCAAAGAAATACTGTAGCCTTTGTTTACCAATTCCCTTTGGAACGGTGCTGGCAAATCTGCTTCCATTAACCTTTCCGGCATCTATTCCAGATTGTAAATTCCTCGCTGCTTTGCAACATTTTCTCATCTCCTCTCAGACACCTTTGCCAATATACTCATCCCCATCACCCTGATCGCTGAGCCTCCTGGCATATTTTGTCTTTCATCCTTACAACATAGAAGGGGGCCCTTCAGCCCATCAACCCCTGTACCGGCTCAAAGAGCAGTTCTATTCTCCCATTAGTTTTCTCAGCAGCCTATTCTCCTCATATTACCTCAGGCTTTCTCTCCCCGCAGACACCGCCTGGTCCGCTAGGCATTCTCAGCAGCTGGTAGAGCTGCTTCCTCACACGGTTCCAGAGACTCAGGTTCGATCCTGACCTCGGTTGCATGATCTTCCTCTGACCAAATTGTTTTCTCCTGCTGCTCGGGTTTCCTCCCACATCCCCAACAATGTGTTTAATGAAAAGAAAACTGCAGGTGCTGGTTTATACCAAAGATAGGCACAAACAGCTGAAGTAAGTCAATGGGGTAAGGCAGCATCCCTGGAGAATGTGGATCGGTGATGCTTCAGGTCGGAACCCTTCTTACGATACGATACGATAAAATGTATTTATCCCAAGAGGGAAATTGATCTGCCAACAGTCAGAAAACAGAAAATACATGAAACATGAAATGACGACGTCGAATGGAAAGGATTGGGCATATGCAGAGATTGTGGGGGGGGTGTGGGGGGGGTGGGAGGGGAGTCAGTCTACCCCATGACAGAGGGGGGAGGAGTTGTACAGTTTGATAGCTACAATGCCCTAATCTGAGGAAAGACATTCTTGCCATAGAGGGAGTACAGAGAAGGTTCACCAGACTGATTCCTGGGATGGCACGACTTCCATATGAAGAAAGACTGGATAGACTCGGCTTGTACTCGCTGGAATTTAGAAGATTGAGGGGTGATCTCATAGAGACTTACAAAATTCTTAAGGGGTTGGACAGGCTAGATGCAGGAAGATTGTTCCCGATGTTGGGGAAGTCCAGGACAAGGGGTCACAGTTTAAGGATAAGGGGGAAGTCTTTTAGGACCGAGATGAGAAAATCGTTTTTCACACAGAGATTGGTGAATCTGTGGAATTCTCTGCCACAGAAGGTAGTTGAGGCCAGTTCGTTGGCCATATTTAAGAGGGAGTTGGATGTGGCCCTTGTGGCTGAAGGGATCAGAGGGTATGGAGAGAAGGCAGGTACAGGATATTGAGTTGGGTGATCAGCCATGATCATATTGAATGGCAGTGCAGGCTCGAAGGGCCGAATGGCCTGCTCCTGCACCTAATTTCTATGTTTACAGAGAAGAAGGATCTCCTGTGGCGCACCTGCATCTCAGGTACTCCTCAGGTTGACCAGTGTGTCATGGAGGGGGTGAGCTCTCCTCCAAGACCACCTCCCATGAGTCCAACTCTTCCCCCAGGATGGAGCCAGCCTTCCTGACGTTTGTTAATCTTCAGAATGATTTCAGACTGAACCCAACAATGTGTGGGTTGGCAGTTTCAGTGCCCGCTGTAATATATGTGTGAGTTGTAGAGTCTGGGTATGGGCTGGGGTGGAATTGGTGAGAATGTGGGAAGAATAAAAAAAATGGGCTTTATGTAGGATTGATGTAAAATAATTTTGATGATCGGCATGGATTTGAAAGGCTCCATGACACTATCCCCAGAAGCTGCGAACACAAATATTTTAATTTGGTGCTCCTACCTAATCTACCCCTAGAGGCTGTGAAAAACAGCTCCGAAAACATTAACAGCAGATTTGAATTTATTCAAGAAGGCCCTGTTGCAAATCTCTTTGATTATTTTGGGGGTCAGGTTTTAACAGCAGCTCCTACCAGGCCAATTAACCTACAAAACCTGCACATCTTTGGAAAGTGGGAGGAAACTGGAGAAAGCCCAAGCAGTCACGGGGAGAACGGACAAACTCTGCCCAGACAGCACCTGTAGTCAGGATTGAACCCGAGTCTCTGGCGTTGTGAGGCAGCAACTCTTACGCTGCGCCACCGCACCATCCTGATGTTCTTGGAGCCCCTTCTTCCTCCACAGTCTGCATAATTGCCCACTGCTATCCAGGACTAGATGAGGAAGAACTATAGAGATTTGATCTGATCCATCAGTTTAACCTGGAAGAAGTCATACTTGGAGAGTTACGGTAATGGCCGCTCGCAGGTACTCGGGGCTCTCGTGGACATTTTTCAACATGTTAAAAAATCTTCACGAGTCTTCACGAGCTTATCGCTTTTCCCGAGTGCCTGCTGTTAGCGTTACGAACCGCTAAGAGACGTCCCGAGCTCCGAGGTACCCGCAACGTACATTCTACGTGCTTACCACGAGTTTGATTTTTTTTTTAAATCTGGGAGAGCTCTTGAATTAGCTCGTACAGTGGGACAGCCCCATTAGGCCTTTAGGCCCACCAAGTCCACTCCGCCATTCAATCATGGCTGATCTATCATTTCCTCTCAACCCCATTCTCCTGCCATCTCTTCATAACCCCTGACACCCGTACTAAACAAGAATCTGTTAATCTCCACCTTAAAAACATCCATTAACTTGGCCTCCACAGCCTTCTCAGTTTCCCCCCCAATCACCTTCAGGTGTCTGTGTCCATATTTCTCCTGTTGTCTCAGCTCGACAGATTCCCCAACCTCTGACTAAAGAAATTCCTCCTCATCTCCTTTCTAAAGGTACGTCCCTTTATTCTGAGGCTGTGCCCTCTGGTCCTAGACTCTGCCACTGGTGAAAGCATCGTCTCCACTGAGTTCTGAGTAGTTCTCAGCTGTCAGATCCACTCTGCTATTTGAGATTAGCTTGAACGTAGGGCTCCAGTTTGGCTACACATCATTAAATCAGATTGAAGTGACAATCTGCCAATTCTCTGGACTTCTGGCAGGTGTTCCAGGTACTTGCTTCCTCACCAAGAAGGTGACTGATGAAATTCATATTGCAAGTGTGTCTGGGTGTACCGTTTGCCATTCAGAAAGCAAATGAACCACAACAGTATTCATACAACGTGCACTTCAGGGTTTTAATTTTGCGGCCATTTGTCATTGTTTTCTTCGACACATTACTTCGCTGCAGCTTCAAAATCGAATGCAAATTTATATTTCACATTTTCTCCCACTGTTGGAACCTGTTCTTGCAGCTCAAAAATCAGCCAGGCAGCAGAGACATCTCAAGTGTTATTTTGGGAGTTCCACAGTCATACCGTGTGGAAACAGGCCCTTCGGCCCAACTTGCCCACACTGACCGACATGTACCATCTATACTAGACCCACTTGTCTGCGTTTGGCCCATATCCCTCTAAACCTGTCCTAGCCATGTACCTGTCTAATTGATTCTTAAACATTGCAATAGTACCTGCCTCAACTACCTCCTCCGGCAGTTCATTCCATACACCCACTACCCTTTGTGTGAAAAGGTTACCCCTCAGATTCCTATAACATTTTCCCCCTTCACCTTTAACCTATGCCCTCTGCTTCTGGATTCCTCTACTCTGGGAAAGAGACCGTGTGTCTACCCGATCTCCTCCTCTCATGATTTTATACACCTCCATTAGCTAACCCCTCATCCTCCTGTGCTCCAGGGAATAGTGTCCCAGCCTGATCAACTGCTCTGCCACCTGTTTTCTTCATAATGATGTTTCTTCTTACGACTGACAATGTAACAATAGCTGTTTGAAAACCCAATAGTGTCTCAAATGTCGATCATTTGATCATCCACTGGCTTTATCAGGTTAAATGTGGGGTGGAAGATTGCAACCTTCACGTGGTCCGCCCTGTTTCGACTAATGCAATCAACTCGACGTGCACAAATGAAATATCAAATAGAACAAGTTGTCCAACAACTTTAGGCCATGCACGCCACACGAAAGAAGAAGGTGAAGTGTAAACTCAGGCAAATTATTCGTGGACCATTTGGATTTCTCAAGTGATTTATCTGCAGTTTGGATAAGAAAGTTCAGGGACGGCACAGTGGCTCAGCGGTAGAGTTGCTGGCCTACAGCGCCAGAGCGCCAGGTTCGATCCTGACAACGGGTGCTGTCTGTATGGAGTTTGTACATTTCCCCTGTGACCACGTGGGTTTTCTCTAGCTGCTCCAATTTCCTTCCACACTCCAAAGACGTACAAGTTTTACGTTTTATGTTCGTAAACCTGGGGAGAACCTTTGTTGCAGATTATGAATCCAAGAAGCCAGAGTGCTTCATAAGTTCATGAGTTGATAAATGATAGCAACAGAATTGGGCCATTCGGCCCATCAAGTCTACTTCGCCATTCAATCATGGCTGATCTATGTCTCCCTCTTAGCCCCATTCTCCTACCTTCTCCTCATAACTCCTGACGCCCGTACTAATCAACAATCTATCCATCTCTGCCTTAAAAATATCCGCTGACTTGGCCTCCACAGCCTTCTCAGTTTCCCCCATCACCTTCAGGTGTCTGTGTCCGTATTTCTCCTGCTGTCTCAGTTCCCAAACCCACTTAAAAATTGCACCATTTACTTAATTTAGTAACTTTCTGGATAAAGTGATAGTCTGCCATGTTGATTGCATCCCGTGAATGTGCGCATGGGTACGAGGGTTTGTTGTTCTTTCTATCCGTTTTAAAGGTGCTTTTGATTCCTGTATTGATTGATGCCATATTCATCTCCTTCTGTCAACAGTCTGCTCATTGCAACAAATGTCAGTGCCTGAGGAAACTCTAATTCAACTTGAAAACTGAAACTCGAGCAGAATTCCTAAATGTTTCGAAGCGTGCCGTGGAAAATGGTTGCAGGGACTGGAATATCACCAGAGGGGGTGTTCTTTCAACTTTGTATATTAGTCTTGTTGGTTTGTCAAGGGCCGTAGTCAACCAGAGCCCGGCTTAATGGAAATCATTTGAAAGCAGAAGACAGATGCAAAATGCTGGAGTGATTCAGCGGGTCAGGCAGCATCTCCGATGAGAAGCAATAGGTAATGTTGCAGGTCAAAACCTCTCTTCAAAGTCTGAATAAGGGTCTCAACCCGTAACGTGTCACCTATTTCTTTTCTCCAGAGATTCTGCAGGACCCGCTGAGTTACTCCATCATTCTGTCTCTATCTTCGGTGTAAACCTGCATCTGCAGTTCCTTCCAACATCATTTGAATGCAGAGTGGGTTTCAGGTACGGAGGCATGGGGTAAGTGGTCTAGATCTGCTTACTTCCTGGAATGGTGTGAGGCGGGTGCTGAGCAATTACCAGAAAGTTAAACTCGTCACCACTTGGAGACATAGAAGCTAATGGGTACGTAATCGGCATAGGGTATTGAGAATATTGAATGGAAGGGAGGTGAGATTCGTGGTTTGGCTGCCGAGGGCACCCTACTGGATTTGTTAGAGGAGGTCAAGATACTTGGTGCTCCACTGCACAATCGCTCTGTGCTTTTCCTATCCATTATTTGGCATTGCTGGTGAGGCCATTCATTACTGTCCATCCACAATTACTATCGAGAAAGGGGTGGTGTGCCATTTTCTTGATCTGATCAGTCTAGATTGGGAAAGTACTCCCACCATTCTGTTTGGGAGGCAGTTCTAGGATTTAGATTCAGTACCAAGACAGAACGAGAATATATTTCCAAATAAGGAAGCTGTTTGACTTATAAGGAAGCAGTCTGAAGACGGGGTTCCGACCGGAAACGTCACCTATTATTTTTCTCCACCGACGCTGCCTGACCCGTTGAGTTATTTCAACATTTTGTGTCAATGTGATTCGGATGGCAATCTTCAGATCGTGGTGTTTTAGGTTTAGCTTTAGGTTTATTGTCAACATGTGTACCAAAGTACATTGAAAAGGTTTGTTTTGGATGCTATCCAAACAAATCAGATCATACTATATATTGATACACTAGGCTGAACTTTAGTACAATAGGTCGAGCACGGGAAAAGACTATAGTTCTCAGCATTGTAGCACAACTGTTCCAGAGACAAAGTCCAATGTCTGCAATAGGGTAGGGGTGCATCAGACAGTGCTCTAGCTTCTGTAAGGTTCGTTCAGAAGCCTGATAACAGAGGGGAAAGAAGCTGTCCTTGAGTCTGGTGGCGTGCACTTTCAAGCTTCTGTATCTTCTGCCCAACGGCAGTGAGGAGAAGGAATGATGGAGATGGTACAAGTCTTTGATTATTTCACCTGCTTTTCCCGAGGCAGCGTGAAGTGTAGATGGAGTCAATCGCCGGGAGTCTTGTGTGATGCATCTGTGCGGCTACATCCACAACTCTCTGCAATTTCTTGCGGTCTCGGGCAGAGCAGTTCCGAAGCCAAGCTGTGACGCCACCCAACAGGGCACTTTCTGTGCTGCATCTGTAGATGCTTTCAGGCTCAGGTCTGAAGAAGGGTCCCGACCTGAAACGTGAACCGTCCATGTTCTCCAGAGATGCTGACTGGCCTGCTGAGTTACTCCAGCACTTTGTGTCTTTTTGTGCAAAGCCGCATCTGCAGTTCCTTGTTTCTATGTAGGAGAAGAACGGCTGGGGTGGGTGATTGCAACCTTCACGTGGTCCGCCTTGTTTCGACGACTGCAATCAACCTGGCGTGCACAATCAAGTAAGATCAAATAGAACAAGTTGTCCTACAACTTTAGGCTGTGCACGCCACACGCAAGAAGACGAAGAAGAAGAGTGGCTCTGGCATCCCACCAGGTGCCTGCGGTGAAGTCACCAGGTAAAGAGCAAACTTAGAGCTGAGTATTACAAGACCCTGATTGGATCTATTATCGATTTACATTCAAAATCAATTATATAGTGTGTAAAAAAAAGTATTGCACCATTGATTTTCTGGTCACCTTTGGTTGCACGTTTTGATGTAACCCAACAACCTTGTTCGGTTCTGTTCTTTCAGAAATGATAGAAAATGGTTTTGCCAGCATCGACATTAGGTCTCCTCTCCTATCTCTTCAAGGTTAATCTGTTTAGTCTTTTCCATTAAGGTCCAGTTGGAGATTGTCATTTCAGGACAGCACGTCAATATCACTTTAATCCTTTCACCATATGAGTTTCAGTTAAGTATTCTGCAGAGCCACAACTAGATATCAAATCTCGCTAACAGCTCATAGACTTTTAAAAAAAGATTCAATAAATAAAGTATAGTAGAATGACCTGGAGAAATAGAACATTGAATACAAAACGGTACAGCACAGGAATGGGCCCTTCCACTCACAATGTCTGGCATAAAATCTACCAGGACCTACTCTTATCTGTTTGCACATGATCCATGTTGCCTTGCTTCTTGGATCCTTGATCCATGTTTCCTTATAACAGCTGGGAAGAGTAATAGACCCATCACAAAGGGCAAGATACACTTCACAACTCATATCCTGAGTAACCAGGAGCAGATTGTGGGGTGGGGAGACTGACGATGTTTCATTAGTGTGGTGTAGCGAGTGCTGGTAAATATTCATGCGGTGTCATTCATGCAGTGGCATCTCATCATTGCAACCGAGTCCAAGGTCAAGTGCCAAGAAGAGATTGTTGAAAATATCAATAAGTCTTTGCTAATCTACCTGCTGGCATCCAATACTCCCGTAATCCCGCAATCTCTTCGGACATACAAACTACAGCTGGTGTCTGACTCCACCTCTTACTACTC
The DNA here is from genome assembly GCA_035221665.1 of Okamejei kenojei. Lineage (NCBI taxonomy): Eukaryota > Metazoa > Chordata > Chondrichthyes > Rajiformes > Rajidae > Okamejei > Okamejei kenojei. Next base: position 12,939,245 of record CM069152.1, on the reverse strand, counting down.
CTCATCCCCCTGCCATGACCTTGTGTGCAGGAAGGAACTGCAGATGCTGGTTTATACCGAAGATAGGCGCAAAATGGTGGAGTAACTCAGCGGGTCAGGCAACATCTCTGGAGAAAAAGAATAGGTGATGTTTTGGTTGGAACCCTTCTCCAGTCAGCTTGTTCCAGGGACACATCACTCTCTGTGTTAAAAGGTTGGTCCTGAATATCTCTAAACCTTGCCCCTCTCGCCTTAAAGTTATGTCCTTCAGTATTTAATTTCTCCATCCTGCAAAAATAGGTTCTGACTGTTTACCCTATCCATACATCTCATAATTTTATATTCATCCGTCAGGTCGCCCCACAGACTCCGGCATTCCAAGTCCAAGACAATAATCCAAGTCTGGCCAACCTCTTGTTGTAGCTAATACACCCTAATTCAGGCAGCATTCTGATACACCCGCTCTGCACCCTTTCCAAAGCCTCCACATCCTTCCTGTAAAGAGGCGACCAGATCTGCACTGAATATTCCAAATGTTGCCTAACCAAAGTCCTATCAAGCTGCATCAAGAAATAATGGTGAGCTTTCCTGGTGAAGCTGCAACACAGGAATGCATTTGTGCTCACCAACCAAAAACAATACCCTGATACAATTATGATTTTCAAAAGACATTTGGACATTTATATGGAAAGACACAAAATGCTAGAGTTATGTGGGTCAGGCAGCATGCCTGAAGAACGTGGAAAAGTTGATGTTTCGGGTCTGGACACTTCCTCTGGCGTTTATGAAGGGTTTTGAGGGCAATGTACCAAATGTTGGCTGATGGGACTAGCTCCGAATGCCAACTTGCTCGGCATGGTCAAATTGGGCTGAAGGGCCTGTTTCTTTGCGGTACAGCTTTATGACTCATCTATGACCTTAAGCATTCACCCCCTGTCTCTTTGTTAAACCATGTTTGCAGAGTTACAATTAGACAACAAGAGGCCCATAAAAGGAGCACCATTGTCCCTCTCCTCAGGTGTGCTATTAAATATCACTGAGAATTACCGGTACCACTTACACATGCTCATCTTTTGACCTTAAGGCCCTGTCCCACTTGGCCATCATTTACGCGACAGGCCGGTAGTGACTGACGCGCGACAGTCGCGCGATGGCCGCGCGCGTCATCATGCGTCCACACAGCCGTCTGGAGTGCGTGATGTCATTTGAATATCCAGTTTATGATATTTACCCAGTTTACGATATTTATGGTGATTTTCTAAAATGTTCCAGTTTCTTGAGTGGTGCTAGCAATTGGAAAAACTGCAGATGTAATGCCCCTAGTCAAAAAAAGAGGTGAATGAAAAGTAGCAAGCTGCAGACCAAATTAATCTGTGGGAAGGAACTGCAGATGCAGGTTTAAATTGAAGATAGACACAATATGCAGGAGTAACTCAGCAGGACCGGCAGCATCTCTGGAGAGAAGGAATGGATGATGTGTCGGTCTGAAGAAGGGTTTCGACACGAAACATCACCCTGTCCCACTTGGCCGTCATTTACGTGACAGGCCGGTGGCGCGCAAAGGTTTCGTACAGGATGAAATCCTGGCGCGCTGCGCGATACCGCGCGCAACTCCACACTCCTCCACGCCACTCCATGCGCCCGTCCCGTGCTACCCACACGCTACCCACACGCTACCCACACGCTACCAGGTCACGGAAATGGTGCGCAAATGACGGCCAAGTGGGACAGGCCCTTAATACTTTGTCTAGTTGTCCTGCGCTTTCCCAACCTGCCATAGCCAAAGCCACCATCGAAGCTTCCCAATCTGCTTTCTGCAGATTTAAGATTCTGGTTTCAGATTGAACTAAATTGCTTCCAATTTCAATATAAAATGCCTTTCATATTATTATTTCCCAGAGGCTCTTAAAGTAAAAGGTTACTAATTAATTTGTGCTTTTTTCATTGCCTATTTCTCATTGCTATTCCGGAGAATTTGCACACCCACTGCGTGCTATGAGAGAGACTTGCCTTCCCTTCAGTTCCATAATTTGATCTTCCATAACTTTTGGAGAGCGGTCCATTGGGAAATGTGAGTTATGTTTCCCCCGGAGATGAGAATGTACGAGGCGGCACGATGAGTACGTTTGCAGGTGACAGTAAAGTGAGTGGCATCGTAGATAGCGAAGGTGGTTATCAAAAATGACAGCGGGTTCTTGATCAGTTGGACAAATGGCCTTAGGTTACTGGAGTTTAATATAGGTAAGTGCAAAGTGTTACAGTTTTGGAAGTCAAACCATAGCTGAATCTTCCAAGTGAATTGAGTATGGAAGTTGGGACATTATGTTGCAGTTGTACAAGACGCGTGTGAAGCCATATTTGGAGTACAGTGTTCAATTCTGTCTACCTTGCTATAGGAAGGATGCCATTAAGCTGGAAAGAGTGCAGAGAAAATTTACGAGGAACGTTGCCAGGACCTGAGGACTTGAGTTACAAGGAGAGGTTGGGCAAGCTGGGACTTTATTCTTTGGTGTGCAGAAGGCTGAAGGATGATCTTATAGAAGTGTATAAAAGCATAAGGAGGAATAGATAGCATAAATGTACATTGTCTTTTACTCAGGGTGAGGTAATCAATAACCTGGGCAAATGGGACAACTTGGATCTTGGTCGGCATGGACAAGTTGGGTCAAAGGGCCTTTTTCCATGCTGTATTACTCTCTGACTATGAATAACCAGCAATGAATCAGAGGCATGGAAATTAAATGTGATTTTAACATGGCTCCGGCTTCAGGCCTGGCTTCAGTGTGAGATGTCAGAATAGGAAGTCACAGTTCACGTTGAAAACTAGTGCTAAAAAAGTCCAATTTCATGGCTAATAACTTTTGCAATCTTCCAAACCTTGTATTCTTTTACTGAGCGACAGTACATTCTATGCTTTTGCGAGAAAAAAAAATGGTTTGAATTTACAATGAGACATTTTGGGTGACACCAAAGAAATCTCCACAGAAACTATCATAAATGTGTTGAAGGAGACGCGAGGAATTGCAGTTGTTGAAATCTTGAGCAAAGCACAAAGTTCTGGAGTAATTCAATGGGTCAGGCAGCGTTCAAAGATAGAAAGTCGCAGATCTAAAATGGCCGGCCTTAGCTAGTGAAAGCTTTGACGAGGAAAACCTGAAGCCTCAGCGCAATAAGAGTTCAGTTCAGGAATTTTTTATTTTTTTATAACTAGATTCCTGTCCAGAAGACAGATGGTTTGTCATTTGTTCTGGTCACACAGGGAGGCTGGTGCAACAAGAATCTTTCTAAGGAACCTGGTGCTATGTTTATGGGATCTTGGGATGGGTGGGGAGTGGTATTGGAGGTCTCCCAATCCCCAGTAAGGAGGCCCAAGGATGTCACCTTCGCAATGGCCTTCATATTATCAATTGCACTGATTACGAAGTTGTAGCATCGTAGAATAATTACAACATGGATACAGGCCCTTCAGCCCAACTTGCCCAAGTTGACCAACATGCACCATTTACACCAGTCTCACCTACCTGCGGTTGGCCCACATCCCCTCTAAACTTATAATATCCATGTACCTAACTAAATGTTTATTAAACTTTGTGATAGTACATGCCTCAACAAACAGCTCCGGCAGCTTGTTTCCAATACCTACCCACCCTAGTTGTAAAAAAAGTTGCCCCTCCTCACCGTAAACCTATGTCGTCTGGTTCTCGATTCCCCTTTTACTGTGTAAAAGACTATGTGCATGTACCCTATCTATTTCTCTTGTGATCTCATACACCTCAAAAGCAGGCAGAGCGGATTGTTTTGCGCAACAGCTGTATCACTAATAGAATCTCAGGACAAGGTGAGTAGCAGTGGATTCATCATAAGTGAGGCTCTGTCTAAACAAGGAACTGCAGATGCTTGTTAGAAACAAGGAACTGCAGATGCTTGTTTACAAAATAAGTCACTAAGTGCTGGAATAACTCAGCGGGTCAGGCAGCATGTCTGGAGAACATGGATAGGTGGTGTTTTGGGTCGATTCTGTAGAAGGGTCCTGACCAAAATGTCACCTATTCATGTTCTCTAGTGATGCTGCCAGACCCATTGAGTTGCTCCAGCACTTTGTGTCTTTCTCTATCTATTGAACTTGGTCCTGATTTGATTGCATTTGTGCATGGTATACCTGATCTGTTTGGATAGCGTGCAAAACAAAGTATTTTATTGTATCCCAGTACACCTGACAATAATAACCCTAAACCTACCTAAACCTAAACCATATTGATTCAGTTTAAACAAAAGGTAATGCAGTAGGCCAATAAGAGCTTTGGGGAAGAACAGAGTGTTTATCTGATTATAGACACAAAAAGCTGGAGTAACTCAGTGGGACATGCAGCATCTCTGTAGAGAAGGAGCATTTTGGGTTGCTTCCAGAATGGCTGAATCAAATGGTTGAACCTTCTGGCAGTGGTAGAGTTGCTTCCTTAAGGGCCTGTCCCAATTGGCGATTTTTTCGGCAACTGCCGGCACCATATCAGTGTCGCCAAAAGATTTTGAACATTTCAAAATCCTGCGGCGACAAAAGAAATGTTGCGACATTTGAAAATGCACCGCGCGTCATGCGTCATCACGCCGTGTCATGTCATGTCACGCCGCTAATTTTTTGGTGACCCTGATACGTCAGTCAACAATGATGCTGGCAGTCGCCGAAAAAATCTCCAAATGGGACAGGCCCTTAAGGAAGCAACTCTACCACTGCGCCACTGTGCTAGCCTGTAACTTAATTTTACTTCGGAGTCACGTGAGTGACTTCGTGAAGAGCCCGCTAGCACGCATGCGCGGCATATCGTCGCGCGCATTTGCATCGGCAGGCTGGGGGAGGGGGGAGTGCGCTCTCTCCTCGGGCTCCTTCATAAGGCCGGCAGGTAAGTACTTACCTTTACTCCACAGGATGGACAAGGGCAAGAGGAAGGCGACGCTGTCGAGGAGCCGAGCTTCGACCAGCCAACGGCCCTTGTCCCCGGAGCTGCAAGCACCACCGGCAGCTTCGAGGCGTGTGGGGGCAGGAATGCGGAAGTCGGGCGCTCCCGCTGATTTAGGGGCCGACTCACCTGAGTGGTTTACCGCTCCGGAGCTGGATATGGATCCAGACTTCGAGCCCCCTTCCCCCAAGAAAAGAGGGGGAAAACAGGTACGTGGCAAGGGGTCTCGCTTTCCACAAGCAACCCCTCCCCGAGCTCCAGAAGACCCGAGGGGGCTGGGCCGGGGGACAGCTGCACGACAGGGGAACCCTGCAAATGTGCAAAACGTACCACTGCCAGGGAGATCTGCCGTAGTGCAGTCTGGCAATACCACTGCTGCGTCGAGTAGGCCTGCTGGAGCAGATACCGCCGACAACACACCCGGTCAGGCTGCGGTCAAGGGCGGAGGTGGCAGCAGGAAGCGGTCGGTCAGCTCAGCTCTGGGAGCGGCCGACCATGCGCCTCCACGCCAAAAGATGGGCAAGTGTGGAGGTAAGCCTGCACGGACTCCGGGGAGCCAGGTTCCGGGGGCCGGCGCCGATTCAACTCACCTGCCTTCATATCAGACAGGTGGGCCGCCACAGTCTGGGAGAAGACAGACTAGCGGAGAGTCCGTGCGGGAGTCGTATGATCCTACTTGGGCTGTAGGTCACGACAACCTGCCATTGGACCCTAGACAGCACCCTAAGGGGGTGTGGTCCGATGGTGGAAGCCCCAGTGAGTTCGCAGGGCCTGGGGAAGTCGGCTTGTCCGCTGCAGATAGCAGGGACGGTCGCATTGAGCGGTTGGAGCTCTTAGTGGAGCAACTCCTCCAGCGGGATCGGGAACGAGAAGAGCGGGACACGCGGGCATCCACTAGCCGTGCAAGGACACCACTCAGCATCTCATCGTCTCCAGCCAGAAGCGTGAGTGATTGCCCAGCTGCTGTGTTTGAAGACGACCCGGGACAGCCAGTGACCGCTGAGCCAGAGCATGAGGAGGATATGCTGGATGTGGTGAGTAAGTTTGCCGCTACCACCCAGACAGGTGAACCTCTGCACCACAAATTGGTGGGCACCATTGATTACCTGACTACGCACCAACTTTTCAGTCAGGTTCTCAATGAGACCTTGGAGAAAATAAAACCGCCCGAGAACTGCATCAACCTCAGTGTGCCCTTGGTTAATGCCCAGATCTGGGGACACTTGAGTACGGCCACCAGGATGCAGGATGTCCGCCTCCAGCGTATCTTAAAGGTTCTCTCCACGGGCATAACGGCGTTTGCTAGGACCCTGGACGGGGATAATGTGTCCAGTGAACAGCAAGATGCACTGGCACTCCTATGCAACGCCCAGTATGAGATAAACTGCCTGTGTAAGAGCTCCATAAAGCCCACACTCAACCCCAAATTCGCGGGGTTGTGCCGACCATCAACCGCTCCACCGCCGCATCAGTTGTTCGGAGACCTGTCCAAACAGGTGAAGGAACAGGACGAGGAGGCCAAAACAGCTGGCCTCATGAAACCTCCGTCGGCCAGACTTCACCCATATCACCGGCAACAGCCTAATACAACTTGGAAACCACGGCTGCCGGACAGGGCACAAAGATCCTACCTACCTCCATCTCAACAAACACAACGACCTTTTTTAGGGCAAGGCCAGCAACGGCCTGCATGGAAGATGCGGCCGCCGACTCGTCAACCTCCGCAACGTCCACCCAAAACACCGTACGTACGGAACCGCCGTTAACCATGGAGGTAAGGGGGTCTGGTTCCTCTCACGCCGTAGCATCCCCTCCTGCACGAATAGGTGGGCGATTGCGGGCTTTCTTGGACATATGGAAAACTGTCACCACAGATGAGTTTATTTTACAAAGTGTTCAAGGGTATGTTATAGAATTTATTGGAGGTATAAATCCCCCTACTCAGCATTCGCCTCATAGGAATTTTACTCTATCCCAAAAAGAGGTGGAGGCAGGACATGCTGAAATTATACGGCTAGCAGCAAAAGGGGTAATTGGCAAAACCGAGCATGAACCTGTTGAGTTTGTGTCTAACATCTTCACCAGAATTAAAAAAGATGGGGGATGTCGGATTATAATAGACTTAACTGAGTTGAACACTTTTGTACAATATACCCATTTCAAAATGAATACTTTTGAAACAGCTAGGCAGATGCTTTACCCAGGGTACTTTATGGCATGCATCGATTTGAAAGATGCATACTATACGGTGCCCATCGCTGAGGCTCACAGGAAATTTCAGAAGTATGTCTGGAAGGGTAAATGATGGGAGTACAAGGCATTGCCCAATGGAATCACCACAGCCCCTAGGCTGTTTACCAAATTGGTAAAACCTATATTGGCACTTCTCCGACAACAAAATTATATAGTAATGGCATATTTGGATGATATCCTTATAGTGGGTCAGACCTTCCAATTGGCAATTCAAGGAGTGGCTGCAACCAAGGCTCTGTTCGAGAAGCTGGGGTTTGTAATCCATCCAGACAAATCAAAACTGCACCCGGTACGGGTTATGGATTATTTGGGGTTCACCCTAGACACCAATTTAATGAAGATTACCATCCCAACTAATAAAGCTACTGCTATAATAGAAGAATGCCACAATCTTGCTTGCGCCAGAGTACCGACCATTCGGCAAACAGCAAAAGTTATAGGCAAATTGGTAGCTACATTTCCAGCTGCACGATTCGGGCATGCATGCTACACTACCGAAATTTACAAAGATCAAAAATCACCGCATTAAAAACAAATGCTGGGCACTTTGATCGGCCAATTCGGTTACCACTGGAAGCTAGAAACGAGCTACAATGGTGGGTTGACAATATTAGAGAGTGTTATAGACCCATCATAGTGAGCAACCCTGATGTTGTGCTACAAACTGACGCAAGCGCACAAGGCTGGGGAGCAACTGATACGATGTCCAGTTGTGGTGGCAGATGGAACTCTCATGAGTCTACCTTCCTGGAGTCACATAGGATAAACTATATAGAAATGCTGGGGGCATTTCATGGACTGCGGGCTTACTATACTAATTCACGGGATTTACATGAAACATCCGCCTTCAAATAATATGATAATACTACAGTGGTGGCTTACATCAATCATAAATGGATGGTATCAGGTCGCTAGTTTGTGATGAATTGGCTAATAAAATTTGGCACTGGTGCATTGAAAGAAATATTTGGATTACTGCGACCTATTTGCCTGGGAAGCTTAATACAGTGGTGGACACCAGGTCACGAGTCTTCAATGACAACATCGAGTGGATGTTGAACCCCCAAATTTTTGGAGATATTATAGCTCACTTTGGGACACCAGATGTTGACCTATTTGCTTCCTGTCCAGGCTGAACCATCAGATACCAACCGTATGTGTCATGGGAACCAGACCCTGGGGCAATAGCAATGGATGCGTTCTCTATCCATTGGGGAGATGGTTTTTGCTACGTTTTTTCCCCATTTTCGCCTCATCAGTCGGGTATTGCAGAAAATTAAATTAGACTCTGCAACTGGCATATTGATCATTCCCGACTGGCCTACACAACCATGGTACCCGAAAAATTTTTAAAACAACCATGGATGTCGATTGGGAAACACCCCAAATTGATTACTCACCCCATTACGGGGGTTAGTCATCCTTGCCATGGTCATTTAAACTTGTTGGCCTGCAGGTTCTGAAAAGACCACTCATCCGGGCAGGCATCTCTTCAAGAGCCATAGACCTTATCGCCGCATCATGCCGAGAATCAACTCGGAAACAGTACCTCACCCAAATCAGAAAATGGGAGGCATTCTGTGCCCGGACCAACAAGTCTTCAAACTCGGCAACAATACCTGATGTCCTGGAGTTTCTAGCTGGCCTCCATTTCGATGCTGGCCTCAGCTACAGTGCCATTAACAGCGCCAAGAGTGCGCTGTCCTCATACCTGGATATAGGTATCAGCTCCAACCACCTGGTGTCTAAACTAATGAGGGGAGTGTTCAACACCAACCCTCCGCGACCCAGATATACAGTAACGTGGGATGTGGGGATCGTGCTGACCCTACTAAGGAGCTGGGCTCCAATGAATGAGCTACCACTGAAACAGCTCACCCTCAAGGTGGTGATGCTGATGGCACTGACGACAGCCCAACGAGTCCAGACGTTACAGAAACTGCGACTGGCCACCCCTGGTCAAATAAAATTCTTTGTCAAAGAATTATTGAAGCAGCACAGGCCAGGGGCGCATGGGCTGCAGTTGGAATTTCGGGCGTACCCTGTAGATGCCACTCTCTGCATAGTCACCCATCTCCACCACTACATCCGAGTTACCGGAGTTATCAGGATGAAGGAACAGGGGCTACTCATCAGTCATAAACCTCCGCATCATCGGGTGACTACACAGACTATCGCCAGGTGGCTCAGGGTGGTGTTGGATGCAGCAGGAGTTGCTACTGACATTTTTAAGTCTCATTCCACCAGGGCTGCATCCACATCAGCAGTGAGGGCCATGGAGGTGCCCATGGACCACATCCTCGCCACCGCGGGCTGGGCCAGTGAAGAAACCTTTCAACGTTTCTACAACAAGCCACTGGTCGCCCCTGCAACATTCGCAGAAGCTATCCTGGGAACCGCTCAGTGAATGTCTGTCCCCGAATTAGGGGTTATTTGTTGTTTATTTGATTAATAAATTATGTTGATTTTTCAGCCAGTTTCGACTGAAAACTGATGAACAGTTTATGTTGAAACAGTTAATGAACAGCCTTCCTCCATCAGACTGGCGGCAGTGTGATAAGCATGGACGTTGTCCATGGCGTGAAATCACAGAGCTTTGAAATTTTCACGAAGTCACTCACGTGACTCCGAAGTAAAATAGTAAGATTAAACGAGAACGCACCAAGTTTGAAGGTTGATCTGTATTTTACGAGGAGTCGCGGTGAGGGATTTCGTGCCCACCGCTCCCACCCTCTATCATAAGGTCAACCAGGAAGTTCTACGTTTTTCATCTTACTATTTTTAGTCATGATTTGTTTCTGTGATTCCACACCGCTGCTTTGAAGGATGCCGCGCATGCGTGCTGGCGGGGTCTTCACGAAATCCCTCACCGCAACTCCTCGTAAAATACAGATCAACCTTCAAACTTGGTAAGTTCTCGTTTAATCTTACTATTCTACACCAAACCTGCTTTTCCAGAATAAACTTCAAATCTTTCAGTATTCATTGTTATTCATCTTTGGAACTAAAATGAATGTCTTTGAAACGTATGCGTTGTCGATAAACTAAATCTGATGCATTAGCTTTAAGGGCCTTAAACATTGCAACTTATTTTCAATTCTGTGTTGTGTCGGTAACTATACCGGATTAGTTCAATAAAAAAGTTAAATTGAAATGATGGCATATTATGGTGGGAACAGGTTTACCATGGTATTAAAATATGATTTATTTGAACTTTTCAGCTGTCAACCTAATCGCTGTAATGTTCTGATTCAAATGTACTCAGCGTGAACCTTCATTCTCCACCCCCTGAAAAAAAAATCAATTTTCCCCGCTTGAGTTGGCTGGCTTCGCTATCATTGACACCTCACCGTGATCAACAGCATATCTGCGAGGAAATAGATCACCAAAATATTGTCAGCCGGCTGCCTGATAGATTGCTTTCTCATTCATGAACCCTACTTACACTGCTGAAGCTGCAGCCTTCGAATAAACAGCGAGGCTTCACTTTGGATGCTGCGACTACTTCATCAGCCATATGCTCATCTCTCCTCGGCCGAAGTTCACCTGTAAAAGTTCAGAAGGGAACTGTGGGGGACACGTGGAGCAGCGGCACAGTTGCTGCCTTACCGCGCCAGAGACGCCCGGGTTCGATCCTGACTATGGGCGCTCTCCGTATGGGGTTTGTACGTTCTCCCCGTGACCGTGTGGGTTTTCTCCGGGTGCTGCGGTTTCCTCATGCACCCCAAAAACATACAATTTGTAATTGGCTTCGGTAAGATTGTAAATTGTCCCTAGTGTACTAGGGGAGAGCTAGTATACGGGGTGATCACTGGTCGGCACAGACTTGGTGGGCCGATGGGCCTGGTTCTGCTGAGTCTCTCTAAAGTCTAAACCCTAAAGAGAACTTGCCAGCACTGTTGTTTCATGGTGCGGCTGGTGTTAAAGTTGCTTCCACTTCTAATCAATGGATCATAAGCTCACCTTTATTATATAACTCAGAACTTTGGCATTGAGGACCAAGCATTGTGCATGCATGTTCCAAAGAGCAGCCAGAAAAAGGGTCCCAAATCGAAATGCTGCCTATCCATTCTCCAGAGATGGCGGAGTTACTCCTGCATTTTGATTCTTTTTTTGTAAGCCAGCTTCTGCAGTTCCTTGTGTCAATGCTTTTTAATAGTTTTGGCCTCGGGCCACCAAGGTCACAGGAGTTCATAACCTTGTGCCCTTCACCTCCTTCCATGCCGAAGCGAGGAGATGTCAGCAAACCTCTCAGTTTATGGAGCAACAGCAGGGAAGAGTCAGAGATGTATGGGTCATGGAATTCAACTTGCTCTGAGAGGAGCAGGCAAAGCAAGCCTGGAGATTTGCAGAAAGAGTAGGTTTGGAGATGATGTGACTGCACTCAGTGAAACAACTGTTGCCTGACCTGAATGGAACTATTCGTCAAAACAACAGGGACAGCACGGTGGTGCAGTGGTGGAGCTGTTGCCTTAAGGCACCATAGACCTGGCTCGATACTGACTACGGGTGCTGTACTATGCAGAGTTTTCACATTATCCCCATGGCCGCATGAGTTTTCTCCGGGTCTTCCGGTTTTCTCCCACACTCCAAAGACTAATTGGCTTGGTATAATTGTAAATTGTCCCCAGTGTGTGTAGGATAGTGTAGTGTACGGGGAACGATGGTTGGTGCGGACTCAGTGGGCTGAAGGGTCTGTTTCCTCGTTGTATCTCTAAACTAAACTAAACTAAATTTGGAGAAGAGCTCTTGCCTTAAGAATGGAGAGAGCATCGGACAAACAGCGCAGGAACGGGTCAAATGCCAAATTAAACTGATCTCATCTGTCTGTACGTGATCCCTCTATTCCCTGCACTTCCACGTGCCTATCGAAAAGCCTCTTAAATGCCACTATTGTATCTGCCTCCACCACCACCCCTGGCAATGCATTCGAGGCCACACTACTCTCAGTGGAAAAAACATAGTTCTGCACATCTCCAGTAAGCTTCCCCCTCTCACTTTATAGCTATGCCCTCTTGTGCTTCCAAGCTGGGAGAAAGATTCTGACTGTCTACCCTATCCGTACCTTTCATAATTTTACATACTTCCATCAAGTCTCCCCCCCCCCCCCCAACCTCTCCCTGTAGCTGAAACCGTCTAATCCAGGCAGCATGGTACAGCATGTAAAAACAAAGAACAGCAGTTGCTGATTAATACACAAAAGAACACAAAATGTTGGAGTAATTCGGCAAGTTAGGCAGCATCTCTGGATAGATAGATAGATAGATGATGTTTCGCGTTAAGACCCTTCTTCAGACTGAGGAAGAATCTTGATCTGAAACGTCACCTATCCATGTTCTCTAGAGGTGCTACCTGACCTGAACCCTGTTGAGTACTCTAGCAGCTTTTGGCCATTGAGATGGTATAGCATGTTGTTCTAATGTCATGTGTGAAGGGAAGGTCTTCCCAAGTAATGACCAGTTCTGTATTGGCTAAATCCTTCTTGTTAAGCACTACTGGTGTTCCACATTGCAATTCCACAACCAACATGGTCTCGGAAATTCACTGCTGCAATGGATTAACAGCCACTGCCACAGCATTCACTTTCTAGGCTAATGTATCTACGTAATTTAACAACATTTCAGTTGAGAACCTTTGTTGCAGGTTTAACAGGGCTGTCTAACTGAAGTATTTCCCAAAGGGGTTTGACATCAATTCTCATTTGGAGTAAATTTAGCCCCGCGTTTACTCATTTAAACATATCGTCCTTAATTAGAGATAATCAGTTAGTCAAAGTCTTAAACGAGGAACTAAGTAAATGTGTCTTGAAATATTTTGTAATAGGTTTGAAAGAACTACCTTATCATCAAAACAGTTGCTGCTAAAGAGGTCAGAGAAAAGGAAATATAGAGAAGTCCTTTCTGTTTAAGGACCCACCCTGGTGACAATGTTAAAATAAATAACTTTGAGAATATTCACCACCATTTATAGAGTCAGAGTCTTACAGGCCATTCGGCCCAACTTGCCCACACCGGCCAACATGTCCCATCTACACTAGTCCCACCTGCCTGCGTTTGGCCCATATCCCTCCAAACCTATCCTATCCATGTACCTGTCTAAATGTTTCTTAAATGTTGCAATTGTACCTGCAAAATATGACTGATCAGCCTGAGATAATTTGATCAATTAATTAAGACTGAAGAAGGGTCAGTCTGACCAGTCTGAAGAAGGGCCCCTACCTGAAACATCACCTCTCCAAGTTCTCCAGGAATGCTGCCTGACCAGCGGAGTTACTGCAGCACTTTGTGTCTTAGCCTGAGATTAATGCCTTGGTGATGGAAAATGTCCCAATTGTCCCAACCTGACCCCAACCTGCTTGTGTAAGCTGCTGTTGCCCTTTTAAAGGCAGTAGTGGCTGCAGCTTCCTAATGATCTTCTGTGTATCATCGGGATTCATTGGCTCATCTAAAGTTAACGTCCAATTTTGCAATTTGCTGTTGAAATTACAGTTTCCCACTGATACCCATTTGCCTAAGAGCTGGAAAAGTCACTCTGCGATGCTATATGTGATTTATTGATGATTAAAGGCCAGAATGTGAATAGTGAATCAGTGGGACACCCAGCGATGTATCAGGAAACTCCGCACGTCTTGGCCCACCGAGCCTGAGCCGACCAGCCATCACCCAGTGCACTAGCGCTAGCACTATCCTACACACTAGGGCTAATTTACAATTTTACAGAAGCCAATTAACCTCCAGTGTTTGGCTCTGGAGTGTGGGAGGAAACCAGAGAAAACACATGCGGTCACAGGAAGAATGTACAAACTCCGTACAGACAGCAGCCGTAGTCAGGATCGAACCCGGGTCTCTGGCACCGTGATGCGGCAACTCTACCACTGCGCCACTGTGCCACCACTAATGCCTTGTCATGCCTAATGTTCCAGGACACAGATCTCCTTCATTATATCTCAGTATTGGGCCTTTATACATATATAAACGGCAGAACCTGTGTTATGTACAAGCAGATCTATGTAACAGATATGTGCCCACCATCCTCTGTGTGAAAAAGTTGTCCCTCCGGTTCCTGTTAAATCTTTCCCCTTTCAGCTTAAACCTATGTCCCCTAGTTCTTGGTTCCCCAACTCTAAGATTAAGACACAGTGCATTTACCCTATCTATTCCCCTCATGGTCTTACACACCACTGTAAGATCACACCTCATCCTCCTGCATTCCAAGGAATAAAATCCTATCCTGCCCAACCTGTCTCCGTTGCCGATCAAGCCCCCGTGTCCTAGTAAAAGCCTCGGAAATCTTCACTGCTCTCCTTCCAGCTTAACAACATCCTTCCTCTAGCAGGTTGCCCAAAACTGAACACAATCCTCCTGTCATTTCCACATGCCCATATTTAGCAGTATGTTATGGGAAAACTGATGTTAAAAACAGAAAAAAAAGATGGAAACACTTAAGCAGGTGAGGCAGCACTTGTGGAAAGGGAAAGTGAGGAGACGTTTCAGGTTAAAGAAACTTCACAGGTGAAATGAAAATTGTTTTCTCTCAGTGTGAATCCATGCGTGGATCTTAATGAAGATTGGCAAAAATGAAAATGTGAATTCCATCTTTGGATGTGTACTGCCATGGAACAGCCTTTTGTTGCTACCACAATCAACTGACCTTATTGTGGCAACGAAAGGCAACAGTTTCGAGAATGATTTATGTGCTGAATAGAAGGGAACGAAAGCCAGAGCTAGCGCAAGACCAGGATACATGAAGGACTTTGCCGCAGCTGAGACGAAACATGTGAAACCTCATAAATTTCCTGCGTCTGAATTAAAAGTCGGATCCAATGCCCAGATTCTGCAGCCGAGTCACAGTGAGTTCCAGGTTGTTTTCACAGAGTTATTAAGCTGCGAGTCATTTAGCAACCTGCAGCAAATGGAGGGGAGGTGGTGGTGGTGGGGTGGGGAACCCTCATAAATTGTAAATAAATACCATTTTATTGGCGTTTTGTGCTGTTGCATTATTAGCGGTACCAAAAACACTGTCTTCACTTCCCAAACACTTTCATAAAGATGCTATATTTGAATATAAAGTGCTATTCAAATGCATCACAGAATGTTAGTGCAGTGACTTAATAACATAAGCATATTTTTTATTGCCACCTCGATTAATCTCACTCACCTCGGAGGGAGCTGCATTTAAACTGTGGAGTCTCACACCAACAGGTGCTACGTTGTTCTGGGAGACTTTCAATGCTTTAGATTTTAAGTGTAAACATGAATCTAAATGTTTCCTTTACGTCTCTCCTTTAAATCTTCCTCTGAGAGCAGCCTTTATATACATGCTGTCTCTCTATAGAGTTACAGCAGGGAACCAGGCCCTTCGGCCCACTGAGTCCGGGCTGAGCAGCGATCACCATGTGCACTAGTTCTATCCTGCACACTAAGTAGAATCTTTTTACAGAGCCAATTATCCCACAAACCTGCGTGTCTTTGGAGTGTGGGTGGAAACCGGAGCTCCCGGAGAAAACCCACACGGTCGCAGAATGTACAAACTCCATGCAGACAGCACCTGTAGTCAGGATCAAACCAGGTCTCTTGCGCTAAAGGCAGCAACTCTACCGTGGTGCCACCGTGCTACTCTCTTTAGTTTACTGATTCAGCTCTTTACTTTCGTTGAACATTTCTTAAGATATAACTGTCACAAGGTCGCCCCAGGTTAGAGCACAGTTCCGTTCCCACGCATTGTTCGGAAGGCCATTCGGCCATTGTTCGGAAGCAGGACAGTTTGCAATTCAGAAATGCGACCACTAACTGAGTTCCCACAGGGCTGCAGATGTCTGCAGCCCTGCAGCAGTCAGCAAGTCCATCCCCTAGTCTCCCAAACTAAGTGATAGGAGTAAAATTAGGCCATTCGGCCCATCAAGTCTCTGCCATTCAATCGTGGGTGAACTATCTCTCCCTCCTAACCCCATTCTTCTGCCTTCTCCCCATAACCCCTGACACCTGTACTAATCAAGAATTGATTACAGACATGTTCGTATGTATGGGCTGTAAGTATGTCAGTCGTACATAATCTGGGCGGTACCTATACTGCTTGTAGCGGCACAGTGGTAAAGTTGCTGCCTTACAGCCCCAGAGACCCGGCTTTGATCCTGACCATGGGTGCTGCCTGTATGGAGTTTGTACGTTCTCCCTGTGAGCGCGTGGGTTTTCTCCGGGCCCTTGTGAAGACAGTGTTTTTGGTACCACTAATAATGCAACAGCACAAATCGCCAATGAAATGTATTTATTTACAATTTATGAGGGTTCTCTCCCACGTTCCTAAGACGTACAGGTTTGTAGATTACTTGGCTTCCGTAAATTGCTTCTAGTGCGAACGTGTTCTAACATAGAACTAATGTACGGGTGATCGATTGATGGTCGGTGTGGCCTTGTGTGGCTTCAGGTGAAGTTCCAGGTGTGGCTGAAGGTCCTATTTCCAGGCTGTATCTCTAACTAAACTAAACTAAATAAAAGATAGTTCACCATAGATACGATTGTTCACCAAAGTCCAATATGTTGCTCACTCTTGCCTTGTCATTATCCACTCCTGTTCCAGTAGTTAACAAGGCAGTAATTGCATGCACTTAACCAAAAGTGATCAGCAATGTCATTGTTAAAATAGCCCGATCTGGACGTGCTTGCTGCTTCTTTTGCTAAAGCCGATTCCTGCTCCTAATACAAATTACAAGCAGGAATAGACCATTCATCTCCCTCAAGTCTGTGCTGTCATTCAATTCGATTGCATCTTATCCGTTGTAGCTTCAACATTACATTCCTGTCTACCTCATGTTGCCTGTCACTCGTTCCTTTCAGGAACTATTTACCACAACCTTTAAAACATCTAAACAGCCTGCTTCCACCCATTTTGAGAACGAGATTTCCAAAGACTGACAACACTCTGCAAGAAAAGGGGCGACACGATGGCGCGGCGGTAGAGTTGCTGCCTTACAGTGCCAGGGACCCCGGTTTGGATGCTGACCACGGGTGCTGTCTTTACGGAGTTTGTACGTTTTCCCTGTGACCGGGTGGTTTTTCTCCGGGCGCTCCGGTTTCCCACCCACACTCCAAAGACGCACAGGTTTGTAGGTTAATTGGCTTTGGTAAAGCTGAAAATTGTCCCTAGAGTGTGTAGGATAGTGCGAGTGTACGGGGATCACTGGTCGGTGCGGACCCGGTGGGCCCACGGGCCTGTTTCCGCTCTGCATCTCTAAAGCCTAAAATTTTAAAAAAATGCTTCACCATCCCATCTCAGTTTTAAACAGGTGACCTCTTTATTTTTAAGCAATAAGATGAAAATTGAAATTCATACTTCAAGGTAGCTTCATCAAAAATGAAATACTGGCATTAAAATTATGTTGAAGTTAAGGAAAGAGAAACGGGTTTGTTGGAGGCAAACATAAATAACTTTGCGTGCAGAATTAAGCTTCAAGAGCAAACGTACTTTATTTGCAAACAGTATGCTTTTAATAATACAATTTTATTGACAGCAAGTGCAGCAAAAATAATGCTTGTGGCTACATTATTTTAGGACAACATATAAATCTAAGAATTATCTTCACAGCTAGCTGCTTGTTGTGCTGATGCTCTCACTATAGAGACTGAACAACAAGCTGTGAAAAATGCTCCCTTTTACATTAAAAGGAATAACGCGACAAAATAAGCAGTCTTAGCTGCAATAGAGCAAATTATGATTTTTCATTATTAGCGTAAAGTGACCTGTCTCCATGGTCACATTCCAGTAGCTCTAACATCGACCATAGTAAAATGCTACGTAAGACTGGTAATGGCCACATCAGAGTCAGGAAGTCATGATGCAGCTTTATAGGACTTTGATTAGGCCACTTTTGGAGTATTACATGAAGTTTAGTTTAGCTTTAGTTTAGTTTAGAGATACAGCACGGAAACAGGCCCTTTGGCCCATGCTGACCAGCAATCGCTGCACACTAACGCAATCCTACACACACTAGGGACAATTTACCATTATAACAAGCCATTTAGCCTGCAAGCCTGTACGTCTTTGGAGCTCTGGAGGAAACTGGAGCTCCCGTGGAAAACTCATGCCGGTCACGGGGAGAACGTACAAACTCCATACAGGTAGCACCCGTAGTCAGAATCAAACCCGGGTCTCTGGCGCTATAAGGCAGCAACTCTGCCGCTGCGCCACAGTGCCGCCCAGTGCTGGTCTCTTCATTACAGGAAAGATCTAGAGGTTTTGGGGAGGGTGCAGAGGAGGTTTACCAGAATGCTGCCTCAATTAGGAGGTTTCAGCTACAGGGAGAGGTTGGATAGACTTGGATTGTTCTCTCTAGAAAGACAGAACATGTAAATTGTGCCTAGTGGGTAGATGGTGCTAGTGTATGGGGTGATCGCTGGTCGGTGCGGACTCAGTGGGTCGAAGGGCCCGTTTCGATGCTATATCTTTAAAGTCTAAAGACTAAATTCTTAGGTTGACGAGAGACTTTATAGAAGTATATCAAATTCTGAGAGGTGTAGATAGGGTAGACAGTCAGAACCTTTATCCCACGGATGGAAATATCCTACAGTAGAGAGCACAGCTACAAGGTGAAAGGGGAAGAGTTCAATGGAGATGTGCAGGGCACGTATTTTTACACAGAGAGCAGTGGGAGGCTGGAACACATTGCCAAGGGTGGTGGTGAAGGCAGATGCGACAGTGGTGTATAAGAGGCTTTTAGAAAGGCATATGAAAATAAGCATGCAGGTACAGCAGGCAGTGAAGAAATCGAATGGCATGTTGGCCTTTATAGCAAGAGGAATCGAATATAGGAGCAAAGAGCTCCTTCTGCAGTTGTACAGAGCCCGAGTGAGACCACACCTGGAGTATTGTGTGCAGTTCTGGTCCCCTAATTTGAGGAAGGACATTCTTGCTATTGGGGGAGTGCAGCGTAGGTTTACAAGGTTAATTCCTGGGATGGCGGGACTGTCATATGCTGAGAGAATGGAGCAGCTGGGCTTGTACACTCTGGAGTTTAGAAGGATGAGAGGGGATCTTATTGAAACATATAAGATTGTTAAGGTTTTGGACACGCTGGAGGCAGGAAACATGTTCCCGATGTTGGGGGAGTCCAGAACCAGGGGCCACAGTTTAAGAATAAGGGGTAAGCCATTTCGAATGGAGACAAGGAAACACTTTTTCTCACAGAGAGTTGTGAGTGTGTGGAATTCTCTGTCTCAGAGGGCGGTGGAGGCAGGTTCTCTGGATGCTGTTAAGAGAGAGCTGGATAGGGCTCTTAAAGATAGCGGAGTCAGGGAATATGGGGAAAAGGCAGGAACGGGTTACTGATTGGGGATGATCAGCCATGATCACTTTGAATGGCGGTGCTGGCTTGAAGGGCCGAATGGCCTACTCCTGCACCTATTGTCTATTGTCTATTGTCGATTGACTATTGCAGGGAATAGAGGGACATGGATCATATGCAGCAGATGTGATCAATTTAACTTGGTGTTTGGTGATGCCACATAACGCCATACCATATTGTATTTACTTCATGAGCTTCACGTGAACAAGGAATTTCATTACACCCTGATGTATATGACAATAAACTAAACTGAATCAGCTTCATATAACCATATCTTTTAAATAGCAGATCATATATTCAACCTGCTTTAGTAAAGGTTTGTATGTCAGGATTATGATTCAGTGTATTATAAATTAATGCCTTCATTATTATATTGCATGATTCAGCACCGTAAACCACCAAACATTACTTTGCCTTAACTCAGTCCCACTGAAATCAATATTACCGCTCGTTAACATGCCAGCATAAGAATTAATGTCAAGAATGTTCAATTGTGAACATTTAGGTACATGCAGAAATTGAAGGATCATGGTATTGCTACGGTTTGGAGAGAAGCCATTCGGCCCATTGAGTCTTGTTGAGAACTCCAGTTGAACCCATTGCCCTATCGTTCCTCAGATCGATTGTTTTTTTTCTTCTTCAAGTACTTGTTCAATTCCCTCTTGAGAATCCGGATGGACTATAAATGTCCTTAATTCTTGGTATCCTTACATCTCAGTAGAGAGCATGCCGACCGGTTGCATCGTGGCTTGGTACAGCAACCTGAGCGTCCAGGAGCAGAAAAGGCTGCAAAAAGTCGTAAACACTGCCCAGTCCATCATCGGCTCCGACCTCCCTACCATCGAGGGGATCTATCGCAGTCGCTGCCTCAAAAAGGCTGCCAACATCATCAAGGACCCACACCATCCTGGCCACACACTCATCTCTCCGCTGCCGTCAGGTAGAAGGTGCAGGAGCCTGAAATCTGCAACATCCAGGTTCAGGAACAGCTTCTTCCCAACAGCCATCAGACTATTAAACACAACTTCAAACAAACTCTGAACTATAACAGCCTATTGCACTTTATTGGTTTATTTATGTGTGTATATATGTATATATATATATATATATATAGAATATATATATATATATTCTATGGTATATGGACACACTGATCTAATAGTAAGATTAAACGAGAACTTACCAGTTCGAAGTTTGATCGTTATTTTATGAGGAGTAACGATGAGGGATTACGTGAAGAAGCCCCGCCTGGCGCTGGAACGGCATACTTCAAAGCAGCGGCATGAAAAACACAGAACATAATAGCCGGAGTAAGATAGTAAGGCTCAACATAGATTTAGAACTACCAGATGATCATTTATTTTATGAGGGTCGGGAGTGGAGGGCACGTAATCCCTCATCGTTACTCCTCATAAAATAACGATCAAACTTCGAACTGGTAAGTACTCGTTTAATCTTACTATTTTACTTCGGAGTCACATGAGTGACTACGTGAAGATTTTGAAGCTTTCTGTGTTTTTTCATGTCGTAGACTCCTTCCATACGACACTCTGGCTCACACAACACAGTAATGAGCAAAATAACACATTTTTTCCCCCAAACATTGCCTCAAGTTATGTGATAAACTATTTCACATTATAAAAGAATAAAAATAATGCCCTTTCTATTGAAAGGCAAGTTTATCACAAAATATCAATTGATATATTTAATTTGATGGTATGAACAAAGCAACAATTATAGAGAACCCAACACTCCATGTCCAATCGTGACACAATGACTGATTTCATTTAATTTAATATTTATTTTACACCCTCCTGTGGCCTTGCATCTTTGCTCGAGTGACTCATCCTGTGCCATTCCTGTGAATGTATCTACCTCCTTAACAGAGTAATTTTCCACATTTCAGTGTCTAGTTCCACTGAGTGTTATTCAATGTTTAACCATCTAGAATACATTTCTCTAGAACCATCAGTTTTACTGAACGTAATGTGGTTTTTTGTGTGTAATAAATAGTGCTGTCTCATTACCACAGAGACTCTTAGTTACTTTAACATATTTCATCAATGTTCACACACACACACAATTTAAGGCCGACAGGATATGCTTATAGGTTTACCTTGGTTCCAGCTCTTCTTGGTCTGCTTTGTTTGGTAAATTCATAAACATATATGATAATGTAATCTGTATCCACATATAATTATAACGTAATATTTACAATATTTGCACTCTTATCTTGATACTAAAGTCATCAGCATTATTTCTTTCAATGTTAACTTTTTTGAATCATTGATAGAACTGGAGTCCATTGCCTAAGGCAATTCAGGACTATATTGATCTCCAGACTTATGTATTGCAATTTTGGACAGATTATATATACACATATACATATATATACTTATATTTATATCTACATATATCCCTTTTCATATCGGGATTTTACGAATGAACCTGATAACTTCTTGGTTAATATATTGTCCGTAAATAGGACGAAAACACTCTGAGTCCTATTATTGGCTCTATCAATTAGATACTCAGAAAAAATGCAATCCACAAGAACTCACATATATCTAATATGACAAATAATTTTACTGTATACACAGACTTCCAATTTCTTATAAAATATTGTTGTTTTTTTTTTCTTTTTTTTTTTCTCTGCAAATTGCAGGTATAACACTTCTTTATACATAATTATTTTATTGTTATGTTGTTATATTAGTTAAACATTCATAGACTTCTTTGACCATTAAACTATTGTAATGGTCTGATCAACCTGCAGATAGTCAATTCATATTTTCATATTATGGATGCCAACAATAATTACTGCAACTATGAATCATCACAAATGGTTCAACATCACTCAATATTTATGAAAACCATGAAGGATCCGTTTTAGACCACCAAAATGCATCTGGCCGTGCTTTGCTATATTTTCATCAGACACTGCCCTATCAGACAAAAATGAGGAACATAAAAACCCATTTTTCCTCATGTAATTGAGAGAAAAGCATCCACCTTTCCTGTTCTTGGTTTACCCACGAGAATATTTGAAAAATTGGTTATTTAATCTGTATACAACCAGATTAATTGTAAGTAATCCATATTAATGACAATGTATTTCCCCCCTTAATGTGTAGTCTGTGATAACATTGTCTCTTTCTTAGAGATAAACAGCTGGACTAAACATTTTAGAATATGCCACATCTGTTTACTCAGATAATCACATGATTATTATTTTACTTATCTTATGTGATTTAATATACGCCACATCCGTGGTATTGTACACCTTGTTATGACCTAGACCTAGACACTTCCATAATAGAACAATCGATATTTAATCCATAATTCAATAATTATAATTCAATAATTAATACAAATGTTTGGAGAATTTCTTAGGACAATTCATTTGCATTTACCTGGTATTATTGTCCGTAGTCCCAACAAAGAGACGTATCAATTATCTTTATAAGAATAGATAATATTTTTATCTTACCCAAATATTCACAGAACTGTCCATCATCTGTTAATACTTGCATCAGCTTGCAACAGCTGCTAAGCTTATAGTTGAAGCTTGTGAACCCCTTTTTTTTAATCCATTACTTTAATAATGATAATGTATCATTTGGTATTTGTATAAGCCTCTCACAAAGGCATACATATTCTTATAATCTTCTTATACTCACCGAGTCATCAAAGTTGACTAGCGATCCCTGCATATTAACTATCCTACGTCAGAGACTATTTTTACATATATACCAAGCCAACTAACCTACAAACCTGTACGTCTTTGGATTGGGGGGAGGAAACAGAAGTTCTCGAAGAAAACCCACGCAGGTCACAGGAAGAATGTACAGACAGAACCCATAGTCTGGATCGAACCCGGGTCTCTGCCGCTGTAAAGCAGCAACTGTACCGCTGGGCCACCACTATTAGTGCTATGTTTATTATTAGGTGACTACTAATTATATTATTATTATTGTATAAGATTTTGGTTAGTCAGTCACGCCCAACATTAATTTTAGTTCCTACCTGCAACTGTTGTATTGGGGACATATTTTGGCTGGTGCAGAAAGTCATCTGGAGGAAACATGGTGATTGCAGGTTGAGTTACCTGCTACTGTGATTGACTGTAATTTAAAAAAAGTAAAGAAACCCACTGTGGCCCAATTATTACCCACAGCCAGAGTGACTGGAGTATTCAACAAAAAGGTAGGGTTACATGAGCATGGTGCATTTTTACTTGAAGGACACAAAGTGCTGGAGTAACTCGGTAGGTCAAACAGCATCACTGGAGAACATGGATAGGTGACTTTTCGGGTTGAGACCCTTTTTCAGTCTGAAGAAGAGTCTCAACCTGAAACGTCACCTATCCATGTTCTCCAGATCAGAGGGAAGGGGCACTGTCACACTTCCTATTTATTAAAAGCAGCCTACCAGGGGACTGGGAGAAATTCAGAGAACAACAGAGGAGGACAAAGGGCTTAATTAGGAAAGGGAAAATGGATTATGAAAGAAAAATGGCAGGAAACATAAAAACTGACTGCAAACGTTTTTATCGATATGTGAAGCAAAAAAGATTAGTTAAAACATATGTAGGTCCCTTGCAGTCAGAAACGGGTGAATTGATCATGGGGAACAAGGACACGGCAGACCATTTGAATAACTACTTTGGTTCTGTCTTCACTAAGGAAGACATAAATAAATTGCCGGAAATAGCAGGGGATCGCGGGTCAAATGAGATGGAGGAACTGAATGAAATCCAGGTTAGCCGGAAAGTGGTGTTAGGTAAATTGAATGGATTAAAGGCCGATAAACCCCCAGGGCCAGATAGGCTGCATCCCAGGGTACTTAAGGAAGTAGCCCCAGAAATAGCGGATGCCTTAGTGATAATTTTTCAAAACTCTTTAGATTCTGGAGTAGCTCATGAGAATTGGAGGGTAGCTAATGTAACCCCACTTTTTAAAAAGGGAGGGAGAGCGAAAACGGGGAATTAAAGACGAGTTAGTCTAACATCGGTAGTGGGGAAACTGCTAGAGTCAGTTATTAAAGATGGGATAGCAGCGCATTTGGAAAGTGGTGAAAGTCAGCATGGATTTATGAAAGGTAAATCATGTCCGACGAATCTTATTGAATTTTTTGAGGATGTAACTAGTAGAGTGGATAAGGGAGAAGCAGTGGATGTGTTATATCTGGACTTTCAGAAGGCTTTCGACAAAGTCCCGCACAAGAGATTAGTATACAAACTTAAAGCACAAGGTATTGGCGGTTCAGTATTGATGTGGATAGAGAACTGGCTGGCAGACAGGAAGCAAAGAGTAGGAGTGAACGGGTCCTTTTCAGGATGGCAGGCAGTGACTAGTGGGGTGTTGCAAGACTCAGTGCTGGGACCCCAGCTATTTACAATATATATTAATGATTTGGACGAGGGAATTAAATGCAACATCTCGAAGTTTGCGGATGACACGAAGCTGGGGGGCAGTGTAGCTGTGAGGAGGATGCTAGGAGGCTGCAAGATGACTTGGATAGACTGGGTGAGTGGGCAAATGCATGGCAGATGCAGTATAATGTGGATAAATGTGAGGTTATCCAAAAACAGGAAAGTAGACTATTATTTGAATGGTGACCGATTAGGAAAAGGGGAGATGCAACGAGACCTGGGTGTCATGGTACACCAGTCATTGAAAGTAGTAGGCATGCAGGTGCAGCAGGCTGTGAAGAAAGCGAATGGTATGTTGGCATTCATAGCAAAAGGATTTGAGTACAAGAGCATGGAGTTTCTACTGCAGTTGTACAGGGTCTTGGGGAGGCCATACCTGGAGTATTGCGTACAGTTTTGGTCTCCTAATCTGAGGAAAGACATTCTTGCCATAGAGGGAGTACAGAGAAGGTTCACCAGACTGATTCCTGGGATGGTAGGACTTCCATATGAAGAAAGACTGGATAGACTCGGCTTGTACTCGCTGGAATTTAGAAGATTGAGGGGGGATCTCATAGAGACTTACAAAATTCTTAAGGGGTTGGACAGGCTAGATGCAGGAAGATTTTCCCAATGTTGGGGAAGTCCAGGACAAGGGGGTCACAGTTTAAGGAAAAGGGGGAAGTATTTTAGGACCGAGATGAGAAAATCGTTTTTCACACAGAGAGTGGTGAGTCTGTGGAATTCTCTGCCACAGAAGGTAGTTGAGACCAGTTTGTTGGCCATATTTAAGAGGGAGTTGGATGTGGCCCTTGTGGCTGAAGGGATCAGGGGGTATGGAGAGAAGGCAGGTACCGGATACTGAGTTGGATGATCAGCCATGATCATAATTGAATGGCGGTGCAGGCTCGAAGGGACGAATGGCCTACTCCTGCACCTAACTTCTATTAACAAAGCAAAGATTAAAACTCACAGAATGTTTGAGACAATGTCAGATGTTCTAGGTGCTTTGCTGACTTATTTTACAACAATGACATTAACAGCTTTAACATGCAAGGCTGTGTCTTGGTAAGATAGATTTGCATGAAATTTTGCGTCTAGGTCATGCTGGATGGGGTTTTGGCATTATAGTCACAGGTTCTAATGCAGAATCCATTGCAAGATTTGGAATTTAAAAAACTGCAGATTCCGAAAATCTGAAATTAAAACAGAAAATGATGCAAACACTCAGCAGGTCAGGAAGCTCTGAAGATCCGTAGAGAGAGACATGGTTAACATTTCAGGTGTGGGACCTTTCATCAGGCCTGAAACATTGACTGTTCCTCTTTCTTCACAGATACTGCCTGACCCATTGAGTTTTTCCAGCATCTTTCGTTTTAATTCCATGTTTGGATATTGGGTAGCATGGTCGCACTGCGGTAGAGATGCTGCCATACAGTGCCAGAGATTCGGGTTTGATCCTGACTATGGGTGCTATCTGTACGGAGTTTGTCTGTTCGCCCCATGATCATGTGGGCTTTCTCCGTGTGCTCCGGTTTCCTCCCACACTCCAGACGTACAAGTTTATAGGCCAATTGGCTTTGGAAAGGATTGTAAATCGTCCCTAGTGCGTTAGAGTGGTGTTAGTGTAAGTGGATCGCTGGTTGACTTGGACGTGGTGGGCCGATGGGCCTGTTTCCACGCTGTTATCTCTAAGCTGAATTAAACATGAGCTCTTTAGTTGCCGCCAATTGTGACAATTTGCTTCATGACTGCATCGTAAGAACAAAACAGAAATCTTGTCCACCAGCCATAAACCAGCCTACTCCCATTAACATCACACCCAGGGGCCTTTATGGCCAGCTGCAGCTGAGACTTTGAAAATCGCACCAAAACTTGGCGACTCCTGCTTGCACTCAGTACGTTGTTACAATACATTCTCTACTCAATATGGGATTGCATTTATGTACGGCAATAAGTTTACTGAACTGTATGCAAAAATAGAATTTCACTGTACTTTGGTACATGTGATAATAAAGAAACTTTGGACCATTGGTTAACGAACGGCACGCGACCACTGAGAACAGGTGCTGGTGGGAGC
Source organism: Okamejei kenojei (assembly GCA_035221665.1). Lineage (NCBI taxonomy): Eukaryota > Metazoa > Chordata > Chondrichthyes > Rajiformes > Rajidae > Okamejei > Okamejei kenojei. Next base: position 12,912,228 of record CM069152.1, on the reverse strand, counting down.
CTAGGCAATACTAACAAGAGCAATGTCAGCAATGTCCCAGTGTGGGTAAGTAAGTAAGTAAGTTTATTGGCCAAGTATTCACATACAAGGAATTTGCCTTGGTGCTCCGCCCACAAGTAACAACATGACATACAGTGACAATTACGAATGACTCAGAAAACACTAAACATTAATAATAATAAAACATTAATGATAAAACACCATTGATCAAGCTTCACAGACTCAGACCTCAATATTCTGGCGGACGATGCGGACAGTGAGCGAGAGGTTTAGTTTAGTTTATTGTCACGTGTACTGAGGTACAGTGAAAAGTTTTAGTTGTATCAGTTAGTAGAAAGACCATACATGATTACAATCGAGCCGTCCGCTAAAATAATGTTTACTGCAAGATATAGCCAGTAAAGTCCGATCAAAGATGGTTCGTCGGGTCTCCATTGCGGTCGATAGTAGCTCAGGACTGCTCTCTAATTGTTGGTAGGATGGTTCAGTTGCCTGATAACAGCTGGGAAGAAACTGTCCCTGAATCTGGAGGTGTGGCTTTTCTATACCTTTTTCAAGTAAAATGGACCAGGGATGTAGTGTACCTGGACTTTCAGAAAGCCTTTGATAAGGTCCCACACAGGAGATTAGTGGGCAAAATTAGAGCTAGGTAGGGTATTGACATGGTTAGAAAATTGGTTGGCAGACAAAGAGTAGGGATTAACAGATCCCTTTCAGAATGGCAGGCAGTGACTAGTGGGGTGCCGCACGGCTCGGTGCTGGGACCGCAGCTATTTAGAATATACATTCATGATTTAGATGAAGGAATTAAAAGTAACATTGGCAAATTTGCAGATGACACAAAACTGGGTGGCAGTGTGAACTGTGAAGAGGATGTAGGGTGACTTGGATAGGTTGGGTGTGTGGGCAGATGCATGGCAGATGCGGTATAATGAGGATCAATGTGAGGTTATCCACTTTGGTGGCAAGAACGGGAAGGCAGATTATTATCTGAATAGTGTCAGGTTAGGAAAAGGGGAAGTACAACGAGACCTGGGTATCCTTGTATGTCAGTCACTGAAAGTAAGCATGTAGGTACAGCAGGCAGTGAAGAAAGTTAATGGAACATGTTGGCCTTCATAATGAGAAGAGTTGAGTCTGGAAGCAAAGAGGTCTTTCTGCAATTATATATGGCCCTGAGAGACCACACCTGGAGTATTGTGTGCAGTTTTGGTCTCTTAATTTGAGGAAGGACATTCTTGCTATTGAGGGAGTGCAGCATAGGTTCACAAGATTAATTCCCCGGGATGGTGGGATCTGTCATATGATGAAATAATGGAGCGACTGGGTTTGTATTCACTGGAACTTAGAAGGACGAGAGGGGATCTTACAGAAACATATAAAATTATTAAGGGATTGAACACGTTAGATGCAGGAAACATGTTCCCTATGTTGGGGGTGACCAGAACCAGGGGCCACAGTTTAAGAATAAGGGGTAGGCCATTTACAACTGAGATGAGGAAAAACCTTTTCACACAGAGAGTTGTGAATTTATGGAATTCTCTGCCACAGAAGGCAGTGGAGGCCGATTCACTGGATGCATTCAAAAGAGAGTCAGATAGAGCTCTTAGGGCTAGCGGAATCAAGGGATATGGGGATGAGGCAGGAACGGGGTACTAATTGTGGATGATCAGCCATGATCACATTGAATGGCAGTGCTGGCTCGAAGGGCCGAATGGCCTACTCCTACACCTATTATCTATGTATCTATGCCCGATGGGAGAGGGGAGAAGAGGGAGTGGCCAGGGTGCGACTCATCCCTGATTATGCTGCTGGCCTTGCAGAATCAGTGTAAGGTTTAATTGGATTCAATGGAAGGGAGATTGGTTTGTGTGATAGTTTTGGCTGTGTCCACAATTCTCTGCAATTCCTTGCCGTCTTGGATGGAGCTGTTCCCAAACCCTGTTGTGATGCATCCCAATAAGATGCTTTCTACGGAGCATCTGTAGAAGTTGGCGACATTCTGAACTTCCTAAGCCTTCTAAGGAAGTGGAGACGTTGGTTTGCTTCCTTTGCCATGCTGCCATGGTTACCATGCAGCAAGAGCTTTTCTCTGTACCTCGGTACACGTGACAATGAACTAACCTGAACTAAACTGAACTGAACTGAACTGAATTGTCTTTCCAGATGGTGCTTAAAGGTTTCTCCCATTCTGATGAAAGGCCTTCGACCCTTGGGTCTATTCTATCCCATTTGCCCAGGCAATGGATTGCTCCTCTGGTTTGTTCACCGACACAGTGTAATAATCAGATATACCTCAATCAATCTCTCAGGCTAGATATGTAGTCTGCTTTGCCTGAGCATCGAGGCCACCCGGGCCTGTTTTGTCGATGTTAATTAGGTTCAGTGCACCGTCCAATTGCAAGTTAGTTGGAGTATTGTATTTAAGGATTGATTTTTGCAGCAATTCAATTACAAGTTGCCTCAAAAATGTGCCAGTTCATTAAATCTCTGCATTTGCGAGATCTAATGTATTTCATATTCTCACATGACACAGATGGAGGCCGTTCAGCCCATCGACTCTATACTTTCAGAGCAGTCCTATTTGTCCCATTGGTCCATTTAGTTTAGTTTAGAGAGACAGCATGGAAACAGCCCCTTTGGCCCATCTTGACCACAGATCACCCATTCTTACTTGCTATCCGATAACACGCTTGGGATCAATTTAGGGAGGCCAATTAACCTACAAATCTGCCGTCTTTGGAATATGGGAGGAAACTGGAGGAAACCCACACGGTCACAGGGAGAATGCGCAAATTCCACACAGACAACACCCGAGGTCAGGATTGAACTCGGGTCTCTGGCACCAGGAGGCAGTAGCTCTATCACTGCACCGCTTTGCTGCCCTAATTTATTTCCTTGTAACCTACATGCCCAATTATTGTCTTAAGACCCATTTACGGACTTGGATTTATTTACAGTAATGAATTGAACTGCCAGCACATTTGGATGTGGGAAGAAACAAGAGCACTGGAGCTGGGTGCTGGCTAAACCTACGCTGTCACAGGGACTACACGCAGACTCATAAGTTCATACGTGAGAGGAGCAGAATCAGGCCATTCAGCCCATTGTCTACCCCACCATTCAATCATGGGTGATCTACCATTCCTGTTAACCCCATTCTCCTGCCTTCTCCCCATATCCCCTGACATCAGTACTAATCAAGAATCCATCTATCTCTGCCTTAAAAATATCCATTGATTTAGCCTCCAGAGCCTTCTGCGGCAATGCATTTCACAGAATCACCACCCTCTGACTGAAGAAATTCCTCCTCATCTCCTTCCAGAAAGGATTGTCCTTTAATTCTGAGACTATGACCTCTGGCCCTAGACTCTCCCACCAGACTTTTCAATATTTGGCAAGTTTCAATGAGGTTCCCCCCACATCCTTCCATACTCCAGCGAAGAGATCCCAGTGCCGTCAAACGCTCATCCATTCAAACAGGACTGGAGGTCAGGATCGAACCTGGATCCTTGGAGATTTGAGGACCCATCACTACCTGTTGTGCCACTACGCCACCCAACCCAACACTCGGCCACTCCAACACTTTGACCAAAGAGACTAGGCTAACATTTAATTTTGGTAGTGCACATCTAGTGCTGCATTGTTTTGACTTAAATGGAGATCCTACTTATTATTATATGTGGACATAAAACAAAATCTCTTGACGTTATTTGAAGAGAAGCCAAGAAGCTTTCCAGCCACCGTGATCCACGGCCCCCTCGCGAACAGCACTTCAGCATTCATTTGGTTCGACACTGCCTAAGGCACTTTGCTCTTTACAAATTGCCTGACATGTTTGCTATTTTGAAACAATGACCATATTTCAAAAGTAATTAATTTCAAATTAAGCATTTCGGGATGTCCTGATCAATAATGAAACTATACTTCCATAAAATTGCTATTAAATTAACATTCACTGCAGTCAGGAAATTGAAGTGAATCTGCTGTTCACTGGGCCTGCCCACTGTTTGTGTAGGAAGGAACTGCGCGGTGCTAAGAAACGAAGATAGACACTAAATGCTGGAAGAACTCAAAAGGTCAGGCAGCATTTCTGGAGAAAAGGAAGGGGAGAGGGAAACTCGAGGTATGAAAAGGTGCATCGATGACCTAGGAAAGGTGGAGCCCACAATGGCCCATTGTTGGCTGTGGAAGAGGTAATAACGTCCTGCTAGTTTCACTGTTTGCATCCCTTCATTATCACCTCTTCCACAGCCAACAATGGACCATTGTGGGCTCCGCCTTACCTTTGTCACTGGTGCCAGCTCTGATTTGTTCTGTATCTTTTTATATCTCTCGTTTCCCTCTCCCCTCACTCTCAGTCTGAAGAAGGGTCGCGACCTGAAATGTCACCTATTCCATTTCTCCAGAGATGCTGCCTGACCAGCATTTTGAGTCTCTCTAACCGTTATTTACTTAATTTCTCAGGAATAAGCTTTGTTTTCTTCGAGTCAGCAAAACATTATCAGTAAAGAATTGCAAGCTAGTAACCAATATTGCTACTAAGCATGAGTAATCCATGATTACAAATAAGCACGCATTGATCCAAAACCCACATAAGTGAGTGGTGAATTGACACTGACTTGAAGTTTTGTGAAAAATTGGCTGTTTTATCCCACCAACTAAAATAATTTAGTCTGACGGCATAGTCTTAGCTTAGCTTTTGTATCACAAAACCACCAATATTTTGATGTGATAAGTTTTCATTCAGTTCCTCTTTCCTCTCTTCATGTAAATCAATGATGGTCAATCGTAATTAATAGATCTTCAAGCTAGAATACTAAATGGCTCATCATCTGCGGATGTTCTTGTTTATGAAGCAGCTGCCCGTTTGTATAATCTATTTTTCAGCTTTAATTTTTAAATTGTGTTGGCCGCACAAGGCATCTTGCTAATTCAACCCCTTCTCCCGACTCCAACGGACCCCCTCCTCTTGGACTCCCACTCATGGCCATCTTCCTGCTTTAGACCTTTTTATTTTATACTGTCGGCGGGACATCAACAGCCTCAACTTTTCCACTCCTCTTTCTCGCCCCACTGAACGTACAGTCCTCCACTCATTCTGCTACAACCCAGACTGGGTGATCAAACCTGCTGACAAGGGAGGTGCTGAGGTAGTCTGGCGCACTGATCTCAATTAGTCTGAGGCCAGGCGCCAACTCTCAGACACCTCCTCCTACTTATCCTTGGACCATGACCCCACAGAAGAGCACCACACCATTATCTCAAACACTATTACTGGCTTCATCACTTCAGGCTCCCTGCCCTCCCAAGCCTCCAACCTCATTGTTCCCAGCCCTGCACGGCCAAATTTACCTTCTCCCCAAAATCCACAAACCTGACTGCCCTGGCAGACCCATTGTTTCCACAGTCCCAACCAAACTTATTTCCACATATTTCGACTCCATCCTATACCCCCTGGTCAAATCCCTCCCTACTATGTCCAAGACACCTCACATGCTCTTCGCCTCCTTCATGACTTCCGTTTTCCAGGCCATCATTCCCTCATCTTCACCATGGATGTCCAGTCACTCCACACTCCATCCCCCACCACAAGGGTCTTAAAGCCCTCCGTTTCTTCCTCAACCGCAGAACCAACCAATCGCCGTCTACCGATACTCTCCTCCACCTAGCGGAGCTGGTCTTTACCCTCAACAACTTTTCTTTTGATTCCTCCCATTTTCTTCAAATCCAAGGAGTAGCTATGGGCGCATGGGCCCCAGCTCTGCCTGCCTCTTTGTAGGGTACGTTGAACAATATCCCCGAACTCTACCTCCACTACATTGTCGGCTGCATTGGTGCAACCTCCTGCACCCATGCAGAACTCACTGACTTCATCCATTTCACCACCAACTTCCATCTGTCACTCAAATTCACCTGGACTATTTCCGACATCTCCATACCGTTTCTAGACCTCACTATCTCCATCGCAAGTAACAGACTACTGACCGACATCCACTACAAACCCACTGACTCCCATGGCTATCCGGACTACACTTCTTCCCGCCCTGCTTCCTGTAAGGACTCCACCCCCTACTCCCAATTCCTCCGCTTGGGCAAGAAATGTGGAAAATAATTTGGTCCAAGGGTATAAAATCCGGAAATTATTTTAAATCTGAAAACAATGAGATTTTTACTAGCCAACAAATGGCAGTGAATGCTTTATGTCTGATGGTTATGACATCCTTTAATGCACTACATCAATTGGGTAATGAACTTAATTATAGCACACATGCAAATCTAACTGGAACTGCGCTGGTGTAAGGAGACTTGACTGCAGCTGCCTAGAATTATTTCATTCAGGATCTTTTCTCCATCATATTCAAATTTATAAAAATGATACCAGCTATTGTGCATTCCCTAACCACAGTCTGCTTTTATTGTGAGACATTGCAATCCAAAGTACAAATTGCAAACGGCACAGAGTATTAATTAACATTATTGGATTCGCTAACAGTAACGTCTTCTAAATTAGTCAGTGACAATTCTATTTCATGTTTATTATTCCTCGCTGTAACTAAAATGAGTAAACGTGTTTAATAACACCTGGGAAACTCCAAGGATAGGTCCGTAGGGCAAAATTATAATTTATCGACAATTGTGAAAAGATTAAATGTAAAATTGTTCCGTTGTAAATCTATTCATATTTTCTATTATGACACCAAAGAACCACAATTCTAATTTCATTTGGACAACCATTTTTGATTGCCATTTTGTACAGCTAATCCACTTAGTTTCTGGCAGGTTTGAAAAGTACTTTCCATTTATCATGTAATGTGAAAGAATCCGAGGTACGAATATGTCAATAGTAATGATAAACGTTTTAAATAGAAGCATTCGGTTCAAAATTGTAATTAGCTAAATCATGGCAGAATTAATGAAAGGTAGTGAGAAAGCAAAGCAATTCTTAAGCGATTACACTTATGTTCTTTCAGAAAATTTGTGATCACTATCGATTTGATTGGAGGTGAAGACAAGACCATTAGCAAGGGAATTGGAATCATAATTTGGAAGGCCCAGAAAGTTATGTAACAACATTTATAATTTCCTGGGGCATTTTTCAAGTAAGGCCCTAATAACCTCAGTTCATCTCTGCTCTGTGTCAGCATTCCAGGAACAGTGAGCCATGATGAGGTCTGATTTAAACATTTTATTTTATTGTTGTCAGACTGCAAGCAACATAATAATGGCACTAGGTTTGTGGTAGTAATGATTAGAAAACCTAAACATCGTGAGCGGCATGGTGGCGTAACGGTAGAGCTACCTGAGATCCTGGTTCGATCCTGACTACAGGTGCTTGTCTGTACGGACTTTGTACATTCTATCGTTAGTTTTCTCCGAGATCTTCGGTTTCCTCCTACACTCCAAAGACTTCCACTGGTTTGTAGGTTAATTGGCTCGGTATAAATGTAAAATTTGTCCCTTGTGTGCGCCGGATAGTGTTAATGTGTGGGGATCGCTGGTCAGTGTGGATTTGGTGAGCCAAAGGGCCTGTTTCCATGCTGTATCTTCAAACTAAACTAAATGAGAATAAAAAAAACAATACCACAGAATTGGAAACTTGAATCGAAAACAGAAACTGAAACAGGAAATATTTTCCAGCATTTTCATTTCGTTTTAGCCTGTAACTAGCCTGTGAGTAGCTTGTGGCCTCTTTAAGTGACACTCGTGGCGGGAAGGTGTGGTAAGGCCATAGAATGTGCAATTGGTGCTGATCGGCCATTGGTCCCATGATAAAGAGCATGAGTTTAGTATGTTTGATGCACCAGGTTAACAGCAGAGGGTGAGTCACTCATTTCAATCATGGGGCACGATTTTCATTACTATCTAAAGTATCCTCCTCATGGTCACTAATTTTTTCAAGTTCAGTCGTTTGATCTTTCAGTTTGGTATATCTTTAGGAAAGATGGTAATGAGTGTATGATTAGAATTATTTAGCAATCAAAGCCTTTTAGGCATTGAAGTTGCATTTTTGCATTTGAATTATTTTACCATGGTTAGAACTATTCGGCTTAATTGCTGTGAATATTACACTGTAATTTATGAGGTTCAGCATTAAACATTCATAGAATATTAATTCTGCACCTTTTATTTGAGACAGAAAATGCACAATTTAACATCTTGGCTACATTTCCTGTGCTGATTTTGTTAAAGAGCAAGCAATGTAGGAGTGAGGGTGTTTTTGTGTTCCCTGGAACCATCTACAGGGTATTTTCTTTTTCTGCAGTTGTTAGCCTAGGTTCAAAATCCCCTGCTTCATTCCTTAGATTGCAAATGTCACATTTTTCAAAAGCAAAATGTAACATTATATATCATTATAATAAACATAACTCGAGAAAGGAAAGTCACATTGTTTCCGCTAGTGTGTTGTATTCATTTGAAGATAGGTATTATATATCTAAAATTTTAAATCCTAATTGTTATTGGACTCATAGAGTGATACAGCGTGGAAACAGGCCCTTTGGCCCAACCTGCCCACACCAGCAACATGTTCCAGTTACATTAGTCCCACCTGCCCGTGTTTGGCCCATATCCCTCCAAACCTGAGCTATCCATGTACCCGTCTAACTATTTCTTAAATGTGGGATAGTCCCAGCCTCAACTAACTCCTCAGGCAGCTTGTTCCATACACCCACCACCATTTGTGTGAAAACATTACCCTCTCAGATTCCTATTAAATCTTTTCCCCTTCACCTTAAACCTATGTCCTCTGGGCCCCGATTCACCTACTCTGGGCAAGAGACTCTGTGCATCTACCCGATCTATTCCTCTCATGGTTATTTGGTTTCTGCAGAGTTCATCACCGTTGAAAATTAACAGCCCGTGTTGTTACAGGTGTGAATCATTGTTAACTTTTATTGCTCTGCCTTTTTAACTAGGTTCCCTGGTAGCTGAAAGGTTCATCTATGGATGGAATAATTTTACTGCCATATTTCATGCTGAAAGCATTTGTTGAATTGCTCCAGTAAAACTAGTTACCAATCCTTGGCTCAAACATCAATGGATCTGTTAAAAAATAAATGCAAATCTGAAAGATATGAAGCAAATGCAATCAGTTAACAAACAAGCTGGGGGAACCCGTTATTTTATGCAGTGCGCTCTACTAATTAGAAAGAGGAACGAGGACAGATGCAAATTTTGTATTTTATTGTACTGATGTTGTAATCAATCTTTATTAGACAATATAATAGTATAGAATCTGAAGTCATTATTGTACATTTACAGAATTTAAGGGTAGGCAGTTTTTAAATGATTAAACAGCAACTGTGCTGGCTTAGACACAAACTGCTGGAGCAACTCAGCGGGGCAGGCAGCATCTCTGGAGAGAAGGAAGGGGTGATGTTTGGGGTCGAGACCCTTCTTCGGACTGATGGGCCTGTCGCACTTAGGCAATTTTTCAGCGGACAGTCAAGTTGCCGGCAGACGCCTGAAAAACCGGGAACTGGAACGGTGTCTGTCAGAGTGGAACACACACACAAACACATCGCTAAGGTGGGGGCCAGGGCAAGTGGGGGAGCGCTGTCTGAAATTCACACGGTACAAAGCCAAGGTGCTACAGACACACACCGCGATGAACTGGAAGGTTGGCGCTGTAATTAAGATGGCTAGCACAGTGTACGGTAAGTCCTTTACAAGAGGGGAGAAGGGGGGAGAAGAGGGGAGAAGGAATGGAGAATCAGTGGAGACAACTTTTTAGAAGCCAGACAACTTTAAATAAGCCAGAGATACACAGCTGTGAAGTTCTTCGTTCTGAAAACTCTTGCTTTTTTCCCCAATGAGCCAATGAAAATGATTGGTCGGCAAAGGCGATTAACTAAAACTACCTACGACTACCTTGACTATCCATAACTACATGGCGACCCCACTACAACTGCATCTACGACTACAGGATTATCGATTTTCTTCATGGCGATCAATTTTTGGTCACAGAATATTTTTCAACATGTTGAAAAATTTGCAGCGACCATACTGAGGCTGTGACTAGTTCCCAGAATGCGGGAACTCCTCGTGACCATGAAGGAGACTCACCAGAGACCATCAGCGAACATGTGGCGACCATGCGGCGAGCGCAGAGTCTCCTGCACTCGCCTAAAAAGTCGCCTAAGTGGGACAGGCCCATTAGTCAGTGGAGAGGGAGATACAGAAATAAGGAAGTGTCAGGTGTGAAATCGAAACAAAGGGGATGTAGAACAAGGAAAATGTAGAATAGACAATAGACAATAGGTGCAGGAGTGGGCCATGTAGCCCTTCGAGCCAGCACAACTATTCAATGTGATCATGGCTGATCATCCACAATCAGTACCCCATTCCTGCCTTCTCCTCATATCCCCCTGACTCCGCTATCTTTAAGAGCCCTATCAAGAGCTCTCTCTTGAAAATATCCAGTGAACCAGCCTCCACTGCCCTCTGAGGCAGAGAATTCCACACTCACAACTCTGTTTGAAAAAGTGTTTCCTCATCCAAATGCCTTCCCTGTTATTCATAAACTGTGGTCCCTGGTTCTGGACTCCTCCAACATCGGCAACATCTTTCCTGCCTCTAGCGTGTCCTAACCCTTAATAATCTTATATGTTTCAATAAGATCCCCACTCATCCTTCTAAATTCCAGAGTATACAAGCCCAGCCGCTCCATTCTCTTTGCATATGACAGTCCCGCCATCCCGGGTATTAACCTTGTGAACCTACGCTGCGCTCCCTCAATAGCAAGAATGTCCTTCCTCAAATTAGGGATCAAAACTGCACACAGTACTACACTAGGGCACTGTACAACTGCAGAAGGAACTCTTTGCTCCTATACTCAACTCCTCTTGTTATGAAGGCCAACATGCTATTCACTTTCTTCATTGCCTGCTGTACCTGTATGCTTACTTTCATTGACTGATGAACAAGGACCCCCCAGATCCCGTTGCACTTCCCCCTTTCCCAATTTGACACCATTTAGATAATAATCTGCCTTCCTGTTTTGCCACCAAAGTGGATAACCTCACATTCATCCACATTAAACTGCATCTGCCATGCATCTGCCCACTCACCCAACCTGTCCAAGTCACCCTGCATTCTCATAGCATCCTCCTCACAGTTCACACTGCCACCCAGCTTTGTGTCATTTGCAAATTTGCTAAAGTTACTTTGAATCCCTTCATCAATAAAATCATTGATGTATATTGTAAATAGCTGTAGTCCCAGCATCGAACCTTGCGGTACCCCACTCGTCACTGCCTACTCTTTGTTTCCTGTCTGCCAACCACTTCTCTATCCATGTCAGCACTCTACCCCCAATACCATGTGCCCTAATTTTGCCCACTAATCTCCTATGTGGGACCTTATCAAAGGCTTTCTGAAAGTCCAGGTACACTCCAGCCACTGGCTCTTCCTTGTCCATTTTCCTAGTTAGATCCTCAAAAAATTCCAGACGAATAGTCAAGCATGATTTCCCCTTTGAAAATCCATGCTGACTTGGACCAATCCTGTCACTGCTATCCAAATGTGCCACCATTTCATCTTTTATGATTGACTCCAGCATCTTCCCCATCACCGATGTCAGGCTAACTGGTCTATAATACCCTGTTTTCTCTCTCCAGCATTTCTTAAAAAGTGGGATAACATTAGCCACCCTCCAATCCACAGGAACTGATCCTGAATCCATAGAACATTAGAAAATGAACACCAATGCGTCCACGATTTCTACAGCCACTTCCTTAAGTACCCTGGGATGCAAACCATCAGGCCCTGGGGATTTATCAGCCTTCAGTCCCACCAGTCTACCCAACACCATTTCCTGCCTAATGTGGATTTCCTTCAGTTCCTCCATCACCCCAGATCCTCTGGCCATTAGTACGTCAGGAAGATTGTTTGTGTCCTCCTCTTGTTCAACTCATCTGCCATTTCCTTGTTCCCTATAATAAAGTTACCCTTTTCAGTCATTCAAGGGTCCAACTTTGGTCTGAACTATTTTTTTCCTCTTCACATACCTAAAGAAGCTTTATATTCTTGGCCAGCTTACCTTCGTACGTCATCCTTTATTCCCGTATCGCCTTTATGCTTGTCTTCTGTTGCTCTTTAAACATCACCCAATCCTCTTGCTTCCCGCTCTGTACTTCTTCTCTTTTATTTTTATACTGTCCCTGACTTCCCTTGTCAGCCACGGTCACCATTTACTCCCCTCGGAATCGTTCTTCCTCTTTGGAATGAACTGATCCTGCACCTTCTGTATTATTCCCAGAAATACCTGCCATTGTTGTTCCACTGTCATTCCTGCTAGGGTATCTCTCCAGTCAACTTTGGCCAATTCCTTCCTCGTGGCTCCATAGTCCCCTTTGTTCAACTGTAACACAGGACACCTCCGATTTACCCTTCTCCCTCTCAAATTGTAGATTAAAACTTACCATATTATGGTCACTACCTCCTAATGGCTCCTTAACCTCAAGTTCCCTAATCAAATCCGGTTCATTACACAACTAGTACACAATCCAGAATTGCCTTCTCCCTGGTAGGCTCCAATACAAGCTGCTCTAAGAATCCATCACGGAGGCACTCCACAAACTCCCTTTCTTGGGGTCCAGGACCAACCTGATTTTTCCAGTCTATCTGCATGTTGAAATCTCCCATAACAACCGTAGCATTACCTTTACGACATGCCAATTTTAACGCTTAGATCATTGTTAGCTAGGAGAAGGTAACAACAATGCGAACAGAGATAAAATGTAAATTAGGACAGTCAGACTGGTCAGAGAACTGGGAAGGAGGGAGGGATGGAGAGAGAGGAAAAGCAAGTGTTGCTTGAAGTTAGAGAAGTCAATATTCATACCGCTGGGGTATAAGCTGCCCAAGCGAAATATGAAGTGTTGTTCCTCCAAGTTGTGCTGGGCTTCATTTGAATTGATTATGGGACGTGCGTGAACTGGCAAGGCTAGTATTTAGAGCCCATCCCTAAGTTACTACTGAGGGTGTGATGTTGAGCTGCCATCTTGAATTGCTGCAGTCCAACTAACCTCAGGGTGCCTGAACAGTCTTAATTTGTTTTTGTGTTTATGTTCCTTAAAACAATTACTAGCCTCTGGTTAAAAAATATATATTTTCCAAAATGTTTGAAGCAGGGAAATACAATTCTCAATTAGTAATCAAAAAAAGCTGGGGGAATTAAATTAGTTTATGCCAGAGCATGAGACTGATCCACAACAAATTGACAGCTTGTTTTACACTGCACATAATAATATTATTTTGCAAGTGACTGGGAAATGAATTAGGGTTCATGTAAAATCATTGGCAAATTCACAACAAGCCTATTTTATTGCACTCAGTTTCAACCAGAGTAGTTACATTTGTTTGAAGGTCTAACTTTTAAAATGTATATGAACGTAAGAATAAGCGAGAGGAAACTATGCAGCCTCTTGTTTATGTTCCATTTAACAGATTAAAAAAAAAACAGAACCCCACTTTCCTGCCGTAGACCTACATCCCTCGATTTTCTCAATATCTAAAAATCTATTGATCTCTGTTCTGAATATACTGTTATTCAAGAGAATCAACAGAGTGTTTTATTGTCAAATGTCCTAAACTGAACAATGAAATAATTTAATAAACAGAATATGTAAACATAGTCCTTTCAGTAATTTAAACAATTTGTATATGTGTATATGTGTTCCGTATATATACACTGACCTTTTTCCCGTTTGTTATATTGCCTATATATATATATATATATATATATATATATATATATGTGTATATATATATATATATATATATATATATGTGTAGCAGCCATCCATGCTTAGGCTAGTTACTATTAGCATATTTTATTGTTTTGTCTTGATATTTCTTGCAGAAATATTTTTGAACACTTGCGAGGCGGCGCTTAATGCTTTGTAGAACGTTATGTATAGCGTAGTCACAGGGAGTGGCTAAATCAGACTGCAGCAGAGACGGGAGAGAGGATACAGTTTTTACCAGAAGAGAGAGAATGGAAAGTTACAGCTTTTATGAGAATAAGGAATACCTGGTATGAATCATCTCTTTGTTTGTACAACTACTTCAATAAAGAATCAATTAAACTGGAAAGAACGACTGGCGGATGCGTTTTCTTTATCGTCTGCGTAAGCCACTCCTCCTTACGTGTGTAGTAATGGCAATGGAAAGTTGGATATTGAAAATACTTGAAATTGCCATGACAATATATATAAACACACACACATATGCAGACGCATATATATATATATATATATATATATATATATATATATATATATATATACACACACATACACAAACAAACAAATAAACAGACAACAGTACAAAAAGACAAAACCAATGCCCAGAATTCACAGCTTATTTGGAGGTTGTAGTGTTTAATACCCTGATTGCTGTACGGAAGATGCTGTTCCTGAACCTGGACATTACAATTTCAGGCTAATGATCCTCCACAGCCCTTTGCAGGGAGAATTCCAAAAATTCACTACCCTTTGAGCGAAGACATTTCTTCCTTTCTTGAACATGAATAGCCAGCCCCTTATCCTGAGACCATGACCCTGGGTTCTAGACAATTCAAGCAGGGATTTTGTACTTTTCAATGAGATTAATTCTCGTTCTCGTAGGATCCAGAAAATTCAGGCTTTGTCTTCAAATATCATAGCTATTTTTTGACAAAGGAAACATTTTTTTTAAATTGTAGAATTACTAAGCTGCATTCTCAAATGATGACCCACTTTTACAGGCAGGCTTGGCAGCAAGAATGTGCATGACGCCAACACCAATGGTATTAATGCCCTGTAAGCAAGCAAGCAAGTTTACTTATGTAGCACATTTCAGCAACAAGGCAATTCAAAGTGCTTTACACAAAGCATTAAAAAGCAATCAAAAGCAATTAAAAACAGTCATTAAAAAGAATAGAAAATAAAAATAAGCTAAAGTAGAATAAGACAAGTATAAAATACAAGAATAAAAATTACAGTGTTAGAAATGAATAATTATTTAATTTAATTAAAATTAGATGTAATTAAAAGCAGCATCAAACAGAAAAGTATTCAGCCCCGATTTAAAAGAACTGAGAGTTGGAGCGCACCTGCATTTTTCTGGAAGTTTGTTCCATATATGTGGTGCATAAAAACTAAACTCTAGAGCCATGCTTGGTGCAAACCAGGACACCAGAGGAAATTCCATTCATTAATGGCATGGAATGGCCCCATAGCAGTAGCGTCCACGTCGCGGGGCTGGAAGCTGGAAGTGTCCTGAGCTAATTCTGCTGCCATCAGCATCGTCATCATGGCATGGAATCTTTTCAGTTTCATCTGCATTGCTTACACACACACTGAAGGTAGGCACCACGTCTAATATTCTCTTGCAAGTGAATGGAAAATAAATTAGGGTGCGGGTTAAATGGTTGGCCAGTTCACTACAAGCCTATTTTTTGCTCTCAGTTTCAATCGTATCACTTCAATCATATTACTTCTTAAATCTCTTCATTCCAGATAGATACATTTATTTGAAGGTCTACTTTTCAAAGCACATGCGAGCATTAGAATAAGCGAGAGGTGCAGCTGGTAGAGTTGCTTCCTCACAGCGCCTGAGACCCAGTTTCGATCCTGACCTCGGGCGCTCCCTGTGTGGAGTTTACACGTTCACCCTGTGACCATGTGGGGTTTTACTCCGGCTGCTCCAGTTTCCTCCCACATCCTAAAGACATGATTTGTAGGTTAACCTCGAAGATAGACACAAAAAGCTGGAGTAACTCAGCGGTGCGAGGCATCTCTGGAGAGAAGGAATGGGTGACGTTTCGGGTCGAGACCCTTCTTCAGACCTCTCCCGGGCTAAGGCTAGGCGACAACCCCCAGACACCTCCTCCTACTTATCCCTGGGCCATGATCCCACAGACAAGCACCAGGCCTTAATATCACACAAATAATTGTAAGTTCACTGCCGGGTTTTATTTTACATTACTGGCCATGACACGAGCATACTTGGGGAATTCACTGAACAGGTTAATTGGCCTCTGAAAATTGCCCCTTCTGTTGTAGGGAGTGGCGAGAAAGTTGGATGACGTAGAACTAGTCTGAGCGGGTGATCGAAGTCTGCATTGACTCAGTGGGCCGAAGGGCCTGTTTCCATGCTGTATTTCTAAACCTCAGCACTGCACTGAAATGTTCATGTTGCTGTTTAAAGGCAACCAAGACTATTTAATGTGGAGGGGAATGCTGGCTGCAGGATCGGCTTGCTGAACAATAAATAATAAGGAAAGGAGAATGCAGGTCAATGCTCTTGGTTGCAGCATTGGTGTATAGGAAGAGGAAATTAAGGGTAAAGCTCATTTCCTCAGGCTTCTTCCATTATCTCAAAAGAACACATTCAATCGGCCGCATAAATCTTCCTCCATTCCCACAACTCCCACCCTTTGTTCTGCAAATCCTGGCCACCCTGCTGAACTAAATACGATAGTGGCATTTAGGACAGTGGCATTTAAGAGGCTTGTGCATAAGCACATGGATATGCAAGGTACGGAATGATATGGATTATTCGCTGGTAGAAAATAGATGGTCTTGGTATCATGTTTGGCACCAAAGGCCAGTTCTTGTGCCCTGCTGTTCTATGTTCAATGTAAATCTATTAATCTCCATAATTCAGAGTTCAATTACCATCGCTGTAATAGCTTTTCGTGCATTTTCTGTAAGGAAGAATTTAGCGATGCTGTCCTTAAAAAGGCATCACTCTACTTTTAAAACAAGACCCCATGTTTAGTCTTTGCCATCAGAGAAAACGATACAATACGATAGAACTTCATTCATCCCAGGAGGGAAATTGGTCTGCCAACAGTTATACAACACAAGATACATGAAACATGAAACATGAAATTAAAATTCAGGATTGGGGAATGTGCAAAGATTGGGGAGGAGTGGAGGAGGGGAAGGGGGGGAGGGGGGGAGGGGAGGGGGGGGGGGGGGGTTTGCGGGGATGAGAGAAGAGGGTGGAGTTGTACATTTTGATAGCTACAGGGATACAGGATCTCCTGTGGCGTTCTGTGCTGCAACTCGGTGGAACCAGTCTGTTGCTGAAGATGCTCCTCAGGTTGACCAGTTTGTCATGGAGGGGGTGAGCTGCGTTGTCCAAGATGCTCTGCAGTTTCAGGAGCATCCTCCCCTCCAAGACCTCCTCCAGGAATCTAATTCCACCCCCAGGATGGAGCCAGCCTTCCTGATCAGCTTGTTGAATCTGTTGCCGTCCGCGGCCGTCACCCTGCTGCCCCAGCACACGACAGCGAAGAGGATGCCACCACCGACTGATAGACCTTCTGCAGCATCTTACTGCAGATGTTGAAACAGTGGAGCCTCCTCAGAAAGTACAGATGGCTCTGTCCCTTCTTACACAGTGCCTCAGTGTTCTTGGACCAGTCCAGTTTACTGTCCAGATAAACTCCAAGGTGCTTGTACTTGTGCTGCACATCCACACCCTTGATGGAGACAGGTGACAGGGATGTTCCTCTCCTCCTAAAGTCCACCACTAACTTCTTAGTCTTGAGTTGCAGGTGATTCAGCCCACATCACTCAACAAAGTAATTGAGTAAACTGTCAACTGCGTTCATCATCTGTCGGAACCTTCTTGCTGAGGTGCAATGTCCAATTGTCAGAAGCACCACAGGTAACCTTTAACCGCAGAGACACAAGAGACATGCAGATGCCATAATCCGAAGCACAAAACACACCGCTGGAGGAACTCACTGGGTCAGGCAACATCTATAGAGGCAAAGGATGAATGTTGAGTTGATCCTTGATCCTGTCCCGCTGAGTTACTCCAGCATTTTGTGTCTAAATTTAATTTAAACCTGCATCTGCAGTTCTTTCCTACTAAACGATAACGTCCATCTCAATGAATTCCAGTAGGTATGTTACAAAACTTACCTTCAGCGGCGCTGCAGTTCTGTCACTGGCTGTGTGCGCGACTTTGGCGCCTTTGAGGGGGGGGGGGGGGGGGGGGGGACGGGGTTAAAATGTGGTTTTCCCTTGCCTTCCGGAGTTATATTTTCTCGGGGTGCGAGCTTTTGCTGGAGATTCGTTCCAACTGCCGGTATGTGAATTTATTTATTTTTAATCGCCCGACTATTTCAGCGCTGGAATAAAATAAAAATTAGCTTCTAATGCCGTGAACGCCGACAACGGGGACGGATTTTACGGTAAAGGAAATCCGTTTATTTTTAAGGCAAGGCAAATTTATTTATATAGCACCATTCGTACCAGCAGCAATTCATAGTGCTTTACAAAAGAAACAAAAGAATAACATAGTAAAAAGACAGCAGAACAACCATACAACACAGGACAACAAAATAGCCAATAATCAAAAATTACAAAACAAGCAATAAGACAAATGCATGAATAGTAAAACAAAATCACTAAAACAATAAAACGATTTTAAAAGCACGTAAAAGGGATAAGATTAGAAGGTTAAGATTACCTGCATGTTAGGTTATGGAAAAGCTACAGTAAACAACAGTGTTTTTAGGCCTGATTTAAATGAGCTTACAGTCTGTACACACCTCAGGTGTTCAGGGAGCTTGTTCCACAGGTATGGAGCATAAAAACTGAACGCTGCTTCAGCCTTTTTAGTTCTGACCCTGGGAACACAGAGTAAACCTGTCCCTGAAGACCTGAGGAGTCTAGGTGCCTCATATACAACAAGAAGCTCAGAGATGTATTTTGGACCCAGACCATTCAGTGCCTTGTAGGCCAGTAACAGAATTTTAAAATCTATCCTTTTACACACAGGGAGCCAGTGCAAAGATTTAAGGACAGGTGTAAGGTGGTCCATTTTCTTGGTGTTGGTCAAGACTCTGGCAGCGGCATTCTGGATAAGCTGCAGTTGTTTAATTGATTTCTTACTGAGACCTGTAAAGATACCATTACAGTAATCTAACCTACTGAAGATATATGCATGAACAAGTTTTTCAGTATCTTCTTTGGACAGAAATCCCTTGATTCTTGCAATGTTTTTTAGATGGTAATAGGCAGATTTGGTAATGGTCTTTATATGGCTGTTAAAATTCAAATCCAAGTCCATAACTACACCAAGCTTTGTCTGTGGTTTTCAGTGCGATTGAGTCAAGTTGAGCACTCATCTCTAGCCTTGTATTTTTGGGACCAAAGACAATAATTTCTGTCTTATTTGCATTGAGCTGGAGGAAGTTCTGGTTCATCCACTCATTGATTTGTTTGACACACTGACTCAGTGAGTGTAGGGGACTATGGTCATGTGGTGACACTGCGATATAAAGTTGTGTGTCATCGGTATAAGTATGGTAGGATATGTTAAAATACTCTATGATCTGAGCTAGGGGGGCATGTAAATATTGAACAAAATGGGTCCAAGAATGGAGCCCTGAGGAACCCCTCAGGGGTTTACATATAAACGTGCTTGTTTAGATGACCTTAATCCAAATTTCATGTTGCGAAATGGTGATTTATTCCCCATACGAACTGGCAGTATTTTTCCTGCCGATATGGGGTTTAAATTCACCGCAACCGCAACGCTCCAATCCATCGCGTTCTATAAAATCCCACTCGCAAGCTGATTTAAATGGCCATTAATTTATGGGCATTAAACACTAAATTCCTTCAATTTGGCCTATAAATTCATGACAATGAGATTTAAAAATCATGTTATATTGTGAATTCTTGTGTGAATGTTATTTGGACACTTAGGCTTTAAAAAAAAATGTTAATATTTTCTTAAGAAATGGATAGATGTTTAGATCTAGTAATTGAATTTTGTAATTAGCTACAATTGGGTAACTAACTAATTATATGCTTTAATTTCAGGTCATCCAAGTAATATTGTTTCATATTTGTTTCAGAATGCTTCAATCTATAATAACTGAACATTTCTTTCAGTTCTCTTAATTTTTAAGAAAGTTATGGGCTTTTGACTGTCCTCGATCACAACTTTTGTGTTAAGTCAATGGAAAAGCAATAGGTAACAAGATGCTAATTTCCGAGTATGAAAATGGCCATAACGTTTTTAATACTGAAGATATGAAAGTGAATTAGGTGTCAAATTAAACTTCTTTTTATGCTTTATCTGATGGAATAAATTGCAGACTTGATTTTTAAAATCTCAACATTTTGTAACATTGTTAATTCCAGATCACCAGAACAAAAGCAAACTTTACAATATCATTAATATTGTTGTTTTGTACCTGCTAAACTACTTTCTTCCACAGATCATTGCTTCTCACCACCTATAAAGCTCTCTGATGTAACTTGTGTCAATGCTGTAGTAACTGACCCAAATTTTGTGTTAGTAATCCCACTGCGCTGTGTTTTGTTAGACTTTGCCCATTAGCAGTCGATTTATGTCATAGACACATAGAAAATAGGTGCAGGATGAGGCCATTTGGTCCTTGCCATTCATTGTGATCATGGCATTCATTGTGATCATTCACAATCAGTAACCCGTGCCTGCTTTCTCCCCATATCCCTTGAAATCACATTGCAACTTTCGGCTGCCATTCACACAATTTACCTGTTGGATAATATGCTGTAATTTATGAATGTACTGCATATGCCCAGATCTGCTTCTTTACTCAGTCTTTTCCAATTTCAATGAAAATCTATGGTCCCAGAAAAGATCCCTGTTTTTTTCTGGCTAATTTGTGCCTGTCATTTGTCTCACCAGCATGATTTCTCATAACTTAATCTCACTCTCTTGTGTGGAGCTTGGTTACATATCTTTCAAAGAAAAAAATATGGTACCTCCCCAATAAATAGAACCCAATTTCATTTGTCCATCTCATCCTTTGAAAAATCCATGATTGCTTTCTCTCCACTTAGCTTACATTTGTCCATACGTCCAGACATTATGGATAGATTTATAGAATCAGATAAACCCTGCCATATATACAATTAAACTACTGGGCGCATTATACTTGTGCCGGTAAAAAAAGAAAAAACAAATCTAAAAGGACACAAAGAGCTGGAGTAACTCAGCGAGTCAGGCAGCATCTCTGGAGAACATTTTGGCAGCACAGTGGAACAGAGGTAGAGCTGCTGCCTCACAGCACCAGAGACCCAGGTTCGATCTTGACTATGGGTGCTGTCTGTGTGGAGTTTGTATGTTCTCCCCGTGACTGTGTGGGTTTTCTTCGAGTGCTCCGATTACCTCCCACATCACAAAGACCTGCAGGTTTGTTGATTAATTGGCGCCTGTATATTGCACCTAGTGTGCTGAATAGAATTTGTATACGGGTGATAGTTGGTCGATGCGGACTCCGTGGAGCTAAGGGCCTGTTTCCACGCTGTATGTCTAAACATGGATAAATGACGTTTCAAGTCGGGAACTTTCCTCAGACCAATTCGAATGTATTTTTCACACAGAGAGTGGTGAATCTCTGGAATTCTCTGCCACAGAAGGTAGTTGAGGCCAGTTAATTGGCTATATTTAAGAGGGAGTTAGATGTGGCCCTTGTGGCTAAAGGGATAGATTACAGAATCATAGAAAATAGGTGCAGGAGTAGGCCATACGGCCCTTCGAGCCTGCACCGCCATTTAATATGATCATGGCTGATCATCCAACAGTATCCTGTACCTGCCTTCTCTCCATACCCCCTGATCCCTTTAGCCACAAGGGCCACATCTAACTCTGGGGGATCAGGGGGTATGGAGAGAACGCAGGTAAGGGATACTGAGTTGGATGATCAGCCATGATCATATTGAATGGCGGTGCAGGCTCGAAGGGCCAAATGGCCTACTCCTGCACCTATTTTCTATGTTCCTATGTTTCTATGAAATATCCATGTTCTCCAGAAATTACCCATTGAGTTATTCCAACGCTTTGTGTCCTTTTGTGTAAACCAGCATCTGCAGTTCTTTGTTTCTACAATCTGACCAAATCCTATCATCCAGGACTTGGCTAATGGCCTTCAAAGACACAGTTCTTAAAGTGTTTAAAGTATTGTTTAAGAGAGATATGGCTTTCTTTAAGGCAGTGAATTCCAGTCTTTCTTTATCCTCAATGAAAAATGCTGTTCTCACTTCTCCTTTAATCCTTCTAGCAATAACGTTAAACCTATCACTCCTGGTTCCTCTGCTAAAGGAATTAGGCCCTTCTTATATTCTCCATCTGGGCACTCATTCTTTTCATTCACCTCAGCTAAGTTTCTTCACAGCCTCTATTGTTTTGAACTAAGCAGCCCAAAGTTCTTCAATCTTTCCTCATAGCTATAATTTCCCAACATTTTTGTAAATCCCTTGCTCTTTCTCCAGCATTATAGGTACCCCATCTTTATGTTATGTGGTGGATAGTTTCATAGCCAGCACTCTAGTAGTGTACACAGTTCTAGCATTACCACTTGCTCTTATATTTTATTCCTTGGTTAACAAAGGCAAACAATATTCATTAGGCTCTTGAGCCAACTCATTGACCTGTCCTGTCTCTAAGGATCTGTGGACATACTTTTCAATATCCCACAGTTGAACCCTCCCAGTTAATGGGCAGTCCTTTGCATTATTTCACACTGATTAAACGTCACTTGTCACTTTTCTGTCCAACCATCAGGACTTTCCAAATGATCCTCAGTCTAAAACTCTTCTCCTCAAGAGAGCAGAGCACTGTTTAAACCACTGCTTAATCTAACCGGTTTTAAAATGTTCTAATTTCCCAATTCATCTGTTCCACCTCTCTCATATAACGAGTGGAGTTCAAGTTCATTTTTTCTTCAATGCCTATGCGCTGATTTGCATTTTTAAAGAGTGCAGTGATTGTATCCTCACTGTTGCATGAAAAAGTGTTATAATCATTTTGTGACATACTTTCCTCAGGCAAATACTAACTTACTTTTCCCTTTGTGCTATCATGTCTTCCACACAACAGGTTCTGAAATGCCTCGGCCTCACATTAATGCACTTATTCATCTTTCCCCTGCAGAGCTCCTTGGTAACAAATCAGACGCAATTCTTTCCACTGTTTGATTCTAGCATAATTATTAACTTATTAAGTTAATGGCTGTAAAATATGCAGCAGAATTAATCAACAGCAAGTTAAGGCAATGGAAAGCCTGAATATTATTTGCTAATAACCCCCATGATTTTCAGCATCATCCAACTGTAACTGTATCTTGCCTTTTATTACCGAATCTTACTTTAGACGTAATTTACATTTTTTCCCTTGCAACTGAATTGTTAATATTCCTGACTGAATATAAATTAAGATTGCTACTGTGCTATAGAGACACATTAAAGTCTAAGGGGGAGAAATTGGATAGTGGCAGAAACTGTGCGCTGGAAATGTGATGTGTGATTAACCCAGTGTGGAGCGCACACACTATACAATGTCTGCGCCCAGCTCGTTATCATGATTGTGGTAGCAATGCTAATCACACTATTTAGTGCATTAGTGCTCATCCATACGATCCAATTTCGTGACTGGCTGCCACTAACTGAAGCTAAGGCTCGTGCTTTATTAAAGGCACCTTCTATGCGTATGATGTATATGCATATATACAGCGTCAATAGGCAGTTCAATAAATCAGTTTGCAAAGCATAAAGTGCAGGAGGACACAAAATCCTGGAGTAACTCAGCAGGACAGGCAGCATCTCTGGAGGGCGGATTGGTGACGTTTCGGGTTGAGACATTGGACCAAGAAGAGTCATCGGGTCAAGAAGAGTCCCAACACGAAACTTCACCTTCTCCATGTTACTCCAGCATTTTCTGTCCTTTTGTGTATCAACCAGCATCTATAGTTGTATCTACAAGTGCTGGAGGAACTCAACGGGTCAGGCAGCACCTGTGGAGGGAATGAACAGATGACATTTTGGGCCGGGACCCTTCTTCAGACTGATTCCCGAAACATCATCTGTTCATACCCTCTACAGATGATGCCTGATCCTCTGAGCTCGTCCAGCACTTTATGTTTTGTTTAAAATTCCAGCTTCTGCCATCTGCGTCACGGTGGCGCAGTGGTAGAGTTGCTGCCTTACAGCGAATGCAGCGCCAGAGACCCGGGTTCGATCCCGATTACGGGTTCTGTCTGTACTATTGTACCTTCTCCCCGTGGCCTGCGTGGGTTTTCTCCAAAAGATCTTCGGTTTCCTCCCACACTCCATAGACGTACAGGTTTGTAGGTTAATTGGCTTGGTAAATGTAAAAATTGTCCCTAGTGGGTGTAGGATGGTGTTAATATGCGGGGATTGCTGGTCAGCGCAGACCTGGTGGGCTGAAGGGCCTATTTCTCTAAACTAAACTAAACTAAATTAGAGACCGTCAGACTATCTTTAATTGGACTTTACTAGACTTTATCTTGAACGAATACATTAATCCCTTATCCAGTTTCTTCACACTATTGATGGCTCGATTGTAATATGTTCCCGATGTTGGGGGAGTCCAGAACCAAGGCCCACAGTTTAAGAATAAGGGGTAAGCCATTTAGAACGGAGACGAGAAAACACTTTTTCTCACAGAGAGTTGTGAGTGTGGAATTCTCTGCCTCAGAGGGCGGTGGAGGCCGGTTCTCTGGATACTTTCAAGAGAGAGTTAGATAGGGCTCTTAAAGACAGAGGAGTCAGGGGATATGGGGAGGAGGCAGGAACGGGGTACTGATTGGGGATGATCAGCCATAATCACATTGAATGGTGGTGCTGGCTCGAAGGGCCGAATGGCCTACTCCTGCACCTATTGTCTATTGTCTATTGTAATCATGTATAGTCTTTCCGATCTCTGGATAGCATGCAACAAAAAGCTTTTCACTGTACCACGGTACACGTGACAATAAACTTAACTAAACTAAATATCTGTGGTACTTTCTGTCTTGAAATAAACCACTACACGTGTTCCAGCAGTTTTCTCTGTCACTTCATGTTGGATTCAGAGGTGATTTGGAATCCCATACCTTACTCTAGTTCCTACACGTGTGACCATCGATTAATCATCTAAAATTAATTCTTTCAACTTGGTCTCTAAATACACATTGAGCCCTTCACTAAATAAGGGCTACTTCATTCATGGAAGCATCTCTCTATTTTCAGCACCAGAAGTCAGGGAGAGTGCCGAGGAATTACCTGTAGTGTGAAGGGTTTGCTGGGTGAGTTGTTGGAGATATCAGCTGTATGTGGAATGTGGAAAACAGAAACGGATAAGGAGGTAAGGAAATGGAAAAAGTGTAAGGAATGGTGCACAACGTCTCCTTCAGCGTTCCAGTTATCCGATCCATCTTCTTCCCGAAATTGGCTTTGCCCTCACTGATTGCTCTCTCCGCTTTCTGTTCAGGAGAGACGTTTCAATGACGGGTCTTGTGCCATTCAATGTAAGAAGGTGGAACATGTAAGGTGTGAGCAAGTGGGCTGGTCTGTTAGCACTGGTGACATGCTTGACACGTTAGAATAGTTTTTAGTAACTGCACACTATTTCCCCTGCATCTTTTCGGGGGGGGGGGGGGGGGCACGGAAATAATGTGCAGTTACTAAAAACGATTCTAACGTGTCAAGCATGTCACCAGTGCTAACAGACCAGCCCACTTGCTCACACCTTACATGTTCCACCTTCTTACATTGAATGGCACCCTCCCAAAATAACTCACAAGACCCGTCAGTGAAACGTCTCTCCCGTCTGTACTCTCAGTTTAAAGTCTGAATAAATTCCTGAATTAAGACTTAAAACAAGTCTGTGTAAGATAGACACAAAAAGCTGAAGTATCTCCTGAGATGCTGACTGACCCGCTGAGTTATTACAGCTTTTAATATCTATCTTTGGTTTAAACCAGCATCTGCAGTTCCTTCCTACACATACCGAGTTTGTATAAGTTTGGATTAATCCTTTGCTTTAGACTCTACACTGCTACATCTAAAATTCATCAACTCATGTCCTTCCTTGGCAGATTTATGAAGTCTTATTTGAATTTATTTTACGAAAACTGAAGATTTTCTCTACCAGTACTTGCTTTAAAGATTTTCCATTTAGTTTACAGTCCTCCACGTACTTTCCCTTCCAAAATGTACGGTTATATTTCCAGGCATTAACTTTCACTTGACATCTCATTATCTGCTGTTCTAGTTTTCGTTTTTACTGTTGAAGTCACTCACAGTTCCCTTGCCAATTCACAATGCTGCCTATTTTTCTGTTGCAGATACTGCCGTTGTCACCTCATATCTAGAATTCAGCCTGCACCCAAATCTTGAGCAAGTCCAGAATGAAGTCTGGATCATAATGGTCTTGACAGAACATGAACTGAACATCAAGGAACAAGATCGAGAACCATAGGACATAGGGATAAGGTGAGGGGGGAAAGATTTAATAGTAACTTTTTCATGCAAAGGTTGGTGGGTGTATGGAATGAGCTGCCAGAGGAGGTAGCTGAGGCAGGTTCTATCGCAAAGTTTAAGAAACATTTAGGCAGGTACATGGATAGGACAGGGTTTAGAGGAATTATGGGCCAAACGCAGGTGTGGAAGTTAAAAAGATTTAAACTTACAAAATGGATTCAGCTGAATCTAAGAAGCTGCCACCTCCTCCTATTAAATTGCAAAGCAAGTGAAACGCACCTTTGCTTTCCGTGACAAAGCTAACAAACTGTTGATGTTCCCTTTCCAATAACATAAGCGAGATAACAAGCACAGCTTCATGAATGCCTCCTCTATAATATAAACATTGAGAGACAATTCAGACTATAAGATTATAATGTGCATCATAAGTAGAAAAAAACAAAATGCTTTTTCTGCAGAAATATAACCTTCTCGTATAACCATATATGGCTAACCCTTCCTCTGTCAGAATAACCTGTCAATCTTAAGAAGCTGCCAATCTTAAAGATCTGTCACTCTTAAGAAGCAAGAGGCTGTACTATGCTTTGTAAATAAAGTATTGCTGAATCATTGATTATTGGGGTATATATATATGTACTGAGATCATTGTTCCTTTGTGTGTGGATCAGAGCTCTGTATAGTCTGTAAGCTGCATACTGTGAAGAGTTTTACCACACCCGCCTGGCGAAATAAAGATTGTACTGCTTGACCACTGATTTTATTTGCGTTTTTGTCTGTTTAAGAACATTGAACCACAACATTGGCATAATCGAGCAGTTCTTGCTGGGAAAAATCGCTGAAGACTGAGTAAGAGGCTACAGTTTGGCCGAGGTCTCGAAGGGGGGAAGAAAGTGCACTATCAGACCCCTTGAGTCTGAACTCCTCAGAGTACCTGGAAACAATGTTGTCCTTCGTCCAAAGTGATCTGGTTCCCTGCCAAGATTTTGCAGAACAGACAACGCAAGGTAAGATCATTTTTGGGATTGTCGACTCAGACTAAGTAGGCTGTCTGTAGTATTAAGCCGATATATAGAAACATAGAAACATAGAAAATAGGTGCAGGAGTAGGCCATTCGGCCCGAGCCTGCACCGCCATTCAATATGATCATGGCTGATCATTCAACTCAGTATCCTGTACCTACCTTCTCTCCATACCCCCTGTTCCCTTTAGCCACAAGGGCCACATCTAACTCCCTCTTAAAGTTAGCCAATGAACTGGCCTCAACTACATTCTGTGACAGAGAATTCCACAGATTCACCACTCTCTGTGTGAAAAATGATTTTCTCATCTCGGTCCTAAAAGACTTATCCTTATCCTTAAACTGTGACCCCTTGTTCTGGACTTCCCCAACATCGGGAACAATCTTCCTGCATCTAGCCTGTCCAACCCCTTAAGAATTTTGTAAGTCTCTATAAGATCCCCCCTCAATATAAATTCTAGCGAGTACAAGCCGAGTCTATCCAGTCTTTCCTCATATGAGTCAAGTCAAGTCAAGTTAAGTCAAGTTTATTTGTCACACATACACATACGGGATGTGCAGTGAAATGAAAAGTGGCAATGCTCGCGGACTTTGTGCAAAAAAACAAACAAACAACCAACAAACTACAAACAGAATGGAACAGAATCACATGTTCTTTTCCATATTAAATATTGTGGGCGATATTGTGGTACAGTAGAGTTAGTCCCTGGTGAGATAGGAGTTTACAGTCCTAATGGCCTCTGGGAAGAAACTCCTTCTCAACCTCTCCGTTCTCACAGCATGGCAACGGAGGCGTTTGCCTGACCGTAGCAGCTGGAACAGTCCGTTGCAGGGGTTGAAGGGGTCTCCCATGATCTTATTGGCTCTGGAGTTGCACCTCCTGATGTATAGTTCCTGCAGAGGGGCGAGAGAAATTCCCATAGTGCGTTCGGCCGAACGTACTACTCTGCAGAGCCTTCCTGTCCTGGGCAGAGCAATTCCCAAACCAGATTGTAATATTTCCGGACAAGATGCTTTCCACAGCCGCTGAGTAGAAGCACTGGAGGATCCTCGGAGACACTCTGAATTTCCTCAATTGCCCGAGGTGGTAAAGGCGCTGCCTTGCCTTACTCACCAGTGCTGCAGCGTGTGATGTCCATGTCAGATACTCAGAGATGTGGACTCCCAGGTATTTAAAGCTGCTCACCCTATCCACAGTCTCCCCATTTATCTTCAATGGTGTGTACGTCCTCGGATGATGTGCCCTCCTAAAGTCCACGATCAGCTCCTTCGTTTTTTTAATGTTCAAGAGGAGGCTGTTGTCCTGACACCAGAGTGCCAGATCAGCCACCTCCTCCCGTTAGGCCTTCTCATCATTGTCTGAGATCAGGCCCCCCACCACAGTGTCATCAGCAAACTTGATAATCGAGTTGGAGCTGAACCTAGCCACACAGTCATGTGTGTACAGGGAGTACAATAGGGGGCTGAGGACACAACCCTGGGGGGATCCTGTGCTCAGGGTGAGGGACTTTGATGTATTCCCTCCCATCTTGACTACCTGGGGCCTGGCGGTGAGAAAGTCCAGGGCCCAGGCACACAGGGGGGTGTTGAGCCCTAATTCCAGTAGCTTCTTGGCCTGTCTGGAGGGGACTATCGTGTTGAAAGCTGAACTGAAGTCTATGAACAGCATCCTCACGTAGCCCCCCTTCTGGCTTTCAAGATGAGAGAGAGCGGTGTGCAAAACCTGCGAGACCGCATCATCCGTGGATCTGATCGGACGGTATGCGCATTGTAATGGGTCCATGTTGCGAGGGAGGAAGGCGCAAATGTGTTTCTTCACCAGCCTCTCAAAGCATTTCATGACTACCGAGGTGAGGGCCACCGGACGGTAGTCATTCAGACAGGCTGTGGAGGCATTCTTTGGTACAGGTACAATGATGAATCTTTTGAAGCAGGCAGGGACCACGGACTTGTCCAGGGAGAGGTTGAATATTGTCGTGAGCACCGGAACTAGCTGCGTAGCACAGGACTTAAGTACTCGCCCCGAGATGCCATCGGGGCCTGCAGCTTCCCTTGTGTTCACCCGTGTCAGAGCCCTCCTCACATCGTGCTCGGACAGCGAGAATGTGTGCACATTCCTCCCTTCAGCTTCGTTAGCCAGCCCGCTGGCGGTATTGTCGATAGTCGGCAGACCTGGGGTGATGTTGCCCATCTCGAAACGAGCGTAGAAGGAGTTCAGGTCATCAGCTAGCGGAGGTGCTTGCGGATGAGGGTGGGGTGCTCCGGTAGCTGGTTACCGTCCGTAGCCCCTGCCACAGGCGTCTGGTGTCCTGCTGCTCCATCTGTGACGCCATCTTGTCCCTGTACCTCCTTTTTGCGTCCTTCACCGCCCTTCGCAGTCGGTAGGACTCTACCTTGTAGACGTCCATGTTTCCTGATGCCAGGCCCGAGTTGTAGGCAGCGGTGCGAGCATTCAAGGCAACGCGAAAGGACCTGTCCACCCAGGGTTTTTGATTCGGAAAGGTGCTAACCCTCACCGTGGGGACGATGTTGTCGGTTATTGTTGCGATGAAGTTTGTGACTGCTTCCGCGAACTCACTGACGTCAGTTTGCTTGGAACATATTCCAGTCGACATCGCTCAGTGCATCTTGCAGCATGGCCTCTGACTGGTCGGACCACCGCTTTACGTCCCTCGTCACTGCCGCTTCCCAAACTATCCTCTGTTTATACTCTGGCAGCAGGAAAATGGCAGCGTGGTCAGGTTTTCCTAGGGGAGGGAGTGAAACGGCCTTGTAGCCCTTCCGGAACGGCGTATAGCAGTGGTCCAATGTCCTTTCCCCCTGGTGGCACACGTGATGTGTTGGTAGAAGTTCGACATGACCTTCTTGAGATTTGATTTATCCAAATCTCCAGCCACCACCATAGCCGCAAGCGGGTTCTTGTTTTGGTGTCGACATTGCACATCGTGTAGGGCCGATAGTGCCACGTCAGTGTCCGCCTGCGGTGGAATGCAGACGGCTGTGACGATAACTGAGCTGAACTCCCGGGGAAGGTAGAATGGGCGGCACGAGATCGTCAGATGCTCCAGGTCCGGCGAGCAGGAACGGGAAAGCATCTTGATATTTCCAGGGTTGCACCAGTTGTTATTGGTCATGAAGCACACTCCCCCACCCTTGGATTTCCCAGATGCTTCTGTCCTGTCAGCACGATGGACAGTGAAGGACTCGGTTGGACAGATTACCTGATCCGGAATCAGTGAGGTCAGCCATGTTTCGGTCAGGCAGAGGATGTTGCAGTTCCTTATGTCCCGCTGGAATCTGACCCTCGCCCTGAGGTCATCCAGCTTGTTTCGCCAGAAGAATGCTGGGCAGAGGGGGATGAAAGGCTTGGGCTCTCAGCCACTTCCGAATCTCCTCCCCCCCCCCCCCCCCTCCCCACTTACCTCGATGTTTTCTCCGGGTTTTCCTTGAAGCCGAGCCCCATTGTTGTTGCAGCAGCTTCTGTTGATCTCTGCTGGCCATGCTGGATCAGTAAGTACAGCATTTAAAAAATATGAAAGTCCTGGCATCCCAGGAATCAGTCTGGTGAACCTTCTCTGTACCCCCTCTAAGGCAAGAATGTCTTTCCTCAGATTTGGTGACCAAAACCGTACGCAATACTCCAGATGTGGTCTCACCAAAACCCTGTACAACTGCAGTAGAACCTTCCTGCTCCTATACTCAAATCCATTTGCTATGAATGCTAACGTACCATTCGCTTTCTTCACTGCCTGCTGCACCTGCATGCCTACTTTCAATGACTGGTGTACCATTACAGCCAGGTCTCGTTGCATCTCCCCTTTTCCTAATTGGCCACCATTCAGATAATAGTCTACCCTCCTGTTTTTGCCATCAAAGTGGATAACCTCACATTTATCCACATTATACTGCATCTGCCATGCATTTGCCCACTCACCCAGCCTATCCAAGTCACCTTGCAACCTCCTAGCATCCTCCTCACAGCTAACACTGCCCCCAAGCTTCGTGTCATTGGGCCAGTAATGGGATAGGCTCGGGATAAGAGGAATGTGGGAGTTTCGGTTGGTGGGAGCTTTGGTACAGCATATGTGTTATTTGGATCCATGGAAAACTTAAAGATTGCATAATGAAAAAAAGAAAAAGAGAGAGAATATGGTTGGCCAACATAATATTAAACAATTGGTATGTAAAAATGGAAACCTAAGCAAAATATCCCCGGGGACCCCTTGTCTGACATAGCGACTTTGTTTACAGAGAGAGGGGGGGATACGGAACAAATTCAGGGAGAGAAACAATTGGAAATAGTGTAGACTACCTCCCCCATGCACTGGCCACCAGTCACTAACAGCAGGAGCTATGACACTCAGACCCCGTGAAGACCACTCCAGTACGCCTACAGGGCAGGGCACCCCCAGAAGAAGGAAGAACTGATAAGGAAGATGAGGAAGAAGTAGGGAGAGGGCTTAAGGCAGAAGAAGAAGAGCAGTGAGCGAGTTAAACAACACAGAGCACCAGGAAAGAGAAACCGCAGATAAATAAGAAGATTGAAAAGATAAAGCAGGATGTTGAGTTGGAGGCTTTCGAGGCACTGTACCTTAACTACCCTGCAAGAATTGAGGCTGTCACTTTTGCTCCAAGAACTTTAAAACATTTTGCAGCCAACAGTCGGTACAGTTTAAAACAAACTTAAAACAAAAGATTCTGACCTGTTTGATAAAAAAATAGCTCGTCCCCCTGGTGGAGAGAGAGGGGAAAGTCTGAGTAATCAGGCAAGTGTGAGACGTGGGAAGACCCTATATGACAGGGAATCGGACCAAATCCCATTTCTTTGCTTAGTTAATTTTTACCGGCAGTGGATACATTGGTGTCTCTGCCAGGGCACAACAGCAACTCTCTCTAACTCTCTCACTCCAATAAGAAGAAGACTTTTGCTACTTACAAACAGTACTTGCTACTGCACCAGCCACTACAGGCCTTAACCCTCCCAGTCCAACTGGACATTATTAAGTGCAATGCCCATACAAGTGGCCACAACAAAATCTCCCACTGACATAATTGCCCACACAGCAGATTACGAATTCTGCACATTGGTCCCCACAGAACCAAAGATTCCATTAGACATAACATCTCTTTCAGACAAAGGAATGTAAAGTTAATTAATTATGTTGTGAGGATTGTTGAGAATTGTAAAGAAACAGCAACAATGTGCTTCAATTTGGTTTCTGTGTAAAATGTAAATCAAGACAAATGCATTTGCAATAATTGAAATGTATTTAGCAGGGATAATAAAGGGGGATGCAGGAGGAGCTGAGAAATGTTATTACATGATTATGCCTTCCTGCAACATTCATATACAATTTGTATTGATAAGGAGGGAAGAGAATGTGGAAAGTAGCTTACACTTTGAAGCTTTTAATGAAATGACCTGTGATCAAGAGAGAGTCCAGAGTGTGTTTTGGGTTGAGACCGTTCTTCAGTATGTGTTGTATTTATGAACAAGTATGCACATTTTTGGTGAATGACTGGCTGACAAATATATATGAATCCTGTCTGCGGGACAGCTATCTTATTGTTTTTCTAAAATTACATTTAAGAAGTATATGGCTTCTGTTTTATAATTCTCCAATGCAAGCTTGG
This sequence comes from Okamejei kenojei, assembly GCA_035221665.1. Classification (NCBI taxonomy): domain Eukaryota; kingdom Metazoa; phylum Chordata; class Chondrichthyes; order Rajiformes; family Rajidae; genus Okamejei; species Okamejei kenojei. Next base: position 12,879,305 of record CM069152.1, on the reverse strand, counting down.
TCAAGGTTAGCAACACAGCACAAGATATAGTGTCTTTGCCTAATAAAATCATATATTAAAATGTAAATTTCTCATTTTTGTGTGTTTCGAAGTTTAAAAGTTTTGCATGATTTCCTTGAGGAGTACATAACTGTGTTTTACTCTTGAGTGAGAATTTTATTGCTTCAACGTGTGTGAATATCTGAGATTTAGCATATTGCATGAGGTGTGGAAATTTGTGAGTTTAGAGTGTGTAGAGTGAGTGAGTTTAAAGACTGTTACTTGTTTGTGGAACCAGATCTGGGTGAATGTTGAATTAATCATGTAATTAAGGTGAAATAGGATGTCATTAAATGAGGTTGCTAGAATCTCATGTGTTTTAAAAGGTAGTGTCTCTTTAAGAAGTTGCAGCTGTATTGGCATTGAGCCTGGGACAAAGTTATTTTCTTTTTCTTTGCTCTTTGAAAATGTATTGGTTATCTATGTAGAAATTAACTGTGTATTATCTGTTTTCTCGACTTTTATTAAACAGGGGATGTGGCTCAGCAAAGAGACTGTTCATTTTTTTCGCTGCATAACCTGGCATTAGGACTGGTGACCTTGTTGGTATTTTAAGTTTGCTTTCTTCTTATTTCTTACCTTTTGAATTGAATTCAAGAGAGATCTGAATTACACGCTGGCCGTATGAAATCCAGATTAAGGTGTTGGATGAGAATTGGGAATAATTATTATTATTTTTTTTCTTTTTATAATGACCTATTTTTTAAAGGGTCTGACCTTGTAAGTAGTTTAAGAGTTTAAGTAAAGCCTTGACTGAGACTGGCAGGACCTTAGTGTGAATTAATTACATATACACAGCAATTGACCAGAACCTTGTTACTTACGGAAACCACTGAACCAGAGAAACGCAGAAATCACTATCAGCTGACAATAACAGCGAATCCTTACAACCGAGAGATCACGAACTGATAGGAAATTGGGATCGGACGAAATTGGGAGAACAGTGGAAGGAGCCCTTCCCAGTACTACTGACTACAACTACCTACAGTGAAGGTCGAAAATAATCCTCGTTGGATACACCTAATTTATTGCGAAATAATTGGAAACTGGAAAAAGGAAGAATGAACTTGGATGTCCTCCTGCAAGACTGGAGTTAAAAGGAAGCCATACACACAAATAAAAAAAGGCCAGTTTTACAGTATCTTGTTAAAACCAACCATCAACATAAGCGAACGCACTGCACTGAATTATATACATACAAGTCTCCCCCTGGTTGAATAAACTTGAACAATTAACAGACCCTTTATTTGTTCTTTGGGGTCCCGGGATTAGGAATAAAACCAAAGGGATCGATTTGAAATGAGAGACAGCTCTGAGTCACACTTAATCATAACTACTCGACCTCCAGCAACAGCAAAAGAAGTAGGAAAAATAATAAGTGGCTGAAGGACAAACAGACCTTATCATGTTTTAAAGTTGCCAATTACACAGAAGAAAAGATCACATGGGGCAGATAGGAATGGGACACTATGAAAAGCAACAGCTGCCTACTGAGGATCTGCCTACTATGGCTCTGGTCCAAGTACCCTACGAACTTTGGGCAAAGCATAAGAATCATGTGGGATGAGTGTATTCAGCCCCTGATCATAAACTGACTATAAAAAAGGGGAGCTGCTTTGCCATGAATTAAAACAATATTGACTGACCCCAGAGGCTGAAGAAGGGATAGCTATAGTCTTTATGATTGACATGATTGTCTTTATTGCAACGAGCACTATTAGTGAAAATGCAAAGTCTGTGTAATAGATCCCAAAAGTGGGAGAACGTAATGACGTATTATTCTGTCATCTATAACGACAGAAGCCGACACCTTTACAGTCATTGAACTATGTTCAATTTTTTTACCCCACATCCTTGCATAAGGACAGATAGCCTATTGTTCCTATGCCATAACCCCTTACGAGCTCAAGGACCGATTCAAAACCAAATTACAATCAGACACATAGTGCCCCTAGTTCATGGTGTCTTGTAACATTGAACTTATGGATATTAATCTCTTACAGAAGCTAAAAAACTAATCTGCACATCCTACAGTCATGGATAAATGGCATGAATCAAATAAAGGGGAAATGTGTATAAGAGTTTATGGTAACGGACGGAAACATATGAATTCTTAGAACTCCTTATTATTACTTCATTTTTATAAAAGCTCTGCATAACGATAGTTGATAGCTCCATTCTCAATCCTTGATTATCTTTGTATGTAATCGTGTTAACTGTTTTACAACTATTGTATATTTAAAAACGTTCTTACTATGAAATAAGTATTGATCATAAAGATCAACAAAGAGGAACCTGTATTATAATAAGAAGAGTGTTGTCCCTACATGCCTGATGAATCCTCTAATATAATGAACTTGCTACTCATATTTCCCAAGAAATTGAGAAAATCCATAAGGTAGATAGTGACCTGCATGTGTACAATGAAGTAAATGGGAGATGCTGACCATTCAGTTGACTTTGGAATACTATATTACACTATGGCTCCATCGTTTTAGTAATCATCACCTAAATTTGTATTTATTGCTTGCGACCATTATGAACCTACTGGGGATTGTGAATGTTATCATAAACTGATAAAGAGGAAGGAATGTGGAAGTTAAAAAGATTTAAACTTACAATATGGATTCAGCTGAAACTAAGAAGCTGCCACCTTCTCCTATTAAATTGCAAAGCAAGCAAAATGCACTAAACTTTGCTTTCAGTAACAAATCTAAAACTGTTGATGTTCCCTTTCCAATAACATAAGCGAGATAACAAGCACAGCTTCATGAATGTCTCATCTATATTATAAACATTAAGAGAGAATTCAGACTACAAGATTATAATGTGCGTCATAAATATAAAAAAACAAAATGATTGTTCTACAGAAATATAACCTTCTCATATAACAATATATGGCTAAGCCATCCTCTGTCAGAAGAACCTGTCAATCTTAAGAAGCTGTCAATCATAAGGATCTGTCAATCTTAAGAAGCAAGAGGCTGTACTATGCTTTGTAGATAAGGTATTGCTGAATCGTCGATTATTGGGGTATATATATGTACTGAGATCATTGTCCCTTTGTGTGGGGATGAGAACTCTGTATAGTCGTAATTTGCATACTGTTAAGAGTTTTACCACACCCGCCTGGCGAAATAACGATTGTACTGCTTGATCACTGATTTTATTTGCGTTTTGGTCTGTTTAAGAACATTGAACCACAACACAGGCCACTAGTGTAGATGGGACATGTTGGCCGGTGTGGGCAAGTTGGGCCGAAGGGATTCTTTCCATGCTGTCAGACTCTAAGCCTCTGAGCTAGAGGGTAAGAGTAGCCACTTGACCCTCAGTCCATCAGCTCGATGATGATTCAGAACAAGCTGGTAGTGTCGAAAATGGCCGTGTTGGATTTTTCCTGCTGTTGGAGGTAGAATCTATTTGTGTAATGTTCGATGTTGTTTGATGAACGTGGGTGTACAGCAGAAGCTTTAACCACGACATGGCCAAGAATGCAGCTGGACAGCTGTGTCTCGTGTACTCAGCTGTCTCCTGATGTCATGTGGAGTGAATCCAACTCGTGGAAGACAAACATCAGTGATTGAGGCCAAGAATGATCATCTCCTGAGCACGTCTGAACAAAGACGGACACAAATGCTCAACGGGCGGCACGGTGGCGCAGCGGTAGAGTTGCTGCCTTACAGCGCCAGAGGCCCGGGTTTGATCCTGACTACGGGTTCTTGTCTGTATGGAGCTTATACGTTCTCTCCGTGACCTGCGTGGGTTTTCCCCGGGAGCTCCGGTGTACCCCCACACTCCAAAGATGTGCAGGTTTGTAGGATAATTGGCTTTGGTAAAATTGTCCCTAGTGTGTATGATAGTGTTACTGTGTGGGGATCACTGGTCGGCGCAGAGTCAGAGTGGTAGGTAATTGGAACGAGCTGCCAGACGAGGTAGTTGAGGCAGGTACTATCACAACTAAGGGACTGTTTCTGCATTGTATCCCTAAAGTAAACTAAACTAAAATGCTCTATACTTACCTTTTGCATTCACGTGAAAGGTTTGGACATCATTAAGGATTGGGATTACTTGTTACTTGCTTGTCCACTGACATTCTTAACTGTATGTCGCAGAGACCTGATCTGCTGGTTCTGAGAGCGCATGACCTAGCGTGCTCATGAAAGACTTGTGCTGGCCCAGGTGAAATATAGCAAGAATCCCCTGCTGGACCCTCTGCGGTTTACATACCGGGCCTATAGATCAGTGGATGACGCAGTCAACCTAGGCCTGCACTTCATCCTCCAGCATCTATACTGCCTGGGGACCTATGCAAGGATTTTGTTTGTTGATTTTAGCTCTGCATTCAACACCATTGTGCCAGAGCTACTACACTCCACTCCATAGTTGACTGTGCCCGAACCCCTGTGTCAGTGGATCTCCAACTTCCTGATGACAGGAAGTAGAATGTGAGGCTGGGAAAGCACATCTTGGACCCACCGAACCCTCAGCATAGGAACACCGCAAGGCTGCATACTCTCTCCTCTCCTTTACTCTCTCTACACCAACGAGTGCACCTCCACAGACACCTTTGTCAAGCTTCTCAAGTTTGTGGACGACACAACCCTGATTGGACTGATTCAGGATGGGGAGGAATCTGCCTACAGACAGGAAGTGTCACTGCTGGCTTCCTGGTGCCATAGCAACAACCTAGAGCTCAATGCTCTAAAGACAGTGGAATTGATTGTAGTCTTTAGGAGAGCTCCCCCTCCCCTCCCCCCACTCACCATCAACAACACCACAGTCACATCTGTGGAGTCTTTTAAGTTCCTTGGAACCATCACCTCCAAGGACCTGAAATGGGGAGCCACCATCAACTCCTCAGTCAAACAGAGGATGTACTTCCTGCGACAGCTGAGGAAAATAATCTGCCACAGGCAATGATGGTCCAATTCTACACGGCCATCGTATAGTCTGTCCTCACCTTCTCCATCATGGTCTGGTTTGGCTCAGTCACCAAGCACGACATTCGGAGGCTGCAACTAATCGTCCAATCAGCTTAGAAAGTTGTTGGCTGCAACCTTCCCCTCACTGAAGAAACTGTACACTGCAAGGGCTAGGAAGTGAGCGGGTAAGATCATCTCTGAGCCCTATCACCCTAGCCACAAACTCTTTGAAGCACTTCCCTCTAGAAGACGACTCCAGACTGTCAAAGCCGCCACAGCCTGACATAAAAACAGTTTTATTCCACGAGCAGTAGCTCTACTCAATGACCAAAAGTCTGTAGCCTCGTTTTGCTCTGGTATTTTATTTCATTCACATGTTTAAACTATTAAGTTTTATTATTAATGTTTAATGTATGTTACTGTATGTCATGTTGTTATTTGCGTGTGGAGCACCAAGGCAAATTCCTTGTATGTGTACATACTGGCCCAATAAACCTATTCATTCATTCATTCATCTCAACTATTTTCTAAACTGCAGTGGATGTTACAATCAGTTGAAAATATCAGTGTAGACCGGCGCCAGTTGTTCGGCACAGAGCTTGAGGGTAGTGGGGGAAAGTCAGGAGTTGGCATCCACAAGACACACAGTAATTCATGGACATTGCAATGAGAAGGCCAAGTCGGTTACTGCCTTGTGATGGCTTTCTCACCACCATTCATAAAGCTATCCTCCAGGGCAGTGGGATTTGGTCAATGCCACTTTGGAGAGGACTTGAATATATACTCATATTATTCATAACATTAGCTCACCATTGCAGTGGTACTAGATATGAAACAGTGTTGAATCATAACAGAGGAAGTAAATATTACCAACAATCTGTCATAGACCAACCACTTTTAAATGATAGCAAAAGAAGCACACCAAGGTCTCTACTTCTTAAGGGGACTGATGAAATCCAATGATCCGTCCATACTTACTTATCGAATAGTAAAAGGCCTGATTACAGTGAATGTGGAGAGGATGTATCCACTATTGGGAGAGTCCATGACCAGAGGCCATAGTCTTAGAATAAAAGGACGCACATTTAGAAAGGGGATGAGGAGGAATTTCTTTAGTCAGAGGGTGGTGAATCTGTGGAATTCATTGCCACAGATGGTTGTGGAGGCCAAGGACATTTTAAGGAGGAGATTGACTGATTCCTGATTAGTACGGGTGTCAGGAGTAATGGGGAGAAGGAAGGGCAATGGGGTTAAGAGGGAGAAATAGATCAGCCATGATTGAATGGCAGGATATACTCAATGAGCCGAATGACCTAATTCTGCTCTGATAACTTAAGAACTTATACTTCTACAGATGGCACCATAGTAGAAAGCCTAAAGTCGGGTTGCATCACAGCTTGGTTGGGAGCAACTCTTCCTGCAATAAATTGCAGAGACTTGAGTATGTAATCCAGTCCATCACACAGACCAGACTTCCCACCATTGACTCCATCTATGCTTCACATTGCCTCGGGAAAGCAGCCAACATAATCAAAGACTTTTCCACAATCAAGGTCACTCCTCACTCTCCTCACTCCCATCGGGCGGAAGACACAGAAGATTGAAAACGCGTTCCACGAGATTCAGGAACAGCTACTTCCCTTGGTTATCAGACTTCAAAATGGTCTTTCCTCAAGCTGGGATACTAACTGATTCTCCAACCTACCTCATTGCGGACATTGGACTTTGTCTCTGGAACTTCCACACTGCAATGCTGAGATATTTTATTCTGCACTCTGTATCTTTCCCTTCACTACCTTTGGATTGTTTTCACTTATAGTACCGTCTGATTTGATTGGACAAAAGCTCCCACATATGGCAATAAATATAAACTTAAACATAAGTGGACAATGTTTTGTATACTCTTCTATAACTTTATTTCTAATTTGTTCCTGAGGTGTGAGATTTTCTGACAATATCAGCATTTATTGTACAACCTTAATTTGCCTCCAGAACAAAATGACTTGCCAGTCATTTGTGAAAACGCACACCACAGTTTCAGGGACAGTTTCTTCCCAGCTGCTTTCAGGCAACTGAATCGTCCTACCACAACCAGAGACCAGTGCTGAATTATTATCTACCTCTCTGTTGACACTCAGCCTATCCTTGATCGGACTTTGTTGGCTTTACCTTGCACTGAACGTTATTCCCTTATCATATATCTGTATACTGTAAATGGATCGATTGTAATCATGTATTGCCTTTCCGCTGACTGGATAGCACGCAACAAAAGCTTTTCACTGTACCTTGGTACACGTGACAATAAACTAAACTGAACTAAAACTGATTTCAGAGGGCTTTTAGAAGTTACTGAATAATTGCCACTGGACTCATATTTAGATCAGACTGGGTGAGGAAAGTAGATTTTTTTTAACCTGAAGGACATTAATGAACAAGATAGGCTTTTATAGCAATCCAGTATTAATGGTCAACATTAATAGCTTTTTTATTCCACATTGAACCGATTATATTAATTTCAATTTCTCAGCGGCTTGGTTGGATTACATTTCACGACTCTGGATCAATAGAGGAAGACTTTGGAAACTACCCCGGTAATTTAAACATTCCTGTTCTGTGTTTGGAACCATATCCCTTCCCAGAATTAGGAGGCAATGCCAATTTTACTTCGGAGTCACGTGAGTGACTACGTGAAGAAGCCCCGCCAGGCGCATGCGCGTCATTACGTCGACGCATGTCGGTAGGAACGGGCTGCAGAGCGCAGCTCCACCAGCGGTGAGTAACAGACCTCGCAGGTAAGTGGTTTAAACTACTTCCCAAGGTCTATTTAGGCTCCATAACGCTGGCTGGCTAGCCAGGAGGAGTTTTGAAAAATGGAGAGCAGTGCAAGGAAGTTGGTGCAGTTTAAGCGCGGGTCCCGTATTGAAGCGGGTCCGAAACAGCGATCGGGACTGCAGATAAGTGCGGAGCCAGTTCCGATACCGGTAGCCGTAAACCCCGTCGTTAATGAGCCTCCAGCTTCTCCAGTGCCACAGGGCACTGAGGCCTAAATACGTCTCATGGGAGCCTGACCCAGGTGCAGTAGCGGTGGATGCATTCTCGCTACATTGGGGAAATATGTTCTACTATGCTTTCCCCCCCATTCTGCCTGATTAGGCAATGTCTCACCAAAATAGAGCAAGACTCTGCCACGGGTGTTTTGGTGGTTCCAGACTGGCCTACACAGCCATGGTTCCCATTGATGCTCAGAATGATAACTCAACCATTTATGATGATTCCCAGCTGCTATAATATGTTGGTACAACCAGTGACAGAAGAAGTTCATCCATTGCATGATCATATTAATTTGTTAATCTGCAGGTTCTGACCAGACCATTACAAGGGCTTGGACTGTCGGATAGGACCATGGATGTCGTAACAGCAGCTTGGAGAGATAGCACTAAGAAACAATATATGTCTCCTAAGTTTCCTATGGGAAACTTTTTGTGTACAGTCAGATATATCTTATCATACTGCAAACATATCGGATGTATTGGAGTTCCTTGCTATGTTGCATTTTGATCAGCACCTGACTTATAGTGCCATTAATAGTGCTCGTAGTGCTTTGTCCTCCTATTTAGGACAATTTTCAGAAGGTCAATCTATCGGGTCTCATCCATTAATATCTCGATTTATGAGAGGAATTTTTAATAAAAATCCTCCTAAACCCAGATATACAGAGATCTGGGATGTCAGTGAGGTTCTTACATTGCTTCGGCAGTGGGCTCCAATTACATCACTGTCTTTTCAGAAGTTAACATTTAAAGTGGTAATGCTCATGGCATTAGAGTCAGCACAAAGAGTACAAACATTGCAAATGATACGTTTAGATTGTATGCATTTGTCTGCAGATAACATTACTTTTTTATGTTTATGATCTAATCAAACAAAGCAGACCAGGAAAGGCTGGAACCAAGGTAATCTTTAAAGCATACCCTGTCGACCAAACATTGTGTGTGGTTAAGCATCTGACTCGATATATTGAAGTAACTAAGAGTCTCCGAGGTTGTGAGACAGCAATGCTTATTACCCACAAGAAACCATATAAAAAAGTGACAGTACAAACTATTTCTGTACAGACTATTTCTAGATGGTTAAAACAGATTCTGGATTTAGCTGGAGTGGACACTCATGTGTTTAAATCTCACTCCACCAGGGTGGCTTCAACATCCGCGGCGAAGGCGCAGGACGTGCCACTCGACCAAATTTTAGAGGCCGCAGGATGGTCTAAAGAAGAAAGTTTTATGATAAACCTATTGTCACAGTGCCAGGGTTTGGACACGCTGCATTGGGTTCTGTTTGATTTGTTTGCTTTGTTTTATATCATTCGTTTCATATCCTTTGTTGTTGTAATTTCCCCCTGGGATAGAGGGGTTATTACTTTTCTTTTTCTTATTATTAAAATGCTTATTGCATAATTTCAAGCAATGTTCAATATGTTATTTACTCACTACTGTGTCAACTGAAGCAGTGTGTCATATGGAGTGAATCTATGGCATGAAAATCACAGAGCTTTAAAATCTTCACGTAGTCACTCACGTGACTCCGAAGTAAAATAGTAAGATTAAACGAGAACTTACCTGTTCGAAGTTTGATCTTTATTTTATGAGGAGTTACGATGAGGGATTACGTGCCCTCCGCTCGCGACCCTCATAATCTAAATGATCATCTGGCAGTTCTAGTCTTTGTGAGCCTTACTATCTTACTTCGGCTATCGGTTTCTGTGTTTTTCACGCCGCTGCTTTGAAGTATGACACGCATGCGCCTGGCGGGGCTTCTTCACGTAATCCCTCATCGTAACTCCTCATAAAATAAGAATCAAACTTCGAACAGGTAAGTTCTCGTTTAATCTTACTATTTTAGAGCCATTCTGCCCCGTTTAGAGCGGTATGGTGGCACAGCGGTAGAGTTGCTGCCTTAGAGCACCAGAGACCCAGGTTCGATCCTGACCATGGGTACTGTCTGTACAGAGTTTGTACGTTCTCCCCGTGACTGCATGGGGTTTCTCCGGGTGCTCCGGTTTCCTCCCACACTCCAAAGACATACAGGTTTGTAGGTTAATTGAGTTGGTAAAATTGTAAAATTGTCCCTAGTGTGTGGAATAGTGCTAATGTATGGGGTGATCGCTGGTCAGCGCGGGCTGATGTTTAAGAGTCCACTTGGCTGTGGAACGCAGACACGATGTTCTGAATCAAGATGAAAAAATACTGCAGATGCTGGAAATCTGAAATAAAAACAGAAAATGTTGGCAACACTCAGTGGGTCAGGCAGCATATGCGGAAGAAGAAACTGTTTATGTTTTAGGTCAGGTCCCCTTTAACAAAGAGAATACTAGTTCGTGTTTTGCTGTCAAAACCTTATTACCTTTTTCCCCCAGCTCCAAACAATCCTAGATGTGAAACACAAACTTTTTTTTTTCCACAGATGGTGTCTGACCTGCTGAGTGTTTCCAACATTTTGTTTTTTAAAATTTTTTGTCCTGAATCAAATCCTGAATGACAACCAAGACATCTGCTTGATCTTATTCTTGTCGTTATATTTAGCAGTTTGGTGAAACTGTGTTGTATTCTAGGTCACTTTAGAGGGCAGTTAAGTCACTCATATAGTTCAGATCAGATAAAGACAGTAACTTCCCTTCTCTGAAGGAGATTTGTGAACTAGTTGTTTTGCATTCAATGAAGCAAACTTTTCCGCTCCAGATCCATTTTTATTTTCACAGAATTGAAATACTTAAATGGAATATGAACTCACACTCTTCTCACTAATTAGTTCAGATTAGTTTAATTTAGTTTAAAGATACAGTACGGAAACAAGCCCTTTGGCCCTCCGTGTCCGCGCCCTCGGAGATCCTCGTACACTAACCCTATCCTACACAAATATCAGGGCCAATTTACTATCTTAACAAAGCCAATTAACCTACAAACCGGTAGGACTTTGGAGTGGGGGAGGAAACTGGAGCACCCGAAGAAAACCCACGCTGATCACAGGGAGAACGTACAAACTCCATACAGGCATCACCCACAGTCAGGTCTCTGGCGCTGTACGGCAGCAACTCTACCGTGCCGCCACACCGTAATTTGTCCAGCTCTCTGGATAACCCAACCAGCACCGTTGCTATAACGTTGCCGTATCCTGCCAGCTGGCTGCCCCACCATCCAGTACAGATAAGCTCCAGGCTGCTTGCCAATCCTGGTGTCAATTTTCTTGGTAATTCATCCTGGCGACTTGACATTATATGTGTAGGAAAGAACTGCAGATGCAGACTACCCACAATCAAAGGTAGTCACATAATGCCGTAATAACTCAGCAGGACAGGCAGCTTCTCTGGAGAGAAGGAATGGGTGACGTTTTAGAAACATAGAAATAAGGTGCAGGAGTAGGCCATTCGGCCCTTCGAGCCTGCACCGCCATTCAATATGATCATGGCTGATCATCCAACTCAGTATCCCGTACCTGCCTTATCTCCACACCCTCTGATCCCCTTAGCCACAAGGGCCACATCTAACTCCCTCTTAAATATAGCCAATGAACTGGCCTCAACTACCCTCTGTGGCAGAGAGTTCCAGAGACTCACCACTCTCTGTGTGAAAAAGGTCTTTCTCATCTCGGTCATAAAGGATTTCCCCCTGATCCTTAAGCTGTGACCCCTTGTCCTGGACTTCCCCAACATCGGGAACAATCTTCCTGCATCTAGCCTGTCCAACCCCATAAGAATTTTGTAAGTTTCTATAAAATCCCCTCTCAATCTCCAAAATTCTAGAGAGTATAAACCAAATCTATCCAGTCTTTCTTCATAAGACAGTCCTGACATCCCAGGAATCAGTCTGGTGAACCTTCTCTGCACTCCCTCTATGGCAATAATGTCCTTCCTCAGATTTGGAGACCAATTTGGAGTACACAATACTCCAGGTTGGTCTCACCAAGACCCTGTACAACTGAAGTGGAACCTCCATGCTCCTATACTCAAATCCTTTTGCTATGAAAGCTAACATACCATTCGCTTTCTTCACTACCTGCTGCACCTGCATGCCTACTTTCAATGACTGGTGTACCATGACACCCAGGTCTCGCTGCACCTCCCCTTTTCCTAATCGGCCACCATTTAGATAATAGTCTGCTTTCCTGTTTTTGCCACCAAAGTGGATAACCTCACATTTATCCACATTATACTGCATCTGCCAAACATTTGCCCACTCACCCAGCCTATCCAAGTCACCTTGCAGCCTCCTAGCATCCTCCTCACAGCTAACACTGCGCCCCAGCTTAGTGTCATCCGCAAACTTGGAGATATTGCCTTCAATTCCCTCATCCAGATCATTAATATATATTGTAAATAGCTGGGATCCCAGCACTGAGCCTTGCGGCACCCCACTAGTCACTGCCTGCCATTGTGAAAAGGACCCGTTTACTCCTACTCTTTGCTTCCTGTTTGCCAGCCAGTTCTCTATCCACATCAATACTGAACCCCCAATGCCGTATGCTTTAAGTTTGTATACTAATCTCTTGTGTGGGACTTTGTCGAAAGCCTTCTGGAAGTCCAGATACACCACATCCACTGGTTCTCCCTTATCCACGCTACTAGTTACATCCTCGAAAAATTCCACAAGATTCGTCAGACATGATTTACCTTTCATAAATCCATGCTGACTTTGTCCAATGATTTCACCACTTTCCAAATGTTCTGCTATCCCATCTTTAATAACTGACTCTAGCAGTTTCCCCACTACCGATGTTAGACTAACTGGTCTGTAATTCCCCGTTTTCTCTCTCCCTCCCTTCTTAAAAAGAGGGGTTACGTTTGCTACCCGCCAATCCTCAGGAACTACTCCAGAATCTATAGAGTTTTGAAAGATTATCACCAATGCATCCACTATTTCCGGAGCTACTTCCTTAAGTACTCTGGGATGCAGCCTATCTGGCCCTGGGGATTTATCGGCCTTTAATTCATTCAATTTACCCAACACCACTTCCCGACTAACCTGGATTTCACTCAATTCCTCCTTTGACCCGCGGTCCCCTGCTATTTCCGGCAGATTATTTATGTCTTCCTTAGTGAAGACGGAACCAAAGTTGTTATTCAATTGGTCCGCCATATACTTGTTCCCCATGATCAACTCACCTGTTTCTGACTGCAAGGGACCTACATTTGTTTTAATTAATCTCTTTCTCTTCGCATATCTATAAAAGCGTTTGCAGTCAGTTTTGATGTTCCCTGCCAGTTTTCTTTCATAATCTATTTTTCCTTTCCTAATTAAGCCCTTTGTCCTCCTCTGCTGGTCTCTGAATTTCTCCCAGTCCTCTGGTATGCTGCTTTTTCTGGCTACTTTGTACGCATCATCCTTTGCTTTGATACTATCCCTGATTTCCCTTGTTATCCACGGATGCTCTATCTTCCCCGATTTATTCTTTTGCCAAACTGGGATGAACAATTTCTGTAGTTCATCCATGCAGTCTTTAAATGTCTTCCATTGCATATCCACCGTCAACCCTTTTAGAATTAATTGCCAGTCAATCTTGGCCAATTCACGTCTCATACCCTCAAAGTTACCTTTCTTTTGGATCAAGACCCTTCTTCAGACTGAGTTACTCCAGCTGAGTTACTCCAGCATTTTGTGTCTACCTTCGACTGGACATTATACTTGGACTCAACACATGAACAGCATATTGCTCATGAGTCAGTAATCAAAAAGAAACATAATATAATTTTCCCAGAATTGGGGTAACTCAGCAGGTCAGGCCAGCATCTCTGGAGAAAAGGAATAGGTGGCTTTATGGGTCGTGACCCTTCCTCAGACTGTACTCTCAGTCTACGAATGGGGCCGAAACGTCACCTATTACTTTTCTCTAGCGATGCTGCCTGACCCAGTTTCAGTATAGTTTATTGTCACGTGTACCGAGGTACAGTGAAAAGCTAACCGGTCAGTGGAAAGACAATACATGATTACAATCGAGCCATTTACAGTTTATAGATATATGATAAGGGAATAATGTTTAGCGCAAGGTAAAGCCATGAAGGTCCGATCAAGGCTGTTCAAGACTGCTCTCGACTTGCTGTAGGATGGTTCAGTTGTCTGATAACAGCTGGAAAGAAATTGTCCCTGAATCTAGAGGTGGGCGTTTTCACACGTCTATAACGTTTGCTCAATGGGAGAGGGGACACCCGGTGTGACTGACTGAGTTACTCCAGCATTCTGTGCCTATCTTCAGTGTAAACCAGCATCTGCAGTTCCTTCCTACACATATGCTTTTCCCTATTTGTATGCATATAAAATTGATTTAACTAATCAATGTCACCACATAGAAAGTTTGTCAATAAGGTACAAAGGCATTTGTCAATATATCTTTGGTTGCGTTAACCAGTATACATTGGCACAAGGCATTTGATATATTTTCATTGTAAGGGATGGCAAATGTAACTATATTTTATTTGTTGCAGAATTCGAATATTTTCCACAGTCGGCTCACTTAAAAATTAACTTTACATTTCCAAAACCTCCTGGCTGAATATAAAATGATTGCGCAAAGAAAATGTTGCACGCTTAACACTGTAGCTGTCATCGACTATGGGAATCCAGAGAGAAGAATTGAGGACAATTTTTGCTGCTACTTCCCTGCGCATTTTCATTGCTACCAAGGCTGATTTGAGGACACGGCCTGCAGATTTCTTGGTAATGACAATATAAGAATCTGGGGCGGCACGGTGACACAGCGGTAGAGTTGCTGCCTTACAGCGCTCACAGAGCCAGAGACCTGGGTTTTGATCCCGACTAATGGTGCTCTTGCTACGGAGCTGGTATGTTCTCCCTGTGACCACGTGGGTTTTCTCAATAGTTTCCTCCCACATTCCAAGGATGTACAGGTTTGTAGGTGAATTGGTTTGGTATCAATGTAAGATTGTCCCTATTGTGTGTAGGATAGTGTTAATGTGCGGGGATCGCTGATTGGTGCGGACTAGGTGGGACGAAGGGCCTGTTTCCGCAATGCATCTCTAAACTAAACTAAACTAAACTAATCTACTGCCGTTAAGGGCCCGACTGAGAGGGCATCCAAAAGAAGTGGCAGAATGTAGATCCTCCAAGCGTTCCAGTTAAAAGTGTCGAGGAGATGTTGGAGGACAATGGAGGCTGCCTGGAGAATAGGAACTCGCAGCTACCTGGTGACCCCGTAGAGTCATACAGGCCCTTTGACCCAACTTGCCCATGTTGAAAAACATGCCCCATCTACACCAGTCCCACCTGCCTGCACTTGGCCCATAACCTTCTAAACCTATCCTATCCATGAACCTATCCAAATGTCTCTCCAACGTGTGATAGTACCTGCCTCAACTATCTCCTCTGGCAGCTCGTTCGATATACCCACCACCCTGCGTGTAAAATAGTTACCCCTCAGGTTTTTATTAACTCTCCACCCCCCACCCCCCCCCCCCTCATCTTAAACTTGTGTTCTCTTGTTCTTGATTCTCCTACTCTGGGCCAAATACTCGGTGCATTTACCCAATCTATGCCTCTCATGATTTTTGTACATCTCAGCCTGCTCAGCCTCTCGCTATAGCCCAGGGCCTCGGTTCCGAGGAAGATCTTCGTAAATCTTTTCTGCACCCTTTCCAGCTTGACAGCATCTTTCCTAAAAGTGAACACAATACTCAAAATGTGGCCTCACAAATGTCTTATATAACTGTAACACGGCCTCCCAACTTCTAAACTCAAAACTTTGAACGATGAAGGCCAATGTACCACTCTACCTACTTGTGATGCTACTTTCCATGCACAGCCTCTATCTACTTCCCCCATTTACTGTTCCCCCTCTATCCACTTCCCCATCTGCTGCCCCCCCCCCCCTCCTCTATGCACTTCCCCATCTACTGTTCCCCCCACTATGCACTATCCCATTTCCTGCTCCCCACTCCAGCACTATCCCATTTACTCTTCCCCCTCTCCACCTCTCCGTCCTCTGCTGTCCCCTACACCCCTCCCTCTGCCGTGTCCCCCTGTAATATCCTCTCCCCCTCATCTCCTCTCTCTCTCTCTCTCCCTCACCAGTTCGCTGGTGGGACCAGTTGCTGTTTACCTTCGCTCAGTGCCCGTCTCCGAGGCGGGGTCTTGGGCGACGCAAGGGTGGATGAATCCCGATGTGAACCAAAGTGCAGGGAGAAAGCCCTCAGCAACAGTGACAAGCGAGCAAACCCCGTTCCTTCCAGCAGGTGGGTGAGGAAGCAGCCGTGACAATTGAGCCTTCATTTGCATTTTAACCGGGGAGTGAGCGGCAGGGGTCGCGTCGTGGACTTGCGTTAGAGTGGGAGGTGGACGTGTGAGTTTCTGTACTAGTCGGCAGGGGTCGGCGGGCCCGTCGGGCATGCACTGATCTAGGATTTAACCACCCCAGCCCTCGCTATAGTGTTGGGGCTGGGATGGTGCATGTAACCCAACAGGTTTCAGTGTACTGCTGCCCGCCCTTCGCGACCTGACGAAAGACTCATTTACAGAACGGGGATTTAAATCAACTGCCCTGAAATAAAATATTTTATTATGTTTAATCTCTAATTTCCGAGCGCTGATAATGTGATATATATTAATAGACACTGCCGGCATTATTGGCATTAAGCAAGAGTGCATTCGATCATCTCAAAGTGTTTTAATGGTATCATATTTTCTCGGAAATAAAGGTTTAACATTTTATGGATGAATTTCACCTCGAATTGACTTTCTGCCGCAAGAATATCTTTCAAACGTGACAAATAAATGCCAGCAGTCACGACTGAAACACTTTTACATTTATTCTCCTGATCGATGGGTTCTGTTTGTTTGCCTTTTTTAAAAAACTGTTGAAAAACTGAGCCTAATAAGATTGCTACAAATGTGATTGTTGCGATCCTTTTGTTTTTCATCGTTTCTTTAAACGATTGTGTTTTAATACTTTAACAAGTTTAATTTTTACGAGCCATTCCCGCAACAAAACAAACAAACAAACAAACAAAAAAAAAAAGAATAATAATATTCGACAAAATAAAAAAGTGGGTCACGTTTTAAGTGAAAATAGCTCTCAAAGTCAGATTAGTTATTTCTCGTCCGCCCAGAGCGCACTTTAAACGAATTGAGAGGTTGGTTGTATTTATTTCAGGGCAAGCCACATAATGGACAGCGTGGCGAAATTTGGAGAGAGTTGGTTAAACAGTGACGGTGACACACCAGGTATCTGTCAGAGGGAGGCGGCGGCGGCAGCAGCGGCAGCAGCGGCAGCAGCGGCAGCAGCAGCAGTCTCGATGCACCATGTGTTTCGCCGAAGATGTTGCTGAGACGAGAGGCAGGCAGATGCACAGCCTTCCCCCGTCCGCTGCCCACATTATCCAGTGCTTGTCCGCACACCATCACCGCACGATGGGCACCTTGCAGAAGAACATAGAAGAGGGAACCCAGCTTTGAGGCAAGCAAAGCGGCGGGACTGGGTCTCATGTCATTTTACACCCTTCGCTGCGTTTCAATGCAGACCTGAAAGCCCAGCTGTGTGCATTGTCAGTGAAGACTCGCTCTCCAAACCTGAAAGAGAGCGATAGATCGAGAGAGAGAGAGAGATAGTTCATGGTACAATGAAAACCAGCAGGCGATGTAGAGCCTTGCTGGCGGTGGGCTTAAACTTAGTGGCTCTCTTCTTCTCCACAACTGCTTTCATCACAACCTACTGGTGCGAGGGCACCCAGAAAGTGCCCAAACCAAACTGCAACAAGGTCACCAAATTAAACTGTATCAACTTTAACGGCAGCGGAGCGGCGAACGTCTCCAGTTCCAACCTGCCCCTTTACAGCTGGGACACCGGGGACGACAAGTTTTTCTTTCGCTATTTCCACACCGGCATTTGGTACTCCTGTGAAGAGAACATCAACGGCATCGGTGAGTGTGACAACTCGCGGTCTGTCTATCGCGTTTCTCTGCTTAGCGGGTGTCGGTCGGTGGGGTCTAGTGGCGGTCCCCTCCTAAAGCCCCCCTATGGTTTCTTCGGTCAGAAACATCTTGCATTAAAAAAAAAGATGCTACAGAGAGAAAAAAAAACTACACCTTTCAACTGTTTACAGGCAGCCAGCCGCTCTCTGTGATACAAACGTTTTGCGCTCTGTTAGCCTCGGACGTTTCTTAAGCAATTTTGAAACTACCCTGAAATTGAAAAAGTAGGGGGCTTATATTGAATCTGTGATTCCAATTAGTTTCAATGAGGATGGCACTCATTCTGAGCGATTTAACTGAAGGAAGACGTGGACAGAGTCATGGAAACAT
The DNA here is from genome assembly GCA_035221665.1 of Okamejei kenojei. Classification (NCBI taxonomy): domain Eukaryota; kingdom Metazoa; phylum Chordata; class Chondrichthyes; order Rajiformes; family Rajidae; genus Okamejei; species Okamejei kenojei. Next base: position 12,861,043 of record CM069152.1, on the reverse strand, counting down.
GCACTTTGGCCCAGCTTGTCTGCCCCAGACCAACATGTCCCATCTACACTAGTCCCACCTGCCTGCATTTGGCCCAAATCCCTCTAAACCCGTTCTATCCACATACCTGTCTAAATGTTTCTTAAACGTTGCGATAGTCCCTGACTCAACTACCTCCTCCGGCAGGTCATTCCATACACCCACCACCTCTTGTGTGAAAACGTTACCCCTCGGGTTCCTATTAAATCTTTTCCACCCCTCACCTTATGTGACCTATGTCCTATGCTCTTGATTCCCCTACTCAGGGCAAGTGTATCTACCTGACTCAATCACAGTTAACATGGGGACACCCCCTTCAGACTCCCAAACTGCATAGGCTCATTGAGAAGTAAGAGCACTGAGAGATTTAATCCTGAGTTAAGCAGTAACTCTTAATCTTTCTACTTGGTACCTGATTCAGTAAAGCAAACAATTTCTAAAGCAATTTACCGTTTCAGCTTCACTACTTGCTTAGAATAAACATCACTCATTCAAGTCAAGTTCATTGTCATATGTGCAGGAAGGAACTGCAGATAGACACAAAATGCTGAAGTAACTCAGCGGGACAAGCAGCATCTCTGGATAGAGGAATGGGTGACGTTTCGGGACGAGACCCTTCTCAGACTTCGGGATCTGCAGTTCCTTCCTAAAGGTACTGCAGATGCTGGTTTAAACCGAAGATAGACACAAAATGCCGGAATAACCCAGCGGGACAGGCAGCATCTCTGGAGAGAAGGAATGGGCGACGTTTCAGGTCAAGACCCTTTTTCTGAAGAACATCAGCTATTCCTTCTCTCCAGAGATGCAGCCTGTCCCGCCGAGATACTCCAGCATTTTTGTGTCTATCTTTATTGTCAGATGCACAGGTACAGTGAAAACCTTGATGTAGAATGTCAAGGTCCCAGGCAGCAAGACTCAGATAACTCACAGAAAAATAAATTGTACATAAATTATATATAAACCTCACATTAATTCTACATGAAAATGTAAAGAAAAAGATTGTTCAAAAAACTAGTGCAAAAAGACATTAATTCACTCATTCATCATGCTTTTCTTAACAATTTTGTTGAATAAATTAATTGTTCAGTCAGTTGTGCTTATGGAGATAGTTCTCATGGAAGCTCCAATTAAATAAAAATCATATTCATATGGTCGGGATTGAGAGTTTTCGAGTCAGATAGATGCAGAGTGGAAACAGGTTCTTTGGCTCACCGAGTCCATGCCGACCATCACCCCACCATTAGGCAAACCCTACATTTGTATTCTCCCCACATACTCATCAACCTCCCCTTCCTATTGTTCTACCACTCACCTACACTGTGGGGCAATTTACAGAGGCCCACTTTAACCGCATGCTTTCAAGAGAGAGCTAGATAGGGCTCTTAAAAATAGCGGAGTCAGGGGATATGGGGAGAAGGCAGGAACGGGGTACTGATTGGGGATGATCAGCCATGATCACAATGAATCATTGCTTCATTGAGCTGGCTCGAAGGGTTGAATGGCCTACTCCTGCACTTATTGTCTGTTGTCTATTGTCTATTGTCTATGTCTTTGGGATGTGGGAAGAAACCAGAGCACTCAGCGGTCACAGGGTAAGCATGCAAACTTTAGCAAAGGATTCCATCCAGCATCAGAACCTAAAGACTCTGTGGGCTTATGCTGAAGCAGAATATATAACAAGGGAAATTGTCCAGCTCTCAATATCTGGAAGTCTATCAAACACTGAAGTTAAGATAAACTTGCATTTCTATCGATAGTTCAGAGGGATGAAAAAGACCGTCATTTTGGTTAATACTATTTCAAGGTAAACAAAAATAAGTGGTTATGCATGTTGTCAGTGGTGAGGAACCATTTTAGAATGTATGTGGTACTGAAAAGGTTAATAGTGAAATAAAAATCAACAATTATTTAGAGTACATCAACAATTTGGAAATACTGATCATAACATTGTATTCAAAACAAGAATATGTAAGGGCAATGGTGAATCATTAGACTTCACTTCAGACTTTAGAGATACAGTGTGGAAACAGGCCCTTAAGCCCACCGTGTCTGCACCAACCAGCGATTACCCCGTACTCCAACACTATCTTACACGCTAGGGGCAATTTACAATTTTTACTGAATCCAATTAACCTAGAAACCTTTGAAATGTGGGAGGAAACGCAGACACAGGGAGAGCATACAAACTCCGTCCAGACGGCACCCGTAGTTAGGATAGGAACCCGGGTGTCTGGCGCTGTGAGGCAGCAACTTTGTCACTGCGCCACTGTGCTGCCCCAATGAGTATTCTCTGTTATCATTCTAGGTATTGTGTCATTGGGATGAATGGGACTATGGCCCCAATTAATTGTGCGGAAAAGTTAAATAGCAGGTTCCTGGGACAACATTGGAAAATCCGCAAATGCATTACTCGTGGTAAACTCCACACAGGTGGGATTCAAGGTCAGGATTGAACCTGGGTCTCTGGCATTGCGAGGTTGCCGCTCAACCAACTGTGCTGCCCTTTGATAATTATTCGGAAAGTTTCTGTCACTAATTGGGAAACTAATCGCATGGGAGATAATTCTCCGAACTTGCTGCTGGATTTGGAATGGGTTTACAAATGTAGCTTTTTTTTTTGCATTTATCCCACATTTTTTTTAGCAAATAAATTTTGACAGAAATTGCTGCCTTCAACAATATCCTTATTTTCTCTCTAGGACTGTACATAAATAACTGCAATTCTTGAATTATTTCCAATTTCTTAAACAAGTGAAAACACTTTTTGGTCATTGTGTACCTGTTACAATGCACAACAAACCTTATAATTGTGTAGGAAGGAACGACAGATGCTGGATTACACCGAAGAAGGGTAGAAAATGCCAGAGTAACTCAGCGGGTCAGGCAGCATCTCTGGAGAAAAGGTATAGGTGATGTTTTTGGTCGAGACCCTTCCTCATTCTGAGAGTCAGAGGAAAGGGAATGTAGAGGTATGATAAGATACAGAACAAATCACGTTCACCAGAGATGCTGCCTGACCCGCTGAGTTACTCCAGCATTTTGTGTCTATCTTAGCTCTGTGACTTGGAGGGAAATCTTCAGATTGTGGTGATTTAGGTTTATTAACGTCACCTATTCCTTTCCTCCAGAGATGCTGCCTTACTCCAGCATTTTGCGTTAATCCTTATAATTGCGCCAGCATTGGACGTGGAGAGAATTAATTTAGTTGAATCTTATTCACCCAGTTAATTGTTATGTATCATTTAATAGTGTTTGCAACATAGAAACATTAAAATAAAAAGCGCAGGAACAGACTGTTTGGACCTCCATGCATGCCTTTGCTGATGTTAATGTGCAATTAAACTGATCCCATCTGCCTACACATGGTCCATATCTCTCTGTTCCCTGCCTCTTGATGTGTCTGTTTAAAATGACTTTTAAATGTTGCCATCATATCTGCTTCGCCCACCTCCCCTGCTGGTATTTTCCAGACGCCTTCCATTCTCTGTGTTAAGCAAATCTTCCCTCGAAAATCTCTTTTAAAATTTTCCCCCTCTCACTATAAAAATTGACTAGTGCTTTGAATTTTGGGTGAATATGTTTCAACTGACTTGACTCTGTCCTTTGCTCCTGCCATCCAATCAGCTGGAAGTCACTTATTATGTTTACCAGAATCAGTAGAATCAAAGAAAAGTGGTACAAAATGTTCAAAAATACTTACTAATTTGAGTTCCTGACACGGACAATTCAAATATCCCTCCTCCCTCCCATGTCATTCATTCAGTACCTGTTTACATTTTGACCTAGGTTGAAAAAGTTGTCCTGAGTTTTTTGTAATCACACTTTTGATCCGCGCGACTTGTGTGGGTTTTTAACAATCCAGCTTTTGGAATGCACACGATTGAAAATGATCTAATTAGAAAGCTGTTAGATGAGAGGAAAGGGCTTTCATATTGGCCATGCAAAGCAGCAACACAACATCGCGGCACACTGATCTGTATTCAGAAGCGAAAAGGTAGGCTAATGCCTTGTGCATAATAGCATTGAATGAGGATTAGTACATTGTGGGTGCAAGGCTACACGTGAAGTGACCCCAACCTTCTTTCTCCTCCTATTCGCACCAACCCGTGTACAGACTTAAGAACATCAGTGCGGTGGGAACTGCTTTGTGCAGCAATTTTCCTCGATGTTTTGATCAACTACAGGACTTTGTTGTGCTTGCATTTATTTGCAAGGAGAGGACCAACGCACAGATGATAGAAGTAGGAAAGAACTGCGGATGCTGGTTTACTCCGAAGATAGACACAAAATGCCGGAGTAACTCAGCGGGACAGGCAACATCTCTGGATAGGAATGGGTGACGTTTCGGGTCGAGACCCTTCTTCACACCGATGATAATGTGTGTAGCTTGCATTGCGCCATGTTCAGTTTAAAATTCTGCTTCAATCTCCTCAATTCATTTTCTAATCCCTGAAACACCGAAAAGCAGTTTTACCTTGATAATGCCAGCATTGGAGCCATTGATTTTAATTTCAAGAAAGTCTTCCAATTGTACATAGTGTCATTTTATGCACATTCCAAATGCTTTTGTTTTGGTTTTATTCTCGGAGATATAAACGTATATAAAACCTAGGAAAGGTTTGTCAAAATGATAGCCCTGTTGGCAATTTAATGCTTGTTTTCGGGGAAATTAGCAACTGCAGTGGGAGTTTGAACCTACCAAATAGTGGTGCCACAGTTTAATGTCTCCTCAGTACGCCTGTACTCTAGATGGCAAAAATACTTGCACATTTTCAAGAGAACTGGGCTTCTCGGCGGCTCCCCCCCACCCCCCCCCCCCCGTCTTGTCAGACTTATCAGAAGTCTTGTAGGAAGGAACTGCAGATGCTGGTTTAAACCGAATATAGACACAAAAAGCTGGAGTAACTCAGTGGAACGGGCAGCATCTCTGAATAGAAGGAATGGGTGAAGTTTCGGGTCGAGACCCTTCTTCAGACAGGGGAGAGGGAGATACAGAGATAAGGAAGTGTAAGGTGTGAGAGCGAGACAAAGGGGATGGAGCTCAAGGAACATGCAGAATAGGTCATTGTTAGCTTGGAGAAGGTAGCAACAAAGCAAACTGATAAAATGAAAACGAGGACAGTCAACCTTAGTCAGAGAACGGGATGGGGGGAGGGATGGAGAGAGAGGGAAGGCAAGTGTCACTTGAAGTTAGAGAAGTCAATATTCATACCACTGGGGTGTAAACTACTCAAGCAACATATGAGGTGTTGTTCCTCCAATTTGCACTGGGCCTCACTCTGACAATGGAGGCCCCCGGACAAAAAGGTCTCCGTGGGAATGGGAGGGGGAGTTTAAGTGTTTAGCCACCGGAAGATCAGGTAGTTTTAGGCGGACTCAGCGGAGGTGTTCAGGAGGACAAATGTAAGGGGAAAGTATGAAATTAATGGCAGGACCATTAAAAAAGTAAGGGATTTGGGGATGCAGGGAGGAGCTTGCCGTTTAAAGATATTGCAGGCTGTGGTAGCTGCCTGGAACTCGCTGTCAGGGATGGTGGTGGAAAAGATATGAGAATGCCCTTTAAAAAGCTTTTAGATGAGCACATGGTTATAGATGCGGATAATGGAGGCATAAGGATCACGTGCAAGCGGATGGAAGTATTTAATTTGGCTTAATGTTCGGCATCCTGTAATGTTCATGAGCCGAAGGGCCTGTTCGTGAGCTTTAGACTTTCGAGATACAGCAAGGAAACAGGCCCTTCGTCCCACCGAGACTGCGCCAACCAGCGATCACCCCGTACACTTACACTATCCTATACATTAGGGACAATTTTGCAATTTTACAAAAGCCAATTAACCTACAAACCTGTACGTCTTTGGACTGTGGGAGGAAACCGGAGCTCCTGGAGAAAGCCCACGTGGTTACAAGGAGAACGTACAAAACTCCGTACAGACAGCACCCATAGTCAGGATCGAACTCTGGGTCTCTGGCGCTGCAAGGCAGTCGCTCTACCGCTGCACCACCGTGCTCTCCCGCTCCCTGTGTTATGCTGTACTGTTCCATGTTCCAGTTAAAACAACAATTTTATGAGAGATTGGAACATGGCGTATCCGTGACAATGCCCGTGACAAATATGATTCTAAGTTAATCTAATCTGAAGCTGAATCCTCAGTTGCCCAAATAAGAATTTAATATCTGAGCCAGCATGTTTTTATTTCATTGCCTCAGGGTTCTGTGTGTGATTAAACAGGATATTGCGGCGCATGTTTTTACGCAGACTGCGTGCTTGGAACTTGCTGTCAGGGATGGTGGTGGAAACATATGAGATTTGCCTTTGAAAAGCTTTCAGATAGTCACATGGATATGCAGAGATTGGGAGGCAGCATGGTGGCACAGTGGTAGAGTTGCGGCCAGAGACCCGGGTTCGATCCTGACTACGGGTGCTGTCTGTGTGGAGTTTGTATGTTCTCCCCGTGACTGCGTGGGTTTCCTCCGGGTGCTCCGGTTTCCTCCCACATCCCAGTGATGTACAGGTTTGTAGGTTAATTTGCCTTTGGTAAAAATTGTAAATTGTCCCTTGTGTGAAGGATAGTGCTGGTGTCTGGGGATCGCTGGTCAGACAGATCAGTGTGCCCTGGGTGTTCTCTCACTGCTCTCTGGATAATTTGGTAGCAAGGATTTTCCTTGCTGAATAAACAGTGAAACCATTATAGCTATATTTAGGAAACAGGTTGAGAAATGAATACTTGTAGCATATAAAAAAAAGCCGTGAAATAAAATTAGAAAGTAATTGATTTAAATCTAGTCTAGTGTATAATGTTTCCAATATTCGAGATGGACCAAAATTTGGCAAACTGTTCCTTCTTGTCTGAGAGCAGAATCAGAAACATGAAAAATTGGAAATTCAGAACTAGTTTACAGAGTCAACATTTGAGCCAGTGACTGGCCATTCTATGTAAATCTCTGAAATCAGGTTTGACTCGTTCAACCATAAGGTATATGAATAATGTGTTGAAGGAATAGCAGATGTGGGTTTACACCGAAGATAGACATAAAATGCTGGAGTAACTCAGCGGGTCAGACAGCATCTTTGGAGAAAAGGAATAGGTGACGTTTCGTGTCGATGCCGTCTGACACGCAGAACTCTGAAGCAATGACATAAAAACATGCTGGCTCAGATATTAGATGCTTATTTGGGCAACTGAGGATTTAGGTTCAGATTAGATTGTTGGAATTTGTCACGGGCATTGTCACAGATACTCTATGTTCTAATCTCTCATAAAATGGTTGTGTTCAACTGGAACATAGATCAGTACAGCTTAGCACACGGAATGGGAGAGCACGGTGGCGCAGAGGGAGAGCTACTGCCTTGCTGCGCCAGAGACCCGAGTCCGATCCTGACTATGGATGCTGTCAGCACGGAGTTTGTACGTTCTCCTTGTAACCACGTGGGTTTCCTCCGGGTGCTCTGGTTTCCTCCCATTGTGGGCTCCACCTTTCCTTGATCATTGTTGCTGGCTTTGATTTGTCCTTTTGCATATTTGTACCTTTTCATATCTCTCGTTTCCCCCTCCCCTGACGCTCAGAAACCCTCCTTCAGTACTGAAGAGGTACAAAGAACAAATGGATGAAAGGTATGCAAAAGGGCAAATCAAAGCCAGCAACGATGATCAAGAAAAGGTGGAGCCCACAATGGTTTGTTGTTGGCTGTGGAGAAAGTGGCAACGAGTGAAACTAACAGGTGAAACAGTGAAACTGGTCGGATGACTAGGGTGGGGGATGGACGGATGGGGGGGGGGAGAGAGAGAGAGAGAGAGAATGCTTTCACGAGCTATAGGAATAATGTGTGATTAGTATAGAACTGAAAAAGTACTGCTGATACTTGAAGTAGGATACAAAGTAAGAAATTGCGGAGAACATTGTTAGGTCAGAGAGTATCTGTGGAGGGAAACCGAATGCATGTTTCACGTTTAGTATGGGTGTCAGGGATAATGGTGTGAAGGCAGGAGAATGGGGTTTAGTAGTTTAGTAGTTCGACTCCTGACAGCTTTCCTTGGAAGCAACGTATTGATCTACACTGATACCAATGTCATGTTGGTCGTGCAGACAGCATGGGGTCCTTTCTGACATAAGCTTTGCCGTTAGCGTGGAGGCACACACTGTGAGGAATTCTGTACTCACCACACACAGCACTCAATAAACAAGGGACTCTCAATTTCTGCAGCTTCCCATCACATTTATAGCTTTGGTTTCCTACTTACCTCTGGGGAGAAGGTAGGGGAATGGGGTTAGGAAGGAGAGATAGATCAGCCATGATTGAATGGCAGAGTAGACCTGATGGGCCGAATGGCCTAGTTCTACTCCTGTCACTTATGACCTTATTTCACCAGATAACTGGGTGGGGGAAAGAGAAGATGTAAAAGCGGTGATGTTGCACCTCCTGTGGTTGGGGGAGTTTCGGTGGGAGAGTAATGAGTAATAGTGGATATGGAAGTTTAGACCAGAGTAATGAGAACCATATAACCATATAACAATTACAGCACGGAAACAGGCCCTCTCGGCCCTTCCAGTCCGTGCCGACCATTTGTTTTCCCATAGTCCCATCTACCTGCACTCAGGCCATACCCCTCCATTCCCTTCACGTCCATATACCTATCCACTTTACTCTTAAATGTTAAAATCGATCCTGCCTCCACCACTTCTGCTGGAAGCTGATTCCACACAGCCACCACCCTCTGAGTAAAGAAGTTCCCCCTCACGTTACCCCGAAACCTCTGTCCCTTAATTCTCATGTCATGCCCTCTTGTTTGAAACTTCCCTACCCTCAATGGGAAAAACGTATCCACGTCAACTCTGTCTATCCCTTTCATCATTTTAAAGACTTCAATCAAGTCCCCCCTTAACCTTCTGCGCTCCAAAGAATTAAAGACCTAACTTGTTCAACCTTTCTCTGTAACATAGTTGCTTGGAACCCTGGCAACATTCTAGTAAATCTCCTCTGTACTCTCTCTATTTTGTTGACATCCTTCCTATAACTAGGCAACCAAAATTGTACACCATACTCCAGAATTGGTCTTACCAATGCCTTGTACAATTTTAACATTACTTCCCTACTCCTATATTCAATGCTCTGATTTATAAAGGCCAGCACACCAAAGGCTTTCTTTACCACCCTATCTACATGCGATTCCACCTTCAGGGAACTATGCACAGTTATTCCTAGATCCCTCTGTTCCAGCTGGAATGAGAAAAGTAGAGGGGAAGGAAAAATCTGCCTGATGGTTGCATCATAGTGGGAGCGATTGAAGGTATGGAGGATAATCTACTAAACATAAAGACAGATGGGGTAGAAGGCGAGTTTGAGGGGAGACCGCTCCTTCTTCTGGGCTATAATTTGATGAACTATATTTTCCAATTAGTTTAGTTTATTGTCACATGTACCGAGGTACAGTGAAAAGCGTTTTGGTGCGTGCAATCCAGTCAACGTAAATCGAGCCGTCCACAGTGTACGGATGCAGGATAAAGGGAACTTGCTGTTGGAGTAAAGGTTTAAAAGAGGGGTGGCGCAGCGGTAGAGCTGCTGCCTCACAGCGCCAGAGACCCGGGTTCAATCCTGACGGTCTGTACCAAGTTTGTACTTTTTTTCTTTGACCCGCTTTGGTTTTCCCCGGGTGCTCTAGTTTCCTCCCACACTCCAAAGATGTACAGGCTTGTAGGTCAATTGGCTTTGGTTAATAAAAATTGTAAATTACCCCAAGTGTGTGTAGGATAGTGCAAGTGTGCGGGGATCTCCGGCCTGCGTGGAAATGGTGGGCCGAAGGGCCTGTTTCCCCGCTGTATCTCTAAACAAAAGTAAACTTAAACGAGTGGAGTAATTGTAAGGAGGGATTGCAGATCCGCATTTGTGACCAGTCCTCGGAGAGGCGTCTGGTTTAGGACATTCTTTCTCTGTCCTCTATTTTCAATCATCTTTTATTTACACCTCCTTCAGACAGATCAGCTGTGATTAACAGGCTTGAACCTCCTCTCTCAGTCGGCACCAACACCATCTGTGTCATTCAATTACTTTCGGTCTCCAGTCTAATTTTGTTTTTAATCTTTAGTTTTAGAGATACAGTGCGGAAACAGGCCCTTCATGCCGACCAGCGATCCCTGCCCACTAGCACTATCCTCAGCATACTCGGGACAAATTACATTCATACGAAAGCCAATTAACCTACAAACCTGGATGTCTTTGGAGTGTGGGAGGATACCAGAGATCTCGGGAGAAAAGCCACGCAGGTCACGGGGAGAACGTACAGACTCCGTACAGAGAAGCGCCCGTAGTCAGGATCTGGCGCTGGAAGGCTGCAACTCTATCGTTACGCCAACACGTCGCCCAAGGTCTCCAGTCTCCAGTTAAATTTCCATTTGTTACTCCTCCTGCTTTTCACACCACTGCTCATGCTACCCCCCTCCCCTTCTGCAATTTAAAACATGTTGTTCCCCCACTTTTTCCAAGTCACTAGAAAGTTCACAAGTTATAGGAGTAGAATTAGGCCATTCAGCCCATTGCGTCTACTCCGCCATTCAATCGTGGCTGATCTCTGCCTGCTAATCCCATTGTCCTGCCTTCTCCCCATAACCCTTGACACCCGTTCTAATCAAGAATTTGTCTATCTCTGCCTTAAAAATATCCACTGACTTGGCCTCCACAGCCCTCTGTGGCAATGAGTTCCACAGATTAACTACCCTCTGACTCAAGAAGTTCCTTCTCACCTCCTTTCTAAAATAATGCCCTATAATTCTGCGGCATGGTCACTGGTCCGAGACTCTCCACCATCCTTTCCACATCCACTCTACCTATGCCTTTCATTATTCAGTAATGTTCAATGAGGTTCCTCTCAGCCATCTAAACTCCAGCGAGTACAGGCCCAGTGCTGTCAAACACTCCTAGTGTTTGTTGAACCAAAATATCCCTCTACACGGATGTCACTGACTTGGTAAGCATCTCCAGCATTTTCTGTTTTGTTCTAAATTTTGTATAACCTGCTTCTCAGCTAATTATGAAACGTTCACAGATGCTATAAATGCCATGTTTTACAGTTTGAGGTATTCTTCGGCTCCCGGTTGATAGAAAAACTAATATCTCCTTTTATATTCATATTTTGTTGATAAATTGCTTGCAGGATCTCCGAATGGCCCTCTCCTCCAGGGTACCACTACTGTGGTCGCAGTGAGGCAGCGGCACAGTTGCTGCCTTACAGCGAATGCAGCGCCGGAGACCCGGGTTCGGTCCCGAGTACGGGCGCTGTCTGTACGGAGTTTGTACGTTCTCCCTGTGACCTATGTGGGTTTTCTCCGAGATCTTCGGTTTCCTCCCACGCTCCAAAGACGTACAGGTTTGTAGGTTCATTGGCTTGGTAAATGTAAAAATTGTCCCTAGCGTGTGTAGGATAGTGTTAATGTGCGGTGATCGCTGGTTGGTGCGGACTCGGGGACTGAAGGGCCTGTTTCCGCGCTGTATCTCCAAACTAAAAACGAAACTACTCCAAGAGTACGTGATTCCAACTAACTGCCAGAGAGCGGCACAGTGACACACTTGGTCGAGCTGTGGCTTCAGTCACCCTGCTTTAATCCTGACCTCTGGTGTTTGGGCGGCAAGGTGGCGCGGCGGTAGAGTTGCTGCCTCACAGCGCCAGACACCCGGGTTCGGTCCTGACCATGGGTGCCGTCTGTATGGAGTTTGTGCGTTCTCCCTGTGACTGCGTGGGTTTTACCCGGGCCCTCCGGTTTCCGCTCACACTCCAAAGACGTGTATGTTTGTGGGTTAATTGGCTTCTTTAAAATTGCCCCTAAGTAAGTAACGTAAGTAAGTAAGTAAGTTTGTTGGCCAAGTATTCACATACAAGGAATTTGCCTTGGTGCCCCACCCACAAGTAACAACATGACATACAGTGACAGTTACGAATGACTCAGAAAACACTAAACATTAATAATAATAAAATATTAATGATAAAACACCATTGATCAAGCATGTGAATCAACAAAATACCAGGTCAAAGAGAGGCTACAGATTTTTGGCTGTTGGCTAGTGTGTTGGATGCAAAACTGGGATGATATAGAACTAGTCTATAGGTGATCACTGGGTCGACACGGACTCAGTGATCTGAAGAGACTGTTTGCATGTTCTATCTCTAAACTAAACTAAACTCTGGTGCTGTCCGTGTGAGTTTGCATGTTTTCACTGCCACTGTGTAGGTTTCCCGTGGATGCTCCTTGCATCCCAAAGATGTATGTGTTGCTCGGTTAATGTGCCACTGTGGTGTACCCCAACCATGTAAATAAGTGATTGAATCTGGGAGGAATTGACGGGAACCTCCTTTTCCGTTTATTTACCCTAGCGCCATTTTATTACCTTAATAGTGACAGATTTTGGTCAGTTGATCTTGTGGACACATTCTGTGTTTCACTGAGATCAAATGAAAAGTGAAAGGCTTGGATAGTGTGGATGTGTAGAGGACGTTTCCACTAGTGGGAGAGTCTAGGACCAGAGGTCACAGCCTCAGAATAAAAGGACATTCCTTTACGAAGGAGATGAGGAAGAGTTTCGTTAGCCAGAGGATGGTGAATCTGTGGAATTCATTGTCACAGAAGGCTGTGGAGGCCACGTTCATGGATATTTTTACGGCAGAGAAATAGATTTTTGATTAGTACGGCTGTCAGGGGTTATGGAGAGAAGACAGGAGAATGGGGTTAAGAGGGAATGATGGATCGGCTATGATTGAAAGGCGGAGGAGACTTCATGGGCCGAATGGTCTAATTCTGCTCTTATCACTTATGAACATGAAATATGAACATTCTTGTGCTCCATAACCCCCACAATATCGCCATTCAGCAGGAAACTCTCGGTCTCAGATTTAAAAACGAACAATTTTTGGGCGGCACGGCAGCCTTTACCAAGGACATACAGGTTTATAGGTCAATTGGCTTTGGTCAAAAATTGTAAATTGCCCCTAGTGTGTAGGATAGTGAAAGTGTACGGGGATCACTGGTCGGTGCGGACTCGATGGGCCGAAGGGCCTGTTTCTGCGCTGCATTTCCAAACCAAACCAAACTAAACAATTGATGTATAACCAGCTGTTCTTTGTAAACTCCACATAGGGCAGAGTTAGATTGAATGTGCACATGTGGATTTCCCAGGGATTTGATTTGGAGGATCTTGTGTACAATAGATGGGTTTCTGCCTGAATCCAGTCATAAACTAATTAAACATAAGACCTCTTCGGCACATCAGAGTGTGTTGTGCAATGTACTGAAATGGGAATTATAGATTTAAATGTTCTAATGATCACCAATTGATCAACGTAGTGAACCAGAATATATTATCGCTTTGTTTGCTGTTTATTGAGATCAAGATGTGTTTTTTTAAGATCTGGCTTGGCTCTTTTCCCTCGGGTTAATCCAGGTATCAGAGGATATCTTCAAAAGAAAGAGCTGTGGTCCCACAATTTTATAACCAAAATATGAAAACAATTCATGCTACAATACCTTTCAGCGCTGCACTACAATTTATGGGAGATACAACCAAATAAGACAAAAAAAAATATTTGCTGCAAAATATTTATGACATGCTTGAGTTACCATTTGAACTAAATTTAATTAATCCCAGGATAAGAAAATTTAGGATAAGAAAACAAAACGAAGACAGCTCTGTGCATTAATACAAAACCTTGTGAATCTCGGATTTAATTTCGGCTGGTCCGTGGATTTTTGTGTTACTAATACATTAAATTACATTAATTTATTGTAATGTACACCAGAGCGCGATGATATACCTTATTCAAAGAAGCTCACAGAGTAAATACACATAGTAAGACGTGTAATCCTGCATGTATTTTGTTTACCTTGTGAACCACACACAGCAGAATGGTGCAAAATTGTCGTGCACAATCCAAGTAGTACAAAATAATATTTGTGTACAATAATGGGATTACCAAGTGAGATAGTGTTGAGAGTAAGAGCACCCGCAGGAATAGTTGGTGAAAGAGCTGATGAGTTAAGGAGTGGGCAGGAAACCGTTCTTAAGTCTACACGCCCGAGTTTCTAAGCTCCTCTATCTTCTCCCAGAAGGCGGAAACAAGAAAAGAGAATGGCCACAGTCACTGGCATCTTTAGTTTAGAGCCACAGTGGGGAACCGGGCCCCTTGGCCCACCGAGCCCGCACTGACCAGTGATCACCTTTGCACTAATTCTAACCAGAACACCAGGGACAATTTACAGAATCCAATTAACCTACAACCCTGCACGTCTTTGGAATGTGGGAGGAAACTGGAGCACCCGGAGAAAACCTATATGGTCACAGGGAGAATGTGCAGACTTCGTACAGACAGCACCTGTAGTCGGGATCGAACCTGGTTCTGCGAGGTGGCAAGTCTACCGCTGCGCCACCGTGCCACCCGTATCGTCATTGATGCTACTTCCAGCCTTCCTGACGCAACACACTGCAAAGATGGACTGGATGGTAGGAAGTGAACAGCTATGACAGACGTAACTGTGTTCACCACTTTCTGCAGGGTCTGTGGTCAAGAGCAGAGCATTTGCTACACCAGGCCGAGATGTATCCTGGCAGAAAACGTTCTGTAGCACAAGGACACCGAGGGAAGTAAAAATAATGATGAGCTTTCTTGATCACCATCTCAGTGTGAAAGGCAAGGTTAGGTTGTTTGTGATATTTATTCCTTGAAACTTGGCGCTGTCAACCATCAATAGCTTAATTGACGAGAACACGGTTCTGTTCATCTCTTTGTTTTCTTTGGTCAACAACCAACTCTTTCATCTTTCTGACGTTATGCACGAGGTTATTCTCCTGACACCATGGCTATGGGTTCTATGTATCTCTTTCCTATTCTTCGTCTCAACAAAGTTGTAACTAAGGCTGACAACAGTGGTATCATCGGAAAACTTAAAGGTCGAGTTGGCATAGTACTTGACATAATTCTTATACATAGAATAGAACAAGGGTAGATGCACTCAGTAACTCAGCGGGTCAGGCGGCATCTCTGATGACAGGGGTGGGATTTTCTTCAGTAACTGTAACTTTCCCCTCGTTTTTTTAGGAAGGATGAGAAAATGGGATAGCAAACTAGTGTGAGTGGGTGATCGATGGTTGGCTAAAACACCTGCTTCCATGCTGTATATCCTAAACCAAAGTTTCTGTAATTATTGTATTTAGTTTTTTAAAGTTTGTTAGAGATACAGCGTAGAAACCGGCCGTGTGACCCACCGGGTCCACGCCGACCAGCGATCATCCACACACTAGTTCTATCCTACACACTCGGGACAATTTACAGAAGCCAACTAACCTACAAACCCGCATGTCTGGAGTGCAGGAGGAAACCGGAGCACCCGGAGAAAACCCAATGCGACCACAGCGAGAACGTACAAACTCCGTACACGCAGCACCCATGGTCAGGATCGAACCCGGGTCTCTGGCGCTGTAAGGCAGCAGCTCTACCGCTGCGCCACCGTGCACTTGCATGAATCCGCGTGCAACTGCTGTAGTTAAACGTAATTTATTTAGGTTCAACAACACAGTCGAGAGTGAGATAGGCCATTTGTCACACTGTGGTGCTGGTCATATGAACAGTCATACCACGTGGTGTGTGAATAAGGGGCCTGGAAAATGTGGATCACTCAGCTTATCTTGTGAGCAGGCTGTCTGCTGCCCTATAGCCAAGGATGGAGGAAAGTTTATTAGGGAAAGTTTAGATTAGTTTATTGTCAAGTGTACAGTGAAAAGCTTTTGTTATGCTCTTGTTGTGTGCTATCCGGTCAGCAGAAAGACAAGACATGATTACATTCGAGCCATTACAATGTATAGATACATGATAAAGGAATAATGTTTAGTGCAAGTTTAAGCCAGTAAAGTCCAATCAAAGAGAGTCTAAGGATCACCGCGAGACAGAGAGAGAGAGAGACAATACCTGCTGGAAGGACCACTGCAAAGAACTGCTCAACCGTGACCTTGCCTTTGATGTGAGTGTCTTTGTATTGTGTTGTATTGTATTGTATATCTTTATTATCGTTTTTCTGAGTACTTACATACCCAGAGGAAAACGAAAAAGCGTTTCTCAACCAGTGTCCATTCAGTGTGTGGTAAAAAATAAATAGAAATAAAGAATAAAAGTACATATATCACGAGTTCCGATCGGCAGAGGCACGACAATGGCTCTGCTTCAGTGTGTCCAGGTTGGTGTTTGGTGCGCGATACTTTGGCAGGGGGCAAAGTCCGTTTATCAGTCTAATTGCCTGCGGGAAGAAGCTGAGGAGCATCCTGCTGGTTTTGCAGCTGATGCTCCTGTACCTCTTCCCAGATGGCAGGATGGAGAATATGTGATGCAATGGGTGGTAGGGGTCTTTGATGATGGAGATGGCTCTGCTGATACATCTCTTCCTGTATATGTCCAGCATGAAAGGGAGTGGATCACCAATAATCCTGCTGGCGGTCTTCACAATCCTGTCCAGTTGGTGCCGTTCGTACGCCTTGCAGCTCCCGAACCAAGAGGTGATGCCGTAGGTTAATGTGCTCTCGATTGTCCCCCTATAAAAAGTTTGTAGGTGTGCAGTGGGGAGACCTGCTTTCCGTAGTCTTCGGAGAGGGTGTAGTCGCTGTTGGGCTCTCTTGACCAGTGCTGTGGTGTTGGTCGTGGACGTCAGGTCATCTGACAGGTAGAGTCCTAGGAACTTCACACTGCTGACCCTTTCCACATCAGCTCCATCGATGTGCAGAGGTGTATGGCGTTGTTTTCCCGCCCTCCTGAAGTCAACCACCATCTCCTTCGTTTTTCCCACGTTGAGAATGAGGTTGTGGGATTTGCACCATCCTGTGCGCAGCTCCACCTCCATCCTGTACGCCACTCATCATTGTCACTGATGAGACCCACCACTGTTGTGTCATCAGAGAACTTGTTGATGAAGTTGTTGTTGAGTCTAGCAGTACAGTCGTGTGTAAGCAGACTAAACAGCAGGGGGCTTAGGACACAGCCTTGGGGCGAGCCAGTGCTCACGGCTATGGTTTTTGATGTCTTTGACTCCATCCCACAATACACTATCCGATCCAATCTCGCCAATACTCCACATCAATAAGAAGCTGAAAAGCTCACCAGCAGCTGCAAAACGGCAGAAAATCGCAAAGTTTCCATTTCTAGAACAAAGGAATGGAAGAATTTCTGCCGGCTCTTGTAATTAATATGTTTTGCATAGTTTATCCTTGGGGACAGAGACTTGTTGGGAAGAAGTTGTGCCAGCATTTTCAATGCTGATGAACTCTGTCATCGTTGACAAGTAAATGCCTCATTGAAATTCTGCGTGTGTTTACCTGTTACAGCTGGTCTTTTAATGAAGTATTGTTTTACCAAAATAATTTGTGTTCCACATATTTCTGCTGTAAAACTTGACCGGTTAGTTTGTGGTTGAACAATGAACGTCTGTTGAATGAATATAAAATAACTTTCCTGATGGAAATAACAAAAATCTATTGTCGTCTACTGCACGGTGGCGCAGAGGTAGAGTTGTTGCCTTACAGCGCTTGCAGTGACGGCGAGCCGGGTTCGATCCCGACTATGGGCGCTGTCTGTATGGAGTTTGTGTTGTACATTCTCCCCTTGACCAGCGTGTGTTTTCTCCGAGATCTTCAGTTTCCTCCCACACTCCAAAGACGGACAGGTTTGTAGGTTAATTGGCCTGTGGTATGTGCCCATTGTCCCTAGTGTGTGTAGGATAATGTTAATGTGCGGGGAATTGCTGATCAGTGTGTAGTCAGTGGTCTGAGGGGGCCTGTTTCCGCACTATATCTCAAAACTAAACTAAATTGAGACAAGACCTACAAGTCTGATGAGCTGCAGAAAACTTAAGGCTCACTGGTAGTCGAGATTAGCATCACCTTGAGACATAAAACGCATTAAAAAAAGACAATCTCTTGTCTTCATGAGTAGCTTGCTAAATCTGTTCTGACTGGTTCAGCACATACTGATTTTTCTGCAATTTTTTTAATGATACAGAAAGTTCTTTTTTAATTTATACAGAAATTGCTTTCTTTATTGATTCATCTTCAAATTGCCCATTTGAGATGCATTTTCTAAATAGCCATGCAAAACATTATTCAGATCTTTGTTTTATGTCAAATTCGAGCTTTCGGGAATAAACTTGTGACAAGTTTGTTGAAGATGTAAATAAAGAGCATTGTGCACTGCTTCCAGGTATTGCTTTAGTAGCTAAACATGAAACCACTGTGTTAATAGTTGATAAGGTCGTAAGTGTATGGAGCAGAATTAGGCCATTCGGCCCATCAAGTTTACTCCGCCATTCACTCATGGCTGATCTATCTCTCCCTCCTAACCCCATTCTCCTGCCTTCTCCCCATAACCTCTGACACTTTGACAAATTAGCCACTGCCCTTTTCCTCCCTATTGTACCTGTAAACTTTGGATGTTCGCTGACGAAAAGAACTGCAAATGCTGGTTTACAACAATAAAAAATACACAAAGTGCCGGAGTATCTCAGCGAGCCAGGCAGCATCTCTGGAGAACATAGATAGGTGATGTTTCAGGTCCGGACCCTTCTTCAGACTGATTACAGTACTGGGGAGATAGCTGGAAGAGTGGAAGGGCAGGACAAAGCCTGGCAACTGATACGTGGATACAGGTGAGAGGTTTTCTTACAGGCAGGTGCTTGCACAAAGGCCAGAGGTGAAAGGGCAAAAAGGTGTGAGATAAGGGTAGGTGAGGCATGAATTGTGAATCCAGAGGATGGAATATAGGTGGGAAGGGAAGGGAGGGGGAAAGTGAAAAATGGATGTGAGTCCAGGTGAGGCACAAGCAAGAGAGGGAGAAACATAGAAAATAGGTGCAGGAATAGGCCATTCGGCGCTTCATGCCAACACCGCCATTTAATATGATCATGGCTGATCATCCAAAATCAGTAACACAAAAAGCTGGACCTTTCCCTTGCTTTACCCTCAACCCAGTCTGAAGAAGGCTCACTATCACTCCACCTTGAACACTAAGAGCTATATATAACTCTCTCTTGAAAACATCCAATGAATTGGCCTCCACTGCCTTCTGTAGCAGAGGATTCCACAGATTCACAACTCTTTGTTGTGAATGGGGGTTGGGGGAATGGGGGTTGTTTATAGGTCATGTCCTAAAATTGGAGTAGCCTATGTACAAACATTTCCCACATCACCCCCCCCCCACCCCCCCCCCCCCCCCCCCCCCCCCCCCACCGCACCCTTCCTGGACTTGCACCCATTTCTAACTCTTCCACCTATATTCCCTTCTCTGTCTTCACAATTCACACCTCTTCTGTTCGCATCTCACACCTTGTGTCTTTTCATCTCTGGCCTTTGTCCAACCATCTGCCTTTACCTGTATCCACCTATCACTCGCCAGGCTTTGTCCTGCCCCTCCTCCCTTCCGAGCTTTCTCCCTTACAGCATTCCCCACTCCTCCAATCACAATCAGTCTGTATACCCAAAACATCGCCTATCCATGTCCTCCAGGGATACATAGATACAGAAAATAGGTGCAGGAGCACCACCATTCAATGTGATCCTGGCTGATCATCCACAATCAGTATCCCGTTCCTGCCTTCTCCCCATATCGTTAATCCCTACTCTTTGTTTCCTGTCTGCCAACCAATTTTCTATCCATGTCAATACCCTTACCCCCAATACCATATCCTCTGATTTTGCCCGCTAATCTCCTGTGTGGGACCTTATCAAAGGCTTTCTGAAAGTTCAGATACACTACATCCACTGGCTCTCCCTTATCCATTTTACTTGTTACATGCTGCCTGGCCCGCTGAGTTACTCCAGCGCTTTGTGTCTTTGTGTTTGTGTTGGCAGACAGGAAAAAAAGAGTAGGGATTAACAGGTCCCTTTCAGAATGGCAGGCAGTGACTAGTGGGGTGCCACAAGGCTCGGTGCTGGGACCGCAGCTATTTACAATATACATCAATGATTTGGATGAAGGGATTCAAAGTAACATTAGCAAATTTGCAGATGACACAAAGCTGGGTGGCAGTGTGAACTGTGAGGAGGATGCTATGAGAATGCAGGGTGACTTGGACAGGTTGGGGAGTGGGCAGATGAAGTTTAATGCGGATAAATGTGAGATTATCCACTTTGGTAGCAAAAACAGGAAGGCAGATTACTATCTAAATGGCGTCAAGTTGGGAAAAGGGGAAGTGCAACGGGTTCTGCGGGTCCTTGTACATCAGTCTATGAAAGTAAAAAAGCAGGTACAGCAGGCAGTGAAGAAAGCGAATGGCATGTTGGCCTTTATAACAAGAGGAATCGAATATAGGAGCAAAGAGCAATATAGGAGCAAAGGACATTCTTGCTATTGAGGGAGTGCAGCACAGGTTTACAAGGTTAATTCCTGGGATGGAGGAACTGTCATATGCTGAGAGAATAGAGCAGCTGGGCTTGAACACTCTGGAGTTTAGAAGGGATCTCATTGAAACATATAAGATTGTTAAGGGCTTGGACACGCTAGAGGTAGGAAACATGTTCCCGATGTTGGGGGAGTCCAGAACCAGGGGCCACAGTTTAAGAATAAGGAGTAAGCCATTTAGAACGGAGACGAGGAAACACTTTTTCTCACAGCGAGTGGTGGCAGGTTCTCTGGATGCTTTCAAGAAAGAGCTAGATAGGGCTCTTAAAAATAGCGGAGTCAGGGGATATGGGGAGAAGGCAGGAATGGGGTACTGATTGAGGATGATCAACCATGATCACATTGAATGGTGGTGCTGGCTCGAAGGGGCGAATGGCCTACTCCTGCACCTATTGTCTATTGTCTATTGTCTATTGTCTATTGTCTTTTGTTTTGGTGTTTGCCTCCAATAATTCTTCACCTGCTACTTGAAAGCTTCCTTAAAACTATTTCATTAACCTGTTGTCACACCAACATTCCCATCAACCCCCTGCTAACCATTCACACTTGGCTGATCCTTCTGAGCCACGTTACTCTGCTCTCAACACATCAGTCTCTCCATGCCATGATGTGATCTGGTTAGGATTCAATTAAAATACAAAACAGGCATCAGTTTCTTTCTCAAAGCTTTCTTGAACGAGATGGAGTATCTTTAGTTAAAGGTTTTAAATATTTCATACTTTGAGGCATTTGACAGTTTAAAAATAGCAGTGCAGCTCGGCAGTGCAGCAGTAGAGTCTGAAGAAGGGTCTCGACCCGAAACGTCGCCGAGCTCCTTCGCTCCTTAGATGCTGCTGCACCCGCTGAGTTTCTCCAGCCTTTTGTGTACCCTCGATTCTCCGGCATCTGCAGTTCCTTCTTTAACACAGCAGTAGAGTTGCTGCCTTACAGCGCCAGAGACCCGGGTTTGATCCTGACAACATGTGCTGTCAGTACGGAGTTTGCACGTTCTCCCCGTGACCTGTGTGTGTTTTCTCTGAGATCTTCGGTTTTCTTCCACACTCCAAATACGTGCAGATTAATTAGTTATTTGGCTTGGTATAAAATGTAAAAAATTGACCCAAATATGTGTAGGATAGTGTTAGTGTGGGGGATCACTGGTCAGTGCTGACTCGGTGGGCCGAAGGGCTTGTATCCCCAAACTAAACTAAATAAACATCCTTTTAGTTAATCCAGATCAGGGCTGGTTGTCAAGTGATTTTGTTTTGCCCAATAATATGATATCATTGGGTGGGAAGGAACTGCAGTTGCCGGTTTACACCAAAGATGGTCACTAAAACATGGAGTAACTCAGCGGGTCAGGCGGCATCTCTGGGGAAAAACAATTGGACGTTTTCGGACTGAAACCCTTCTTCAGACTGAGAGTCGGGGGAGGGACAAAACGAGAGATATGAAAAGGTACAAAGAAACAAATGAATGTAAGATATGCACAAGGACAAATCAAAGCCAGCAACAATGATCAAGGAAAGGTGGAGCCCACAATGCTGAGGCGAAGGCGATGAGTGGATCTAAACAGTGAAACTCAGCAGGACGACAGTGAAACTAGTACAATGACTAGGGTGGGGGAATGACAGAGAGAGAGGGGATGCAAGGGTTACTTGAAGTTAGAGAAATGATTGGAGAATGCTCCATCAGTCGTGAGAGAAATGATGTCATTGTTATATTAATCCTGACCTTATGCTGATAAGTCATTGTGATAATTTCATCCATTCTCCAACCAACGTACGGCTGAGAAATTGCAGTTATTGGACGCTGCCAAAATTGTTACCAAACTGAAACTGAGGAAACACTAGGACATACAGATGTTGGAATGTGCAGAAAAACACAAAGTGCTGGAGGTACTCAGTGGGTCAGGCAGCACTAGAGACTGAAGAAGGGTCCCGACCCGAAACATCACTGAGACTTCTCTCCACAGATGTTGCCTGACCAGCGTGGGCAAGTTGGGCCGAAGGGCCTGTTTCCACACTGTATGACTCTATGACTTGCTGAGTTCCTTGAGCAGGGTGTTTTACCAAAGAGGAAAGATGAATTATTTGGCTGCTGGAAACTCATTAGAAATGATTTAAGTTAAATCTTCTCACGTTTTGTTATCTATTCCCCTGGTGTTTGGATAAGCATAGCGGTCAGCGGAATTTAAATTACACACCACAGCCTTGCTTTAGCGTTGGCATTTCACTGGAATACACGGCATGAGTGTTGGGTGGGGGGGGTGGGGGGGGGGGAGGGGGGGGGGGAACAGATTCTTGAAGCTGTCCCACTTTAAGAATTATTATTATTTCTCAATTGTTGCAACACTGTTTATTGTGCAATGTTTATGAGTCTGTCTGCCCTCTACGGAGATTGTTACAACAAGAACATTATCTTGACCTTGTGAGGTATTCTTTGTTGTTAATTTGAATTATCAACTACCTTTCAGTACCTTTGAGGGAACTGAGTCCTGTCAGAAGTGTTGGTTGATGAATCTATGGAAGTTGAAGGCAGTGCAGGAAGATGGCATCTTCTAACTATTTGGGCAGCAAGAGACATCGAGGGCTGTTTCCCTTGCCAGGATTAACCACGGAGCAAACGGGTATCTAAACCCTTGCATTTCTAAATGTGTAGATTTGGTTTGGTGTATTGTCACGTGTGTCGAGGTACAGTGAAAAGCTTTTGTTGCGTGCTAACCAGCCAGAAAGTCAATACATGATCACGATCGATCCATTTACAGTGTATAGATACATGATAAGGGAGCAATGTTTAGTGCAAGGTAAAGCCAGCAAAGTCCGATCAAGGATAGTCCAAGTGTCATCAAAGAGGTAGATAGTAGTTCAGCACTGCTCTCTGGTTGCGGTAGGATGATTCAGTTGCTCTATTACAGGTACAATGCAGCCTTTATAGAATGAAACAGCTGACTATTACTAGTTGTGTTAAAGAAGGAACGGCAGATGCTGGAGGATCGAGGATGCACAAAAGGCTGGAGAAACTCAGCGGGTGCAGCAGCATCTAAGGAGCGAAGGAGATAGGCGATCTGGTTAGGGATCAGTCTGAAGAAGGGTCTCGACCCGAAACGTCGCCTATCTCCTTCGCTCCTTAGATGCTGCTGCACCCGCTGAGTTTCTCCAGCCTTTTGTGTACCGACTATTACTAGTTCTTTAGTACAGAAAATGCTTTGATCTTTTTGTAATGGACCTTAAATTGTTGTGAGATAATTACTGTTTAACAAATTTAAAGAAAAACTCATTGGAGCTTGGAATCCTTGCAGAATCCAAGAGTCTAGCTAAAGGAAACAGCCAATATCAGAGGCAGAGTTAACTCCAATGAATAGGCACGAACACAGACACACTGACCTGTGGTGATATCCAAACTGGGAACAGTAACATTAAGTACATAGATGAAGGAAGCACCCATGTATGTACAAAGTTGTAAGGAATTGGAGCTCATTAGTTGATGCTGGTATAGATTTAGTTTTTAAGTTTTAGCGATACAGCGTGGAAATAGGTCCTTTGGACGGCGAGTCCCTGCTGACCAGTAAACCCTGTACATTAGCACTATCCTACACACAAGGGACAATTCACAATTTTTTTTTACCGAAGCCAATTAGCCTACAAACCTGTACAACTTTGGAGGGGGCGCTGTAACAGTGGGCTTGGCATCATGATCGGCACGGACATTGAGGGCTGAAGCAGAATGGGGTTAAGAGGGAAAGATCGATCAGCCATGATTGAATGGCGGCGTAGACTTGATTCTGCTCCTATCGCTTATGAACATGAACCTGAGCTCTTGAGCTGGCACCATTCAACAGGGAGCCCGAGATCAATATTTTTTTGTTAGTCAGGTGTAACCGAGGGAGATGGAGAAAATGTAGTTTTACGAACTTGCTGCTTGGCCAAACAAGCTCCTGGGAAGGATGGCTGCCTCCTGCTTCTATGTCCCCATTTTTCCTTGCAGGACTATCTTTGAGATATAACATCTCTGAAATGCTGTAATTTATTTTGAATGAAATGCTGCAAGCCGTCATCTGTTTTTTTTTTAACCTTTAAATTATTTAACTTATACATGAGACAATCCTTTTGCATCTGTTTGAAATAGAGCCCTATTACATATACAGTTGGATTTGGAAGCCACATAAATATTTTACATTTTACGAAAGATTTATGTTAGTTAATTACTGCAATCAGTTCTAGTTTAAAATTACAGATTAAAATAGTCACAACAGTTTCCATGGAATGCAGTGGTTCCATATCTCAGCATTATAAAGCATCAAGCTTAAATTGACACCATGGATTAAGTTATGTTTTTAAAATGCAATTTAATGATTCATAAACTCTAGCTTTCCTAAGTGAAATCTAACTTTGAAGATTATTTTGACAAGGGCGAAAAATTCCATCCTGATGTGCTTTAAACAAGTGAGCTGTCATTGCTATTACTATGCTTTGAAACAGCAAAGGTAAATATAAAAGTACTTTATGGGTCAAATCATCTCTGGTATAAACCAGCTTCTGCAGTTTATCTGCAGTTCCTTCCTACAACTTTTTATTACATTATGAATCGGAATGTTTAGGAAGGAACTGCAGATGATGGTTTATACCGAAGATAGACACAAAATGCTGGAGTAACAGGTCTGGAGAAAAGGAGTAGGTGACGTTTCTGGTTGGAATCCTTCTTCAGACTGAAAGATAGAGAAGGCCAGAACAAAACAGGGCCAGCAACAGATGACCTTGTGAAGGGTGGAGTCCATAATGGTCCATTGTTGGCTGGGGAAGATGTGCTAACGACAGGGGTGCAAGGATGCGAACAGTGGAACTAGGATGACTAGGGTGCAGAGTGGGGAGAAGGAATGCAGGAGTTAATTGAAATTAGAGAAGGCAACGTTTACATCGCTGGGTTGTAAGCTGCCCAAGCAAAATATGAGGTGTTGTTCTTCCAATTCGCGTGTGCTCTTACTATGACAGTGGAGGAGGCCCAGGGCAGATCGGACAGTATGAGGATGGGAAGGGGCGTTAAAATATATGGCAACCGGGAGTTCGCATATAGGCCAAGGTGGACTGAGCGGAAGTGCTCAGCGAAATGATTGCCAAGCCTATGCTTGGTCTCGCCGATATAAAGGAGTCCGCACTCCACCAGATAGTAGATGAGATTGGAGGAGGTGCAAGTGATCCTCTGCCTCACCTGAAAGGACTGTCTGGGTCCCTGGACGGAGTCGAGGGGGGAAGTACAGGGACAGGTGTTGCATCTCCTTCAGTTGCAGGGGAAAGTTCCTGGGGAGGGGGTGGCTTGGGTGGGAAGGGATGGGTGTACCAGGGCGTTGCAGAGGGAATGGTCTCTGTGGAAAGCAGGAAAAAAGTGGAGATGGGAAGATCCCGTTGGAGGTGACCAAAATGTCAGTGGAGGATGGGTTGCATGTGACGGGTGATGGGGAGGGTCAGATTGTTGTCCATTAAACAAAATAGCTAATGGAAGCACAACCATTAGTGTTTTAGAAAGAAGTGACACTTCCACAAGAAACATCTGAAACAATGGCATCAGCAGCAACGCCATACATCTGAGAAGCAATGTGGCGTCAGATGGGGTCACTGAGAGAAGTCACGATTGGTGGGGACCGGGAAAGCATGGAGGGAGGTGGGGGTGGAGGCAGATATGATAGTGCCGTTAAATAAGCTTTTAGATGGACACAAAGAAGTGCAGGGTGTGGAGGATATCGATCATGTACAGACAGATAAGATCAGTTTAATTTGGCATCTCGTTCCACACAAACATTGTGGGCTGAAGGGCCGTTCCTGTGCTGTGCTGTTCTATGTTTTAAGATTACGGGTGCTGCCTGTACGGAGTTTGTACCTTCTCCCTGTGACCGTGTTGATTTTCTCCAGGAGTTCGGGTTTCCTCCCACACTCCAAAGACGTGCTGGTTTGTAGGGTGGTCGGATTGGTTAGATTGTCCCTGGTGTGTGTAGGATAGAACTAGTGTACGGGCGATCGCTAATCTGCGCGGGCTGAAGGGCCTGTCTCTACGCTGTACCCGGAGTGTGGCCGAAAAACAGAGGGAAAAGTGGTGGAGGCGTTCACACTGAATGGGATAGTACCCTCTGGCCGCCACGGAATGGCAGCAGTTGTGATCCCTTGAAATGTATTATTTGACGCACTTTAAGAATTGGTTGAGTGAATGAATAATTGAAACAAATATAATTCACTGTAAATTTATTGCACTGAAATTTATAAAATATTAAGAAAGCAGTTTGCATAAAAATGAGTTCATGTGCCCTTTCAAGTGTGAAAATTTTCCTTTTAACTCGTTACTGGAAAGATGCAATGGATGTGTAATTAATAGAATTATGTTACCTAATTTGCCGACACATTTCAACAAAAATAGACCATGGTAATGATGTGAAATTAAAAGCTTGTAACAAAAGTTCTTTAGTGTCTTCACCGTAGAAAATAGCATATTTGATCTTGACTTCTCAAAAATCCTGATCCTTCTTCACTGAATCCAAGTCTTCTGAGAAATTTTCATCTCAACCTCCTGGCATGACGATGACCAACTCAATTTTCTGATTCCACTCATTCACGGTAATCAGTTCCTCTGGCTATCCAGCACTCCGTTCATTAAACTTCAGGCTGAGCAACATCAGTAACCCTGCTGAGAAAAGAATGGTGCTGGTTGTTTTTTATTTAGAGTTACAGCGTGGAAACAGCCCCTTCGGCCCACCGAGTGCGCGCCAACCAGCGATCACCCCGCACACTAACACTACCCCACACACACCTGGGACAATTTACAATTTTACGAAAGCCAATTAAAACTACAAACCTGTGCAGCTTTGGAGTGTGGGAAGAAACTGAAGCACCCGGAGAAAACCCACGCAGGTCATGGGGATAACGTATAAACACTGTACAGGCAGCACCTGCAGTCAGGATTGAACCCGGGTCTCTGGCGCTGTAAGGCAGCAACTCTACCGCTGCCCCCCCCGTGCCGTGCTGCTTTCGTTTGGAGAACTTTGAGGGCGGCACGGTGGCGCAGCGGTAGCGTTGCTGCCTTACAGCGGCAGAGACCCGGGTTCAATCCTGACTACGGGTGCTGTCTGTACGTTTTCCCCCGTGATGGCGTGGGGTTTCTCCAGGTGCACCTGTTTCCACAGAATGACAGGTTTGTGGGTTAAGTGGCTTCTGTAGATTATAAACTGTCGCCAGCATGCAGGATAGTGGTAGTGCACCGGTTGGCGCGGATTCGGTGGGCCAAAGGGCCTGTTTCTCCGCCACCGGGTCTGTGCCAACAATGACCACCCCGTACATATAACACTAGTGTCTGGCGCTGTGAGGCAGCAGCTCTCCTTCAGATTGCACTGCAATCTTTGTACCATTCTGCTGTTTTGCATTTGTCATTGTGGTTATTGTTATATCCATCATTACCATAGATACACTATGAACTTCAAGCGAACAGGGAATTTGATTGCATACAGTATTTGTCTATATGACAATAAATTATTCCGATTTCGAATCTGATTCTTAATTCAGTGCTGTCAGTTCAATTTCAATATAAGGTCAGGGTACAGTACTGCTTTTTTCTACTGAGCACACTATCTTCTAGACTCAGTCTAGACTCAGGCTGGTGATTCCCATATCTCCTGTAGAGCCATTTTGTTTCTCCATGTCTCTCCATGTATATGTAATTCAAATAAACTACAGATGTTGTAAATAACAGCAGAAGATGCAGGGAACCCTCAGCAGGTCAGGTAGCATCTGTGGGGAGTTTCAGATGTTGGACCAGATGGTTGGGCGAGGAGAGGAAAGAGACGTCGGTTCGCGGGAACGGCTCCACAAAACCCGAGCGTGTGGGCCGACCAGACTTCGAACTTTGAATCGTGGCGCCAAAAATGGCGGCGCCCGCATGTGTAATATTTGCAAATATGTTTCACTGTGCAGTTGCATATGTGACCAGTAAAGCACCATTGCACCTAATGCTAACTTTTTATTCCCATAGATTTTGTTGTTGTTGTTTTTGCTTTTATTATACACTCTAATCCTCTCTTGGCTTGGATTCGCATTCCTTTTATCATTTACCTCACCTGTCTTCCTCTCCTCCCTACTGTTTCAAACTTGATAATCTGTCAGTCATCTACCTGAAACGTTAACTGTTACTCATTCCACAGCTGCTGTGTGACCTGCTGAGTGTATCTAGAATTTTCTCTTTTAGAGTCATAGAGTGATACACTGTGGAAACAGGCCCTTCCACCCAACTTGCCCACACTAGCCAACATGTCCCAGCTACACTAGTCCCACCTGCCTGCGTTTGGTCCATATCCCTCCAAACTTGTCCTATCCATGTACCTGTCTAAGTGTTTCTTAAACATTTTCTTAATTGTAGATTTGTGGGTATGGTTTCCTGTTTGATGTATTTACTTTGAAAGTTCCAAAGGTCATAAAAACCGCTGCCCTAAACATATGAAAGTATTTAAAAATACCATGTTCTTTTCTGATGGTGTTCAGAGATAAACCTGTTTTTGTCACAAACACATTGTTCAGCAAGACGCTAAGTACCAAAGACAGTGGAGATTTTAAAATCATTTTCAGACTATTTGTTGCTGCCAATTCAACATATTATGTTACTAAATATAACCAAACAGGCAGTTTGCCCTCATTCTTGATGTGGATTGATATGGGGAATGGGGAGAGATGTGAAAGACAACATCACATCACCAAATAACATCAACATGGACAAGCGCACAAACAAAGATGTTGCTTTATACCTAATATCGACACAAAAACCCTGAGTAGCTCAGCGGGTCAGCCAGCATCTCTGGAGAAAAGGAAAGGGTGAAGCAGCAGGTCGAGGTCCAGACAAGGGACAACATTACATAAAAATACATTGCATATAACAACATCATAAAATACATATAAAATCTTAGTATATCACTTATAAAAGCATCATAAATTATATATTAAAAAAACACAATACATGAATTAAAATCCAGAATAAAAAAGAATGATCAATGTCCTACAACGAGACAGCGATACCAGAGACTCCACAACTGGGATTCGTAGCGTGTAGTGCTAAACCTTATGTTTGACATGGCCACAATAATTATATTTTTAGAGTCATTTATCCTGCAAATGAATTTATACATATGATTTCTTCGGATAGCTTCTAAAGTACTGACTCCTGCAGCCACAACATGTTACTAGCACTACACCATCTAGGTTTCCCTAGCAGTGTTCTCATGGCATCATTATAGGCCACCTTTAGTCTCTGCAAACTAGTCTTTCCGTAGTTCGACCACATGTGCGCAGTATAGAGTGGTGTGCAATATGCTCTAAACAGCGACATCTTCACCACATCTGTACACGCACCAAACTTAAACAAGAGAATATTCGCCTGTACATACAGCATTCGTCTTTGCCTATAAATATCCTCATCATTTTGTCATTTGTTCTGTAATAAAATGCCCAAGATATTTTACCTTATTACAGACACTAATATTATTGTCAGACAATTCAAAATTAGGAAATTTTAGACATTTATCCTCTTTGGTTCCACAGATCATACCAGCACTCTTACAAGCATTATATTTAGTATCATGTTCCACACCATACACAGAACATACAGTAAGGAGCTGTTGGGGACCAGCGCTAGATGGACGAAAGAGCACAAGATCATCTGCAAACATAATATGGTTCACTAAAATATTACCAATCATGCACCCGTTATTACAGGCTTTCAATTGTTTGGACAGATCATCAATATAAAGATTAAAAAGGACTGGGGACAAAATCCCCCCTTGTCGAACACTATTGCTAACCCCAAATGGGACTGGGACCCTATTGCCCCATTTTACTTCGGAGTCACGTGAGTGACTTCGTGAAGAAGCCCCGCCAGGCGCATACACATCATTACGTCCGCCATGTCGCACTGAACGGGCTGGAGGGCGCAGCTCCACCAGCGGTAAGTAGGAACTTCTCAGGTAAGTGTTTTAAAAACTTTACCCAGAAGTATTTCAACTCCGTAAAGCTGGCTCGAGCAGTCAGTAGGAGTTGGAGAAATGGAGCTGTCAGTTAGGAGGATTCGTTCTACGCGTGGGTCCAGTGAGGATTCACGAATTCGATCGGGTCGGGAGATTAGCGCGGCAACGCCGGTTCCGATGCCGGATGCCGTTTTACCGGCAGCAGTGATGATAGCGAGCGAATCTTCCGCACTAGCTCCAGATACTAAACAGCGTGAGGCTGTTGATAGCCATAGAAAGGCAAAGAGAAAGTCTAACAGACCTGTGTTGTCTGACGACGATGGTGACTCTCCCCCTGATAATAAAAGAATGTGGGGGAGGATGGAAAACTTTGATTACACGAGAGTCCAAGGGCCCAGTGCTTCCCCAGTCGGCTGTCCAAGAGGGCCCATACCAAGAACAATATATGGAGTACCAGCAAGGGGATTTCCTTCCAGCGCCTTGTTTAGGACTGGAGGGTGTCTCCCTACAATATGATTTGGGAGAAGCAGGGCAGGATGCAGCTGACCCTGATTCTGGTGTCCCTGCTTATGTGCAAACACCAGCGCACAAGAGCCACGCTCCGGGTGTCCCAGAAATAGCAATGAGTTTTGCTATTCCGGAGGGGACTGGTGAGGCAATGGAAGAATACCTTGCCAGCAATATCAATTATTTAGTATCTCACCAGCTCCAGCAAGCTCTGATGCAAAAGACTACAAACAAATAAAAGACACCTGTTTAATGTGCATCACTGAAAGTGCCCACGGTGAACCCAGCTATCTGGGCACCCATGAGTCCTTCTATGAGGGGACAGGAGGTTTGGTATCAACATGTCCTCCAACTGGTGGCTGCAGCAATTACTGCATTTGGCACTATGGTCAAAGGGACAATCATTACTCAAACTCAAAAAAGATATGTTGGCTATTTTATGCAATGCATTTTTGAGGTAAATTGCATCAGGGTAAATCGCCAACAGGCCAACACTCAACCAAACATTTGCTGCTCTATGTAAGGCGACTAATGTACAAACGCCTGAATTCCTGTTTGGAATGGACCTTGTCAAGAAAATTCGTGAAATTAATGATGAGGCCAAAATGCTGAACCTGGATTAAGTTCAGCACCCAGGCTATTTAGTAAATTGTTAAAACCTGTGCTGGGGCTATTGAGGGCCCATACTCACATTGTAATGGCATATTTAGATGATATCTTAATTATCAGCAACACTAAAGAGTCAGCTGAAGAATCGGTTGCAGCAACCAAAAAATATGTTTGAGTCATTAGGGTTTTGGTCCAAACAACTAAGTCCAAGTTACAGCCAACCCAAAATATTGAGTATTTGGGGTTTCTTATTTTCAGTTGATATGACAGTAACATTACCAACAGCCAAGGTTGTGGATATTTTTGATGTCTCTACTTGCCTCCCACAAAAACTTTATCCCTCCATCCGAGAAGACGCTAAGGTCATTGGGAAATGTACTGCAGTTTTTCCTGCAGTACATTTCGGGCCTTTGCATTATCAACATTTGCAGAGAGCACGAGAACAAGCACTAAAATCGAATGCAGGCCATTTTGATCAGGTTATGCAGTTACCAACCACAGCTCTCGCAGAATTGCAGTGGTGGATTGTTAATGTAAATCAAGCTACCAATAACATTTTGGTACAAGACCCTTCACTGATCTTACAGACTGATGTCAGCGCTCTCGGATGGGGGGCTACGGACATCGAGTCTAGCTGTGGGGATAGATGGCATGAACATGAAGGGTTGATTCGCCACACACACGGGATAAATTCTATGGAATTATTGGGGGCATTTTATGGGTTAAAGGCATATTGCTCCTCAATGAAGGATTTACACGTTCAACTCCAGATTGATAACACCACAGCAGTGGAATTAATTAATCATATGGGAGGAGCATGATCAGTATCATGTGTTAACTTGGCTAACGTCATGTGGCATTGGTGTATTTCAAGGCATATCTGGGTTTCAGCCATTTATTTCCCAGCTATAGACAATGTGGTGGCCGACCATAGGTCGCGTAAGTTTAATGACAATATAGAATGGATGTTGAATTCTAAAATTTTTCACACAATTGTCACTCGATTTGGGTTGCCAGAGATTGATCTGTTTGCATCCAGATTAAATCACCAGTTGCCTAAAAATGTTTCATGGGAGCCAGATCCAGGAGCAGTAGCCGTGGATGCATTCTCGTTACAGTGGGAGCACTCATTTTTTATGCAATTCCTCCATTTTGTCATCCCGAAATGCCTCACCACAATAGAGCGTGATTCCACCACAGGCGTTTTGGTGGTCCCAGATTGGCCAACACAACCATGGTTCCCATTAGTGCTTCGAATGATGGTTCAGCCATTCATGATGATTCCCAGCTGCAGTAATTTGTTGGTGCATCCGGTTACAGGAGAAAGTCACCCTTTACATGACCGTATTAATTGTTGGTCTGCAGGTTCTGACCAGACCATTCCAAGGACTTGGATTGTCGAACAGGGCCATGGAGGTTCTCACTGCAGGCTGGCGAAATAGCACTCAAACACAATATATGGTTCACATAAACAAATGGGAGCTGTTCTGTGTACAATCCAATATATCTTATCATAATGCAAGCATATGTGATGTGTTGGAGTTCCTTGCTAAGTTGCATTTTGATGAGCACCTGAGTTATAGTGCCATTAACAGTGCTCGGAGTGCGTTGTCCTCTTATTTAGGGCAGTCTTCAGAACAACATCCTATCGGCTCTCATCTGTTAGTATCCCGATTTATGAGAGGAATTTTTAATAAAAACCCTCCGAAACTTCGATATACGGAAATCTGGGATATCAGTCTTGTTCTCACACTGCTTCGGCAATGGGCTCCAATTACTTCATTATCTATTTAGAGATTAACTCTTAAAGTGGTTATGCTAATAGCGCTGGTTTCAGCAGAACGTGTACAAACATTACAATTGTTACGAATAGATTGTATGCATTTGTCTGTCAATGACATTACCTTCTATGTTTATGATTTAATCAAACAAAGCAGGCCAGGTATGGCAGGAACCAAGGTGACGTTTAAAGCCTATCCTGTTGACCAAATGTTATATGTAGTTAAACACTTAAGCCAATATATTAAGGTAACAAGTAGTCTCAGAGGTTCTGAGACAGGACTGCTCATTAGTCACAAAAAGCCATATAAAAGAGTGTCAGCACAAACTATTTCCAGATGGTTGAAACAGGTTCTCAATTATGCTGGAGTCGACACTCATGTCTTTAAATCTCACTCCACCAGGGCGGCATCAACCTCCGCGGCGAAGGTTCAGGACGTGCCGCTAGACCAAATCCTCGCGGCCGCAGGATGGTCTAGAGAAGCAACATTTTCTCAATTTTATGACAAACCTGTACAGACAGTGCCACGGTTTGGGCATGCTGTTTTGGGTTCCATTTAATTCATTTGCTTTGCTTTCTATCATTGTTTGTAATTCCCCCTGGGACAGAGGGGTTATTCCTGGTTTTGTTATTATTAACAATAGTTATTGAGTTATTGAATAATTCGAAGCAATGTTCAATATATTATTCATTCCCTACTGTGTCAACCGAAGCAGATTGTCGTATGGAGTGCATCTATGGCATGAAAATACAGAGCTTTGAAATCTTCACGTAGTCACTCATGTGACTCCGAAATAAAATAGTAAGATTAAACGAGAACTTACCAGTTTGAAGTTTGATCCTTATTTTATGAGGAGTTACGTTGAGGGATTACGTGCCCTCCACTCCCACCCTCATAATCTGGGTAGATTATTAGGGGGTACACAAAAGGCTGAAGAAACTCAGCGGGTGCAGTAGCATCTAAGGAGCAAAGGAGATAGGCGACGTTTCGGGTCGAGACCCTTCTTCAGATTTGTCAGGGATCAGGGAAACGAGAGATATAGACGGTGATGTGGAGAGATAAAGAACAGTGAATGAAAGATATGCAAAAAAGTATCGATGATAAAGGGAACAAGCCATTGTAAGCTGTTTGTGGTGTGAAAATGAGAAGCTAGTGCGACTAGGGTGGGGGAGGGAGATAGAGAGAGAGGGAATGCCAGGGCCCGAGGGCTGAGGGAGAGGTGGGAAGGGGAGGAGACAGCAAGGGTTAACAGAATTGAGAAAATTCAATGTTCAAGCCCAAAGGATGCTGACTCCCCAAGCGGAATATGAGGTGCTGTTCCTCCAACTTGCGGTGTTGCTCACTCTGGCTGTGGAGGAGGCCCAGGACCGAGAGGTCGGATATGGAATGGGAGGGGGAGTTGAAGTGCTGAGCCACCGGGAGGTCGGCTTGGTTATTGCGGACCGAGCAGAGGTGTTGGGCGAAACGATCGCCAAGCCTCCGCTTGGTCTCACCGATATAGATCATCTGGCATCTGGAGCAGCGGATGCAGTAGATGAGGTTGGAGGAGGTGCAGGTGAACTCTGTCGTGGAAGGACTGCTTGGGTCCCTGAAAGGAGTGGGGGGAGGTGAAGGGATAAGTGTAACATTTCTTGCGGTTGCAAGGGAAAGTGCCCGGGGAAGGGGTAGAGCGGGAGGGAAGGGAAGAATTGACAAGGGAGTTGCAGAGGGAGCGGTCTTTGCAGAAGGCAGACAGGGGGGGAGATGGGAAGATGTGGCGAGTGGAAGGGTCACGTTGGAGGTGGCGAAACTGGCGGAGGACTATGTGTTGTATTTGACGGCTGGTGGGGTGAAAGGTGAGGACCAGGGGGACTCTGCCCTGTTTGCGAGTGGGGGAATGGGGAGAGAGGGCAGTGTTGCAGGGTATGGAGGAGACCCTGGTGCGAGCCTCATCTATAGTGGGGGAGGGGAATCCCCGTTCTCTGAAGAATGAGGCCATTTGTGATGACCTGGTGTGGAACACCTCATCCTGGGAGCAGATGCGGCGTAGACGGAGGAATTGGGAATAGGGGATGGAGTCCTTACAGGAAGCAGGGTAGGAGGAAGAGTAGTCCAGGTAGCTGTGGGAGTCAGTTGGTTTGTATAGTTTCCCTGATCCCTGACCAGTCTGAAGAAGGGTCTCGACCCGAAATGTCGCCTATCTCCTTCGCTCCTTAGATGCTGCTGCACCCGTTGAGTTTCTCCAGCCTTTTGTGTACCCTCGATTCTCCAGCATCTGCAGTTCCTTCGTTAACATGTTACTTCGGCTATTTGTTTCTGTGTTTTCACGCCGCCGCTTTGAAGTATGACGCGCATGCGCCTGGCGGGGCTTCTTCACGTAATCCCTCAACGTCACTCCTCATAAAATAAGGATCAAACTTCAAACTGGTAAGTTCTCATTTAATCTTACTATTTTATTTGCTTAGTCTGGTGGGCATAACAATAAGCCAGAATTCTCACAATGTATTTAGGCACCCCTCTTTGACTCATTTTAACAAACAGCTTTCTGTGATTAACACGATCAAAGGCTTTGGAAGCATCAATAAAGGACATAAGAATTGAAGAGTTTTTGCGTCTATATTTGTTCACAATCTCCTTTAAGGCATATGTGTGCAAGTCAGTGCCATGTTTAGCTTTAAAACCAAACTGGTTATCGGTGGAGTTAACAAACTCATTTACTCTATTCAGCAGAACTCTTTCTAAGACTTTTGACAATATGCTGGCTAAAGCTATGGACCTGTAATTATTTAGGCTGCCTGCTTTACCAGCTTTGTCCTTAATGACCGGCACTAACAGAACAGACAACATTGAGTCTGGTAACAAGCCATGAATCATAAAGCCAGTAAAACAAATAGCAAGGAGAGGAGCTATCCTCATACTCGCATACTGAAGATGTTCAGCAGAAATATGATCCAAGCCACTTGCTTTGTTGTTGGACAGCTTGTTCGTGGCATGATACACCTCATGTGGCATAATCGCCATTGAGTCATTACTCTCAATATTGTCCACCCTATACAACTCACCTTGGACACAGTTGAATAAAGTACTATAATGTTGTCGCCATAACTCCACGATATTAGCTGTTCTGAAGATTCCATCTACAGTGCATGGTAGAGATGTTTTACAACGATTAAGAGCACCTACTTATTTCCAAAAATCAGTAGCATTGTTAAGGGCCTGTCCCACTTGCATGCGATTGCGTGCGTTTGGCGCGACCAACCGGAAACGGAGGTCGCGCTAAGTTCGCGCGTGACGTCATTTACGTCATGCTTACAAATCAGCTGAGCAGGAGGCGTGCGTACGCGGGCCGACAGGCCGTTGGCGCGCGAAGATTTTGGTCACTGTAAGAATTTCGGAGCCCCGCGCGATGTCGGGACCAGCCCCGCACAACTCTGCGCTTCTAAGTGGGACCGGCCCCGCGCGGCGATACGGTGCCCGTACGCCTCAAGCGACCACGAGGTCGTGTAATTTGCGAGCCAAGGTCGTGTAAGCAGCTTCTTAGCCATGGAATGAGCCCTCATAGCTTGCTCATTTTTACAGGTGAAGCGAACAGTATACTTATATCTTGCATTAGTGAACTTCTTGTACTCAAACACAGGCCCTTGTCTGGGTCTACCTGCCATAGCCCATGATTTAGTGGCTTCACGGGCTGCAGCAAGATACGCAGCTAAATACTTATTCCAGCCAGGCCTGATGTTATGTGTCTTATTTTTATGCTTGCAGTAGGGCTTACCTTTGTTAACCCTTGTAAATTACATTATAAGATTCTTACTATTGGCCTAAGACCCTCAAAATAATGGGGATTAATCAAAACCTTGCAATCTAAAACAGTTTTCCTGTGGCCCCCATAAAAAAAGACAACTTAATTTTACCAACTAGCAAGTGTAAACATTGTAAAATGTCCCAAAGCACTCCATGGGGAATGAGATGATGCATGGCAATTTTGACACATTTTAAAAAACATTTAAAGGTATCTCAGATTGGTTATGTTTTATGCAGCCATTTAAAGGAAGAGAGAAGCAGAAGGATTTAGGAATGGATTTCCAGAGTATGGATCCTAGGCAGCTGAAGGCAAAACGAGTAATGGTAGGGTGTATGAAAGCACAGATGAATAAAATTCTGGACTTGGTCAAACATAAACTTCTTGGAATTTTGTATGCCTGGAGAAGGTCATGGAGGTGTGTGTGTGTGTGTGGTTGTGCATGTGTGCGTGTTTGTAATGGTGTATGTAGGGATGTGTACATGTACGGGTGTGTGTGTGTAGGATGTGCGGGAGTGTGGGAGGTGTGTACGGGTGTGTGTATGTGTAAGGGTGTGTGTGTGTGTGTGTAGGGTGTGTGTATGTAGTGGTGTGTGTGTGTAGGGGTGTGGGGGGGTGTGTGGGTGTGTGTGGTCTGTGTATGTGTAGGGGTGTGTACGTGTAGGGCGGTGTGTGTATGCGTAGTGGTGTGCATGTGTAGGAGTGTGAGGTGTGTGTCTGTGTGTGTGTACGGGTGTGTGTAGGGGTGTGTGTGCATGTAGGGGAGTGTGTGCGTGTAGGGGAGTGTGTGCGCGTAGGGGTGTTTGCGGTGTGTGTGTAGGAGTATGTGTGAGGGTGTGGGGGAGTGTGTGTATGTCTCAACTTTAAACTTACAATACTATTTCAGCATGAGTCAATGTTAGTTGGCAAACTTGGGAGAGGTGTGTGAACAGACATTGTTGTGGTTAACAATGTCTCGGGGGGGGGGGCTGG
The DNA here is from genome assembly GCA_035221665.1 of Okamejei kenojei. NCBI lineage: Eukaryota > Metazoa > Chordata > Chondrichthyes > Rajiformes > Rajidae > Okamejei > Okamejei kenojei. Next base: position 12,822,997 of record CM069152.1, on the reverse strand, counting down.
CTAAGGAAGCAAAGGTGAATAAGAATTATAAAATCACGGAGACTTAGTAGCATTGAAATAGCTCTTCCATTCCATTTTGTACATACAGTATATGCCAAAAAGGTTCAATGGAACCTATTCCTCCTTCTGGGATTATTGTACCTAGTCCAGTATTTTACAGAATATCCAGTTGTTTTAAAATATATATATTTCTGCCTCTGCCATCTTTTCCAGTGGCACGTTCTAGACCCCACTACAATTTGGATGAAAAGGTTCCTCTCAACTTCCCTTCAAACTCCCTACTAATTAATTCTGAATTATTGGACACACATTGCTCTTTTTTTCCAGGAAAATATTTTCTAATTTATTCCCATCACCCGCTGAATTATCAAAAATTTATCATGAAAAAGGCAACAAGAAAGGGCACTTGTACGTACCATACCAGATAATGTTGGAATGTTGGCACCTGTTAGAAAGTTGGATATACAATTAGAGGTGTGGGTATTTAATGTTGAGATTTGGTACAAGGTGAAGGATTAAATGATTTGATGGAAGAAGCAGAGTTTGAATGTTAGGCAAGAAAGTCTTTTGTTCATCGAGCAAGGATCTTGCATGAGGACTGGTCAATCAATTCAGGATTACGTGGAGTGCACACTCAACAGTCTCAACAATTAAACATCTCAGGAAATTCTTCATTACAGAGAACAATGCAAAGAGAATGACTTTTTTGAGACTGATCCAAAACGTTGCATATCCACGTTCTCCAGGGATGCTGCCCGTCCCGCTGAGCTACTCTAGCATTTTGTGTTTTCGTTGGTATGAACCAACATCTACAGTTCCTTGTTGAAACATTCTCCAGAAATGCTGCCTAACTCGCCGAGTTACTCCAGTAAAATTGTGTCCTTCTCTGTAAACCAGCATCTGCGATGCCTCGTTTCTTCATTTCACACATCTCACACAGCAAGTTAATAAGGGAATGTACAAAGCTGTATTTGATGAAGTGTGTCTTTGTTGGCATGGGTTGCAGTAAGATGCAGTAAGAAATTAATGAGCTGGATTCTGCAGGCAACAAGAATCTGCTGTTTATTACACAGACGCCAGCCTTTTTAAGTTTACTTTGAGTAATTATTGTCACATGTACCAAGGCACAGTGAAAACCTTTAGTTGCGTGCAATCCAGTCAAACAAAGGACTATACATGTTTACAATCAAGCTGTCCACAGTGTACAGATAAAGGGTACAACATTTAATAGAAGATGGAGTCTGATTTAATATAGTTTAGAGGTTTCCAATGAGGTTGATGGGAGGTCAGGACATGTCTCCAACTGTTGAGAAGACAATAGACAATAGACAATAGACAATAGGTGCAGGAGTAGGCCTTTTCGGACCTTCAAGCTAGCACCACCATTCAATGTGATCATGGCTGATCATCCCCAATCAGTACTCCTTTCCTGCCTTCTCCCCATATCCCCTGACTCCGCTATTTTTAAGAGCCCTATCCAGCTCTCTCTTGAAAGCATCCAGAGAGCCTGCCTCCACCGCCCTCTGAGGCAGAGAATTCCACAGACTCACCACTCTCTGTGAGAAAAAGTGTTTCCTCGTCTCTGTTCTAAATGGCTTACTCCTTATTCTTAAACTGTGAACCCTGGTTCTGGACTCCCCCAACATTGGGAACATGTTTCCTGCCTCTAGCATGTCCAAGCCCTTAACAATCTTGGTTTGGATGGTTCAGTTGCCTGATAACTGCTGCAAAGAAACCGTCCTTGAATCTGGAGGCAGAAACAAAATGTTGGAATAACTCAGCGGGACAGGCAGCATCTCTGGAGAGAAGGAATGGGTGGCGTTTCGGGTCGAGGCCCTTCTTCAGAAGAAGGGTCTGAAGAAGGGTCCCATTCTTTCTCGCCAGAGATGCTGCCTGTTCCAGCATTCTGTGTCTATCTTCAGTGTAAACCAGCATCTGCAATTCCGAATAAATAAAACGGGGAAGGCGGCTCAACCACAGCTAATGAGGGAAATCATAGTTCCGTTAAATCCAAGGAAATGACATATAAATTGGCCAGAGGAAGCAGCAAACCAGAGGACTGGGAGAAATTAAAAACTCAACAGGATTAACAGGGTTAATTAAGAGGGGGAAAAAAAGAGCATGAATGAAAGCTTGCAGGGAATATAAAAATGGACTAAAAGCTACTTTAGATATGTACAAAGGAAACGATTAGTGAAGACAAATGTAGGTCTCTTACAATCAGGCAGGTGAATTTTTAATGGCAAACAAGGAAATGGCAGAACAGTTAAAAGGTGTCTGAAGAAGGTTTTCAGCCCGAAACGTTGCCTATTTCCTTCGCTCCATAGATGCTGCTGCACCCGCTGAGTTTCTCCAGCACTTTTGTCTACCTTCGATTTTCCAGCATCTGCAGTTCCTTCTTAAATACTTTGTTTGTGTCCTCCTTAGTGAAGACAGAACCAATCTCCCGGAAATACTAGGGGACCGAGGATCTAGTGGGAGGGAGGAACTGAAGGGAATCCACATTAGTCAGGAAATTGTGTTAAGTAACCTGTTGGAACTGAATGCAGATAAATCCCCAAGGCCTGATGGTCTGCATCCCAGACTTCTCAAGGAGGTGGCCCTAGAAATCGTGGATGCATTTGTGATAATTTTCCAATGTTTTCTCGACTCTGGATCAGTTTCTGTGGACTGGAGGGTAGCCAATATAACTCCAGTTTTCAAGGAAGGAGGGAGAGAGAATGTTTGAATAAACATCCGAATACAGAAAAAATGATTTCATATATATATAACATCTTATTGGAAGGTGATGTTCCATCAACAGAAATACATAGACAATCGTGGGAAAATGAATTATGTCATACTATTAGACCAGAAATATGGGATGATAGTTTACAACATATACATCATTGTTCGCTAAATGCTAAACACTCTCTTATACAGTTTAAAATATTACATAGATTATATTATTCAAAAACAAAATTACATAATATGTTCCCAAAAGTATCTCCTATATGTGATAAATGTCAACATTTAGAAGCCAATCTGTCACACTCATTTACAAATTGTATAAAAATTACAAAATTCTGGATTGAAATATTTAGGATAATTTTGAATGTTGTTAATATATCTTTGACACCCGATTCAAAGCTAATAATACTAGGAATATTGGAAACAGAACAAATAGTAACAACAAACCAGAGAATTTTTATTGATTATGGGTTAATAATTGGGAAAAAATTAATATTAAAATTTTGGTAAGGCCCTACATCCCCTACATCCCCTACAATCAAAATGTGGAACACAGAAATGTCGGAGACTCTTCATCTGGAGAGATTGAGGCTTGTCTTAATGGACAGGTTAGATCTCTTCAGAGGGATATGGTCTCCATATATTGAATATTTACAGAGTCATAATGGATCGGTACGAGGGCTTGACTGAGGCCTGAATATTAGAATGGATGAAGAAAGAAATATAATAAATCATGCCTATATCTCCAATGACGGAATAACGATTAATACTCCATTCGTTTTCATATTTTTTTCATTATTTATCTCTATCTTTTCTTACTTTATAAAAAATAATTAAAAAAGCGTATAGAAGCATATAGTCCTAAATCTCAATATTAGTAATAATATTAATATTATTAATATTATGAAAGTATTTAATGATGTATTTTCGTTTATGTAAAATATTGCAATTTTCATACATATGTTTCTATAATAAAAAATATTCATCAAAAAAAAAAAAAAGAAAAGCTTCTTTTGATATGTACAAAGGAAACAATTAGTGAAGACAAATGTAGGTCTCTTACAATCAGGCAGGTGAATTTTTAATGGCAAACAAGGAAATGGCAGAACAGTTAAAAGGTGTCTGAAGAAGGTTTTCAGCCCGAAACGTTGCCTATTTCCTTCGCTCCGTAGATGCTGCTGCACCTGCTGAGTTTCTCCAGCACTTTTGTCTACCTTCGATTTTCCAGCATCTGCAGTTCCTTCTTAAATACTTTGTTTGTGTCCTCCTTAGTGAAGACAGAACCAATCTCCCGGAAATACTAGGGGACCGAGGATCTAGTGGGAGGGAGGAACTGAAGGGAATCCACATTAGTCAGGAAATTGTGTTAAGTAACCTGTTGGAACTGAATGCAGATAAATCCCCAAGGCCTGATGGTCTGCATCCCAGACTTCTCAAGGAGGTGGCCCTAGAAATCGTGGATGCATTTGTGATAATTTTCCAATGTTTTCTCGACTCTGGATCAGTTTCTGTGGACTGGAGGGTAGCCAATATAACTCCAGTTTTCAAGGAAGGAGGGAGAGAGAAAACAGGGAATTATAGACCAGTTAGCCTTAGTGGGGATGATGCTTGAGTCGATTGTTAAAGATGTTATAGCAGCGCCTTTGGAAAGCAGTGACAGGATCGGTCACAGAAAACATGGATTTATGAAGGGGAAATCATGCTTGACTAATCTTCTGGAATTTTTTGAGGATGTAACAAGTAGAATGTATAAGGGAGAGCCAGTGCATGTGGTGTATCTGGACTTTGAAAAAGCCTTTGACAAGGTCTCACACAAGAGATTAGTGTGCAAAATAAAGCACATGGTATTGACGGTAGGATATTGACATGGATAGAGAAAGGGTTGGCAGACAGGAAGCAAAGAGTAGGAATTAACTGATCCTTTTTAGAATGGCAGGCAGTGACTAGGGGGATGCCGCAAGGCCTGTTGCTGGGAACCCAGTTATTTACAATATATATTAACGGTTTAGACCAGGGAATTAAATGTGACATCTCCAAGTTTGCGGATGACGCAAAGTTTGGTGGCAGTGTGAGCTGCGATGATGATTCTATGAGGCTGCAGGGTGACTTGGATAGGTTGGGTGAGTGGGCAGATGCATGGCAGATGCAGTATAATGTGGATAAATGTGAGGTTATCCACTTTGGTGGCAAGAACAGGAAGGCAGATTATTATCTGAATGGTGTCAGATTGGGAAAAGGGGAGGTGCACTGAGACCTGAGTGTGCTTGTACATTAGTCACTGACAGTAAGCATGCAGGTGCAGCAGGCAGTGAAGAAAGCTAATGGCATGTTGGCCTTCTTTGTGAGAGGATTGAGTTTAGGAGCAATGAGATCCTACTGCAGTTGTACAGGGCCCTGGTGAGATCGCACCTGGAGTATTGTGTGCAGTTTTGGTCTCCTAATTTGAGGAAGGACTTTCTTGCTATTGAGGGAGTGCAGCGTAGGTTTACAAGGTTAATTCCCGTGATGGCATGACTGACATGTGATGAAAGAATGGGTTGACTGTGCTTGTATTCACTGGAATTTAGAAGGATGAGAGGGTAGAAATATAAAATTCTTAAAGGGTTAGACAGGCTAGGTGCAGGAAAAATGCAGGAAGAACCATGGGTCACAGTTTAAGAATAAGGGGTAGGCCACTAGGACTGAGATGAGGAAAAACTTCTTCTCCCAGAGAATTGTGAATGTGGAATTCTCTGCCACAGGAGGCTGTGGAGGCCAATTCACTGGATGTTTTCAAGAGAGAGTTTAATTTAGTTCTTAGGGCTAAAGGAATTAAGGGATATTGGGAAAAAGCAGGAACGGGGTACTAATTTTAGATGATCAGCCACCATCATGTTGAATGGCGGTGCTGGCTCGAAGGGGCGAATGGCCTACTCCTGCACCTATTTTTCTATGTTTCTAAGTTTCCTTCCTACACATTTAATCAGCAATTTTCAAGACTCCTGAAGCTTCCCCTGGTGGTAAATGATCTGCAATCTGGAAAACAGTGCTGTTGGCGATGCCTAAACTGCTGCTAATTAATTTACCTCAAGTGCAATTGTGAGCATTGCCCAGACAATCTTGACTATAGACATGACAACTCCAGCGCACATTTTTGCAGTTTCTACTTCTCTTAATTGGTTTCATAACTGTTTATGTCACCCAAATTAAGTGCTATTCAAAGGATTCACATCCCTGCAAGGCAAAAATTACAGGAAATTTCCTAACATCATTTTAAAGGTAAAAGGGAAAATTACGTGTAATTGTTCTAAGACAATGACAGATGTATTTGTTTTTTCCCCCAAACCAGGTTGGAATTAAAATCCTCTTTGCATTTTCTGTAAGCAGTGACTTGGCCAATAGCACTTGTATGCCTCGTAACAATAAACATTACTATGTTTAGCAACAAGTATTCTCAGTGTTACTTAGAGTAAAGGAATGGTTCTCTACTAAATTAAATAACTTCAATAGCTCCACTTATAGAAGACCCATAAAAGAAAATGACATTGACAAGTTGTATTAGAGCACAAAGGAAATAATTTATCTCCGAGCAAGTGGCTGGGATGCTTATGAATATGAATTGAGACATTAAAACCTTCATCACTGTCATTGATTCAGAGGCAGAGGATATAAAAGACACATATTTCCATTGGCGTGTTTGTTAAAAGACAAACAAACTATTCAAAGACACACAAGGTCATTCCCATGCGCTTTTCAAAAAATTTCAGCCTGCACCTCCTAACTTTATTTTGATTAGCACGGGTGAGCAGAGGTTTTGGGGAAATGGCAGGAGAATGGGGTTAGGAGGGCGAGATAGATCAGCCATGATTGAATGGCGGAGTAGGCCTGATGGGCCGAACGGCCTAATTCCACTCCTATCCCTTATGACTTTTGCAGCCTTTGAGAAAACCGTTTAGGCGTTTGAGTTCTCTTCTGCCGTTCAGTGGGGTCATGATCGATTTATTTATCAATCTGTCTCGGGTTTCCATAAACCTTGGCGCCCAACAACATTTTTCTTGCTCTCTTTTGAAACCTGCGCGGTTGCTATTGTTTGTGTTGTTGCTGCTGCCGCTGCTACGCCACCGGGGCCGTGCGGAAAATGCTAATCTGCCGGGGAGAAAAAAAAGCGAAAGGCACTTTGATTGAATTATTGAAGCAAGTAATCGGAGCCGTGAACGAAATGGAAGGCCATTAATTATTAATGATTTTAATTATATGAAAATTGAATGAAATTACAGACGGAATGTCTTTGGAGAGACCGGCTAATTCAAGCGGTAAATGCAAGACTATTCCTTGACACAACAAGTTAATAAGGGAATGTACAAAACCGTGCTTGATGTGGAGTGACCTGGGCTGGAATAAGATGTTGCGAAGTTAATGGGCTTGACTCTGCAGAAAGCAAGAGTTACTGCCGTTTATTAGACAGACACCTATCTTTTTAAGTTTAGTTTATTATTGTCACGTGTACCGAGGTACGGTGATAAGCTTTTGTTGCACGCCATCCAGTCAAAGAAATGACAACAGATGAATACAATCAAGCTGCCCACAGTGTGCAGGTATATGATAAAGGGTACAACATTGATAAACTCTGGTTAACGATAGTTCTGAGAATTCCAGTTGGCGCCGTCCTGTATGGGTATGGCTGCCCAGCTTGCAGCTGTCCTTTTTTTCACTTATTTTTTATTATTTTTAGTTAATTGAGTTTTTCTTTTTCGGATCTCTAGTCTTTGTTATGTGGGGGAGTGGGAGGGGGGGGGGGGGGGGTGGAAGGGGCGAAACTGCTTTTCCTGGTCTCTACCTGGTCGGAGAGGCGGCTTTTCTCCGGGCAGCATCTTCGACCCGTCCTCGCGGCCTACCAGCGGGCCTGGAGCGGTGTTTCCTGAGGGGACCGGCCAGAACCTCGGCTTTGGCGGCGGCGCAGCGCTGGAGCGCTATCGCGGAGCGGGCTACGCCTTGCACGGGTCGCCGCGCTGGAACTCCGGAATGCTGAGACCGCCGATAAAAAAACATCGCGGAGCTGGGGTCTGTGGAGTGGCCAGCCGCAGGTGGCGGCGCTGAACTTTAACATCGGGAGCCTGGGATCTCTTGCCGAGATCGCCCATGGTGGAACTCCATCCAGCGCGACCTCTCGGCTTCGGCAGCCGCGGTCTCCGGTAAGGATGCGGCCGTTCCAGGTATTCCAAGCCGCTGAGAGGATTCTCCCGACACCGGAGCACCATCATCCGGCGAGAACGGCCTGAAAGCGGAGGCCTCAATAGGCCCGACTATGGGTGGACACGGCGGTGGGGACTGGACTTTGTGCCTTCCCTCATAATGGGAACCATTGCGGGGAGGTATTTTTTATGTTTACATTTCTTTATTACTGCAGTGGCAATACGCATTTCACTACACCAATTGGTGTATGTGACTAATAAAGAACCTTTGGACCTTTGAGGTGCAGAGAGGTCCAAGCCGCATTCCAGCTGTTGAGCGGATGGTCCAGTTGCCTGATAACAGCTGGAAACAAACTGTCCCTGAAACTGGAGGGGTGCGTTTTTTCATGCTTCCGTACCTCTTGCCTGATGGAAGAGGGAGTGAGTGGGGTGAGACCGATCCTTGATCATGCTGGTGACCTCGCCATGGCAGCGTGAAGTGTAGATGGAGGCAATGGAAGGTATCCATACACATCTTGTCGGAAGCTTTCGACATTAGACTTCAGAGATACAGCGCAGAAACAGGCCCTTTGGCCCACCAACCGGCGATCACCCCAAAGGGATGCACCAACCAGCATTCACCCTATACACTAGCACCATCCTACACACTTTGGGACAATTTACAATTTCCCGCAAAGGATGGTGAGTATATGCAACGAGCTGGTAGTTGAGGCAGTGACTATTGCAACGTTTTTAAGAAGCAATTAGACAGGTACATGGAGAGGACAGTTTTAGAGGGATAGGGGCCACATGCATATTAATGATTTGGAAGAGGGAATTAGGAGCAACACTAGCAAGTTTGCGGATGACACAAAGCTGGGTGGCAGTGTGAACTGTGAAGAGGATGTTAGGAGGTTGCAGGGTGACATGGACAGGTTGAGTGAGTGGGCAGATGCGTGGCAGATGCAGTATAATATAGATAAATGTGAGGTTACCCACATTGGCGGCAAAAACAAGGGGGCAGATTATTATCTCAATGGGGTTAGGTTCGGTAAGGGGGAGGTGAAGCGAGACCTGGGCGTCCTTGTATACTGGTCACTGAAAGTTGGCTTACAGGTACAGCAGGCAGTGAAGAAAGCTAATGGAATGTTGGCCTTCATAACAAGAGGATTTCAGTATAGGAGTAAAGAGGTTCTTCTGCAGTTGTATAGGGCTCTGGTGAGACCACATCTGGATTATTGTGTGCAGTTTTGGTCTCCTAATTTGAGGAAGGATATCCTCGTGATTGAGGCAGTGCAGCGTAGGTTCACGAGATTGATCCCTGGGATGGCGGGACTGTCATATGAGGAAAGATTGAAAAGACTAGGGTTGTATTAACTGGAGTTTAGAAGGATGAGGGGGATCTTATAGAAACATATACTATTATAAAATGATTGGACAAGCTAGATGCAGGAAAAATGTTCCCAATGTGGGGCGAGTCCAGAATCAGGGGCCACAGTCTTAGAATAAAGGGGAGGTCATTTAAGACTGAGGTGAGAAAAAACTTTTTCACCCAGAGAGTTGTGAATTTATGGATTTCCCTGCCACAGAGGGCAGTGGAGGCCAAGTCACGGGATGGATTTAAGAGAGAGTTAGATAGATCTCTAGGGGCTAGTGGAGTCAAGGGATATTGGGAGAAGGCAGGCACGGGGGTATTGATAGGGGACGATCAGCCATGATCACAATGAATGGCGGTGCTGGCAGAATGGCCTTCTCCTGCACCTATTTTCTATGTTTCTATGCAGACTCGTGTCGATGGGACATGTTGGTCGGTGTGGGCAAGTTGATCCAAAAGGCTGTTTCCACGTTGTATGACTGTGACATATCTCTCCCTCAAAGGGTGGTGGATGTAAAGCTCCAAGGACTTGGAACCCACTGAGAGAAAAAAATGGCCTTATAGCATTTTAATGGGTAATCCTTTATCCTTCGAACAGTGACCCAGCGTTAACAATGAGGACAATTTGAAGCAATGAAGCAGTTTGACTTTAAAAGCTCATCTTCAATCGGATTTGATTCCTCTGCAAGAATTAAGACTTATCATTGCGTTAAACATTCGTACTTTGGCATGTACTACAGCTAATTTTCTCTGGCAAGTTTAATTTGTATCTACAGTATGAGGCAATTGCAGCAACTTCATTCTGCTCAATTTACCACAAGTGTTAGTCTCCGCGAGAGCCGCTATTATTGCAGAGCTGCTGGAGGGACGAGTCACCTTGGACTGCAAATTCAGACTTCCACATTTAATTGTACATGCCTTCTAAACTTTGGCAAGCAGGCTAGAGTTGATAGTGGACAGTCCAGTCTATGATGTCATGGAGCAAAAGAAAAATGGTCAATATTCCCAATTATGTTAGAGGGTCATACAGCGTGGAAACAGGCCCTTCGGCCCAGCTTGCCCACGCAGACCAACATGTCCCATCTACACTATTCTCACCTGCCTGCGTTTGGCCCATATCCCTCTAAACCTATCATATCCATGTACATGTCTAAATGTTTCTTAAACGTTTGAGGTAGCACCTGTCTCAACTAGAGTCCATTATAGAGGATGAGGTTACGGAGTACTTAGAAGTTCATGATAAAATAGGCCAAAGTCAGCATGGTATTGTGAAGGGGAGATCTTGCCTGACGAATCTGCTGGGATTCTTTGAAGAAGTAAATAGTAGGACAGACAATGGAGAGTCCGTGGATGTTGTTTACCTAGATTTTCAGAAAGCCTTTGATAAGGTGCCATATGTGAGGCTGCTAAGGAAGATGAGAGCCCATGGTATCAGAGGGCAGATACTAGCATGGATAGCAGGTTGGCTGGATGGCAGGAGGCAAAGTGGCAATAGAGAGGGCTTTTTCTGGTTGACTGCCAGTGACTAGTGGAGTTCCGCAGGGCTCGGTGCTGGGGCCACTACTCTTCAGGTTAATCATTTGGATGAGGGGATTGAAGACTTTGTGGCCAGGTTTGCGGATGATACGAAAATAGGTGGATGGGCAGGTAGTGTAGAGAACGCAGGGACTCTGCAGAAGAACTTGGACAGGTTGGGAGAGTGGGTGGAGAAGTGGCAGATGGACTATAGTGTAGCAAAGTGTGGAGTCATGCATTTTGGTAGTAAGACTAAAGGGCCTGTCCCACTTTCATGACCTAATTCACGACCTCTGCCGAGTTTGCCCTTGACTCATACTCGCAGCATGGTCGTCACAAGGTCGTAGGAAGTCATAGGTAGGTCGTAGCAGGCCATGATGCTAGTCGTAGGTACACGTGGCATCAAGTAGGTTGGGGCGTTTTTTCTAGCCTGATGATAAATGTCCACGAGTAAAAAAGGTTGTGAATTGGGTCGTGAAATTGGGACAAGCCCTTAAAGGTGTAGACTATTTTTTAAATGGGGAAAGAATCGAGAAATCTGAGGTGTAAAGGGACTTTGGAGTGTGGTTTCAGGATTCCCAAAAAGTTAATCTGGCAAGTCAAGTCGGTAGTAAAGAAGGCAAATGCAATGCTAGCATTTATTTCAAGAGGGCTCGACTAGAATACAAAAACTGGGATGTAATGCTGAGGCTATAAAGCACTGTTCAAGTCTCATTTGGAGTATTGAGTGCAATTTTGAGCACCATATCTGAGGAAGGATGTACTGACATTGGTGAGGGTGCAGGGGATGTTTACAAGAATGATCCCAGGAATGAGTGGGTTAATTTATGATGAGCTTTTGATGGCACTGATCCTGTACCCGCTGGAGTTTAGAAGAATGAGGGGGGACCTCATTGAAACGTACCGAACAGTGACAGGCTTGGAAAGAGTGGATATGGAGAGGAAGTTTTCACTAGTGGGACTAGAGGTCATTCCTTTAGGATGGAGATGAGAAGGAATTTCTTTAGTTAGAGGGTGGTGAATCTGTGGAATTCTTTGCCACAGAAGGCTGTGGAGACCAGGTCAATTGATATTTTTAAAGCAGAGATAGATAGTTTTTTGATTAGTACGGGTGTCCAGGATAATGGGGAGAAGGCAGGAGAATGGGGTTGGGAAGGTGAGATAGAGCAGCCATGACTGAATGGTGGAGTAAACAAGATGGACAGAATGGCCTAATTCTGTTCTTATCACTTATGACCTAACCACCTCCTCAGGCAGCTCGTTGAATACACACTACCCTTTGTGTGAAAACGTTACCCTTCAGGTTCCCATTAAATCTTTCCCCCTTCACCTTAAACCTATGTTCTCTAGTTCTTGATTCCCCTACTCTGGGCATGAGACTTTAGTCATCCACCCGATCTATTCCTCTCATACTATTGTACACCTCAATAAGATCACCCCTCATCCTCCTGTGCTCCGAGGGAGAGAGTCTCAGCCTGCTCATCTTCTCCCTACAGCTCCGACCCCCGAGTCCTGGTAGCATCCTCGTAAATCTTCTCAGCGGCCTTTTCAGCCTGTGTGAACGATTAAGTGCTTAGTCTTCTCGCATGGTTAGGGATTAGGGAATGAACAACAAAACTGGGTGAGCTGGCCATGTCTGCTGGGGACATCGCACGGAATTTAACTAATTGCCTGAGGTGGGATAAGTTTTTAAGATGAAAAATGCAGGGAACAGTCAGCAGGTCAGGTGACATCGGTGGAGAGTGCTACAGAGTGTTTCAGATCCAGCAGACCATTCATTGTTTCTTGATGAATCACTTAATGAGCTTTTAATTTACACAAACTCTACCGCACTTCACTTCAGTAACCTCTGTTAAGATGGCAACTGACTTAATCAACAATTAATTACTCTGAGGATAGGTCTGCAACTGGTTTTAGGTTCACCCCACACTTTAATGCGGACTCTAATCATGCTGTGAAAAATCTGTACCTTCACAGACTGATATTAAAAAATCACCATGGCTCTGCTTACAAATATGATAGGTGCCACAAATATCTACCGACAAGTTTATAATAGGTTTTGCGGAACAGGGACCTCAACGTAAGAATTTTCCAACAGAACATTTAAGGGCCTGTCCCACTTGGGCGACCTAATCTGCGACCTGGCGAGTTTGCCCTCGACTCATACTCGCAGCATGGTCGACACAAGGTCGTAGGAGGTCTTCGTAACTCTCCTTCATGCTCGAGAGTGGTCTCCACGTACTCGAGGCCTCAGCTAGGTCGCGCTGTTTTTTTCAATATGTTAAAAAATGCCCGCGAGTAATAAAAGTTTGCTATGGGAAAAAATCGATACTGTTTTTACTCATAGGTTTAGTCGTAGTAGGTCGCAGTAGGTCGGCATGTTAGTCGTAGGTAATCGAGGGTAGTCGAAGGTAGTCGAAGATAGTCTTCTACATAGTCGAAGGGAGGTCGAAGGAGATCAAAGGAGGTCGTCTTCACTCTCCACTATTCGGTGTTCAATTTTCCCGAAGTTAGTCGTAGCTAGTCGAAGCTGGTCTTCAACATAGTCGAAGGAGGTTGAAGGAGGTCTTCTACATAGTCGAAGGAGGTCTTCAACATGTCATTTTTTTAACTCTTCTAAACTCACCAATTAGGTCGCCCAAGTGAGACAGCCCCTTTAGTTTAGTTAAGTTTACTCGATACCTCACTGTACTCTGGAACAGCTTCTTCCCTACAACCATCAGGCTATTAAATATTAAAACCTCATAAGCTATGAACTGCAATAGTCTACAATAGACTATTATAATTATTATTATTGCACTGTTATTGTTTGTTTTTTTGAGTTTTGTTATAATATTTATTATGATTACATATTCTGCTGTGCTGCAGCAAGTTAGAATGTCATTGTTCTATCTGGGCCACAAGACAATAAAACGCTCTTGACTCTGTACCAAGGTGCAGTGAAAAGCTTTTGTTGCGTGCTAACCAGTCAGTGGAAAGACAATACATGATTACAATCGAGCCACCCTCAGTGTACAGATACATGAGAAGGAGAATGACGTGAATAATGTTGAGCGCAAGATAAAACCCAGTAAAGTCCGATTGAAGATAGTCGAAGGAGGTGGACAGTAGCTCAGGTCTGCTCTCTAGTTGTTGGTAGGATGGTTCAGTTGCCTGATATTATTACCCATTCACTATCCTTGATATATTCTTGATGCAAAGAGGAGGTAATTTTGACATATAAAAGATTAATGAAGATATCGTGAAAGATTAAACTGAAAAGTGGCTGAGCAAATATTGAATACTTGAACCATTAGCAGATGGGGTCCAAATGAATGCTGATGTTACAGTGTGCTCGCCATTCATGAACAAATGTGCCTGACCTGATATGCAATTACAGTACTTTTTGCTTTCTCATTTTCTATCGTAATTGCAAGCTGTAGTTTAAAGTTAATGTGTTTTAAGTACAAGGAAACCCATATCCCGCGTTCTATCAATATTTAATAGTTTACCAACATCCATGTAAAAACTTCAGTCTTTTCTATTAATCCCACCAAAAGTGAATGATCCTATACAGTATTTCCCCACAATATGCTCCCATTTGCATCTTCTAGCCCATTCCCTTAATCTGTCTTATCCCTTTGCAGACCACCAGGCAACTGAACCATCCTATCAACAACTAGAGAACAGTCCTGAGCTACTATCTACCGCATAGGAGACCCTCGGACTTTTAATTGGACTTCACTGGACTTTATCTTGCATTAAACGTTATTCACGTTATTCCCTTTATCTTGTATCTGTACACTGTGGATGGCTCGATTGTAATCGTGCATTGTCTTCCGCTGACTGACAGGTTGAGATCCTTCTTCTGAAGAAGGGTCTCGACCCGAAACGTCACCCATTCCTTCTCTCCGGAGATGCTGCCTGTCCGCTGAGTTACTCCAGCTCTTTGTGTCTCTCTTTGGTTTAAACCAGCATCTGCAGTTCCTTCCTGCCATTTCTATTACGATGGATTTCAGAGTATTTGTGCTGCCCTGATGTGCAATTACTGACCTGCAATTTCATATTTTCTCTCTCCTAGTTTTAATCAAAAAAAGGCTATTGTCATCCGGGGTCAATGGTTTTCTGGCTATTTATTTAGAACTCCGTTGAGAAAATACTCTCGATATCACAATATTAAATAGTTGAGCAATTGGAAACATTTCTGTACTTTTGGAGAATATTGCACAATTATGAATAATTACAGCGTGCAAAGTAGAATGTTTCAATACAGGCAGCCATTTTGAAATTAGTTTCAAAACAGTGTCATTTCCTAACCTGCTAAATCTAAAAAACATAATCAAAGATTATAGGCAGTTTTGAATAGATGCAGGAGCAAATTTGTGAAGTTGCAACATCTGTCAGGTGTATGAAGTAAAAATTCAGGACAATGTGACAACTGTTTTAAAGATATCAGAATGCATGCCGGTAGAATGCAAATTATTCGACAGACATGCATTTAGTGCTGAGTCAGAGATCAAAATGAATAAAGACCTTCATAAAGAGACAGAGTTGCCAATATGAGGTTTGCACCATTTCAAAGACCCTGCCATTTCAATTTTCAATTTTTATTTTCTAGAGTGACTCTTCTTTGTCAGAAAGTGCTGGGGATTGTTGATGAATCTGATTATCAGAAGACAGGAGAGGCTTTCCTTTCAAACACATGCAGCCAGGCACCCTGTGAATTACCCAGTTGATACACATAGTCAGATTTATGAATATTAGGTGTCTGATACTGTTGGCTTTTCGTGCCAAGATTAGAGAAAATTCAGGATCACACTTGTTCTATGTTCTATCCCACTTTCATGTGGTCATAATCATAAGGAGTAGGTGTAGAATTAGGCCATTCGGTCGATCAAGTCTACTCCACCATTCATCATGGCTGATCTACTGTATCTCTCCCTCCTAACCCCGTTCTCCTGCCTTCTCCCCATAACCTCGGACACCCATGCTAATCAAGAATCTATCTATCTCTGCCTTTAAAATATCCACTGACTTGGCCTCCACAGCCTTCTGTGGCAAATAATTCCGCAGATTCACCACCCTCTGACTACAGAAATTTCTCCTCATCTCCTTCCTAAAAGAACGTCCTTTAATTCTGAGGCTACAACCTCTAGTCCTAGACTCTCCCACTAGTGAAAACATCCTTTCCACATCCACTCTATCCAAACCCACCTTCGCACCTACTCCCGACACTAGGGACAATTTACAGATGCTAATTAACCTATAATCTCGCACATCTTAGGGATGTGGGAAGAAACAGGAACACCCGTGAGGAAACCCACGTGGTCAGGCGGAGAACGTGCAAACTCCACACGGACAGGGCACAAGATCAGGATCGAAACCGGGTCTCTGGCGCTGCGAGGCAGCAGCTCTCATTGCTGCGCCACTGTGCCATCCGCAAATGCCACCATGTGGCGTGCACGATGATGGTATTGCAAGGGCTCCTGGAACAATCACACGCAAGATGCGATTGACAGATTCACACCATCTGTATGTTTGGAGAGCAAAAATCCTTCTCACAGACACTCTGTCCAGGGACTTGTGCTGGAACATGCAAGGCTGTTTGTCTGCAGTTGCCCGCGGCGCTATTCCTGGGGGAAGTCTACCATCTGCTCGGTCTTTCTGCTCTGGATCCTCAGACGGGAAGTCCTTGGCCCTTGGTGAGGAGCAGACGATAATTATTCCGATCCACGAGTGCCGACCAGGCAGTGCAATGGTGCCACTGCCACCTGTTAGAGACAGCAGTCAACATTACCCGAAACCTCCGGGTGACAGCCACGGATGGAGGCTCAGTAAAGGATGAGCGTGTGTAGGAAGGAATTGCATAGAAACATAGAACATAGGTGCAGCACGAGCCAGCACTGCCACTCATTGTGATCATGGCTGCTCATCCACAATTCGTAACCCGTGCCTGCCTTCTCCCCATATTCCTTGATTTTGCTAGCCCCCAGAGCTCTATCTAACTCTCTTTTAAACTCATCCTGTGAATTGTACTCCACTGCCTTCTGATGCAGAGAATTCCACAAATTCACAACTCTCTGGGTGATTTTTTTTGTCTCATCTCAGTTTTAAATGGCCTCCCCTTTATTCTTAGACTGTGGCCCCTGGTTCTGGACTCCCCCGACGTTGGGAACATTTTTCCTGCATCTAGCTTGCCCAGTCCTTTTATGATTTTATACGTTTCAATAAGATCCCTTCACATCCTTCTACACTCCAGTGAATAATGCTGGTTTACACCGAAGATAGACGCAAAATGCTGGATTAACTCAGCGGGACAGGTAGTGTCTCTGGTGAGAAGGAAGGGTCTCAACCCGAAACGTCACCCATCCCTTTC
Organism: Okamejei kenojei; assembly: GCA_035221665.1. Lineage (NCBI taxonomy): Eukaryota > Metazoa > Chordata > Chondrichthyes > Rajiformes > Rajidae > Okamejei > Okamejei kenojei. Next base: position 12,805,872 of record CM069152.1, on the reverse strand, counting down.
TCTCTGGAAATGCTGCCTGTCCCATTGAATTACTCCAGCATTTTGTGTCTATCATGAGTGCGTATAGTATAAAGTTTAGTTTAGTTTATTGTTACAGCAGGGAAACAGGCCCTTCGGTCCACCGAGTCCATGCTGACCAGCAATCACCCACTCATTAGTTCCATCCCCCAACCTAGGGACAATTTATGGAAGTCAATTTGAACCTACAAACCCGCACATCTTTTGAATGTGGGAGGAAACCGGAGCACCCAGAGAAAACTAACATGGTCACAGGGAGAACATAAGAGCTGTGTACAGACAGTACCCCGAGTAAGGGCTGAAGCTGGTCTCTGGCGCTGTGCGGCAGCTACTCTACTGCTGCACCACTGGGTTCTGCAGCCAGATTACCAGTGGTATCCTGATAGACGATGTATCATTCTGGCAGCATCAAAGCCGCTCCAGGCACTCTGTCAATATGGATTTGAAGAGCTGAATTCTACAGTTGTATTTAGTGTCAAAACTATTCGTGGAGCCTCAGGAATGCTAGCTTCAGCCAAGCCCCGAACCCTCAGAGTTATTGGTCTTCTGTTTCTCACCCTGAACCTTCCATGGATACACTCAAGCGAGGTCTAAGTTTTTAAAATAAAGACACAAATGTGCTGGATGAAGTGTGGACTCAGCGGGTCAGGAAGCAGAACATGGATAGGTTACACTTCAGGTCGGGACCCTTCGTCAGACCCAAAACATTGCCTATCCATGTACTCCAGAGATCCTGCCTGACCTGTTGAGTTACTCCAGCACATTGTGTCTTTTTTTTTGTTGCAAACCTGCACCTGCAGTTCCTTGTATCTACTGAGTAATAAGTCAATTGGAAAAACACAATTCGGGCAGCAGGTTGACCATAACGTAAGCTGTATGGACAGGAGAGGCTACTTAACCTCTTCAGCCATTCAATAGGGTGATGGCAAAAGAGATATTACTCTGTCCTTTCATAACTTCAGACGTGATGGGAGCAGAATTAGGCCATTCGGCCCATCAAGTCTACTCCAGCAGGGACTAAAGATGGAAATTAGCTACTGGCTATAATCTTGCATATTTACATGTAACTATTTATCAATGTGCACTGTCCCTGTTTTAAAAAAAAGAAAAAAAAAAGAAAAAAAAAGTCTACTCCGCCATTCAACCCTGGCTGATCTATCTTTTTCTCTCAACCCCATTCTCCTGCCTTCGCCCCATAACCCCTTGACACCCCAAGATCTCCCCTTAGCTACCGATTCACCTCCAGATTATAAATCTACTTATCCTATGCTTAAGTGTACCCAAGGATGATGCCTCCACAGACAGATCGTATCAAGCCCATTTGAAGACTTACACCCCCAGGGAATGTTGATACTAACATTTTATTACGGATATGATTTACAGAATGCTCAGTGTGCAGAGTCGGTTGACCTGACACTATCCATTGACCGAGGAATTGCAAATGTAACCGTGTGCACTTTGGTGCAGTAACTGATGATGTCAATGAACTGCTCTCTTGTGTGGCAATATAAGGAAACATTAATAATTACGATGATAGTTCATAACTTGTGATGAGTTTATTACAATTGGAATGTTGAAATACATTGTAAATCTTTTGGACGAGCCGAGCCTTGGCAAATATTGTTCCAACAAGAATGAGGGAGAACTAATTGCATTGATGTAAAAGGGGCACACTAATTTATGATTTAGTAACATGGACTGCTGCATGGTATAGCTGGATAGTATGACCTTCCATGAAAGAACTGGCAGTATCTGGGAAAAGACTTGTTTTTGCCAATGATGGAATTAGCACTGTAGCATCATAGAGTCTTACGGCATGGAAACAGGCCCTTTGACCCAACTTGGCCATGCCAACCAAGACGCCCCATCTACATTAGTCCCACCTGCCCGTGTTTGGCCCATATACCTCTAAACCATTCCTATCCATGTACCTGTCCATAGACACACAATGCTGGAGTAACTCAGCGGGACAGGCAGCTTCTCTGGAGAGAAGGAATGGGTGACGTTTCGGGTCGAGACCCTTCTTCAGACTGAAAAAGGGTCTCAACCCGAAATGTCACCCATTCCTTCTCTCCAGAGATGCTGCCTGTCCCGCTGAGTTACTCCAGCATTTTGTGTCTGTCTTTGGTTTAAACCAGCATCTGCAGTTCCTTCCTACATGTACCCGTCCAATTGTCTTTTAAATGCTGCTCTAGTACAACATACCTCCTCTGGCAGCTGGTGTTTATGTGAACTCCAGTTTAGTTCAGATCAGAGAATGGGCTAATAGACGTCTTGGGTGGTCACATCAGAAAAGGTAGGTGAACATTAATCACGGACCCTGGAGGTATCGTTAGTGGGTTTCTTCTGGTTGTGCCACATTACTGTCAGTCTAGTTTAGTTTAGTTTAGTTTAGAGATACAGCGCAGAAACAGGCCTTTCGGCCCACCGAGTCAGCGCCAACCAGCATTCCTCGCACACATACACTATCCCACACACACTAGTGCCAATTTACATTTGTACCAAGCCAATTAACCTACAAGCCTGTGTGAGAGGAAACGGAAGATCTCAGAGTAAACCCACGCGATCAAACTCTGTACAGACAAGCACCTGTAGTCGGGATCGAACCCAGGTCTCTGACGCTGTAAGCGCTGTAAGGCAGCAACTCTACCGCTGCGCCACCGTGCCGCACATCACCATTCATCATGTACTTAAGATCATAAGGGGGATAGACAAGGTGAACGGTCACAGTCTTGTTCCAGGGTTGGGGTTGACTAAAACGAGAGGATATATATGTCAGCTGAGAGGAGAAACATTGCAAGGGATCTGAGCGGCAACTTGTTCTATAAAGAGGGTGGAAAGTTGCGTAGAACAAGCTGTTAGAGGATAGACACACAAAGCTGGAGTAACTCAGCGGGACAGGCAGCATCTCTGGAGAGAAGGAATGCGTGACGTTTCAGGTCGAGATCCTTCTTCAGCTGAGAGGAGAAGAAGGGTCTCGACCTGAAACGTCACCCATTGACTTCCCATTGTGTGTTAATCCTCATTCAGTGAGAGGCACCTCAACATTGGCTTCTGCAGCCCATCAGTTTCATTGAAACAAAGAGGACCTTCTTTAAGCCAGCCAATAGGTGATGTTTCGGGGGGGGAATCTGAATAAGGGTCCCCACCCGAAACGTCACCTATTCCTTTTCTCCAAAGATGCCGCCTGACCCACTGAGTTACTTCTGCATTTTGTGTCTATCTTCGGTGTAAACCTGCATCTGCAGATCCTTCATCCACCAAAGCCAGGTTCAGTCCTGGCCTTCCGTGTAGTCTGTGTGAAGTTTACCTTTGACCACTCTGCTGGGGGCTCGGATTTCTTCCCATCTCTAAAATCGCCCACCGTAAATTACCACGATTGTGTCATGAGTGGTTGACTCTAGGGGTGATGAAGTTTAGAAGAAATCAAAATGAGATTGGGGTAAGTAGATGGTTGGTGCATATTTGGTGGGCTGAAGGCCATGACTGTGATTCTATGACCATTACTCTGTGACTTTACGGCTCATAAAATGAAATGCTTACACAGTTAAGGGGAAATGTGCGGTGGGAAAGCTGGTTTTGGTATGCGGGTTAGTCAGTGCTGGAGCTATTGCATTTTATGACAGCAATTGCAATGCTAATTAGAGTAATATAACACGTTCACTTGTCTATTCTCTGAAAGGGAATTTATCCAAGAAACCCAAGGAACTTTCAACCAAATTTAATGGATTTTATTCTGCTGAGCGACCATTTGATTACGGTACTTTCGTTCCCAGTAACAATTTACAACTATTGCAGATGCAATTTTCAGCAACAGTGTATAGAAAGCTGGGAATAGACTTTAGACTTTAGAGATACAGCGCCCAACGAGCCCACACCGACCAGCGATCACCCCTCTGGACAATTTCCCTATGGACAATTTCCAAATTTACCGAATCCAATTAACCTGCAAACCTGGATGTCTTTGGAGTGTGGGAGGAAACCGGAGCACGGTCCACACGTTCACGGGGAGAATGTGCAAACTCCGTACAGTCAGCACCCGTAGGCAGGATCGAACCTGGCTCTCTGGCGTAGTAAGGCAGCAACTCTACTGCTGTGCTACTGTGCCAAACAACTGATATTGGGAGGTCAATTATGTGCTCATCATCCTGATTCAGGTTCACAGCAGATACACACTGCCTTTTGGAATTCAATATCAATATGAGGTGATGGACAAGTGAACATAAATCCTTAATCATAGATAAAGTGACTGACATTCTATTTTAAATATCAACCTTTCTATGCTGAAAATCAATTTCAATATTTCTTTAAGATGTTTTTTTATTTTCCTTTGGGTTGTTATGAAGAGCAAAATTTATTAACTTTTGAGAAAGTCTTGGTTAGCTGCCTTCATGAATTGTTTCAGTCCATTAAACTGAATGCCATGGACGAGAAGCCTCTGATTTGTGGTGTCCCTCAGGGATCGGTGCTGGGCACATTGATGGTTGTGGTTTATGGATGTTCAAGGCATGTATGTTTGCCAATGACACTGAAAGCGGGTGTTTTCATAGATAGTGAAGATGGATATCAAAAGTTACAGCAGGATCTTGTTCAGTTGGGCAAGTGGGCTGAGGAAAGACCAATGGAGTTTAATGACGATAAGCGCGTGTTTTGGGAAGTCAAGCCAGACCTTCACAGTGAATGACCAGGCCCTGGGGAGCGTTGTAGAACAGAGGGATCGAGGAGTGCAGGTAGATAGTTCTATGAATGTGGCATCATAGGTAGAGATGTTAGTTAAGAAGGCTTTTGATACATTGACCTTCATCAGTCAGGGTATTGAATATAGAAGTTAGGATGTTATGTTATAGTTGGACGATACGTTGGTGAGGCCGCATTTGGAGTGTTACGTTTAATTTTGGACACCCTGCTATAGGAAGGATGTCATTAAGCTGGAAAGAGTGCAGCAAAGATTTACAAAGATGTTACCTGGACTTGAGGGCCTGGGCTATAGGGAGAGGTTGAGCAGGCTAGGAGTTTATTCCTTGGAGCACGGGAGGTTGAGAGGTGATCTTATAGAGGTGTATAAGAACATGAGGGGAATGGACATGGTGAATGCACAGGTCTTTTACCCAGAGTAGAGGAATCGAGAACCATAGGATGTAGGTTTAAGGTGACAGGGAAGATTTAATAGGAACTTGAGGGGCAACTTTTTCATACAGAGGGTGGTAGATGCGTGGAGTGAAATACAGAATACAGTTTAAATTCAAAATACGGTTGGGCAAGTACATAGAAAGGAAATATTTAGATGGATATGGTCAAAGAGTGGGCAGGTGGGACCAGTGTAGATGGGTATCTTGGTCGCTATGGGCAATTTGGGCTGAAGAGCCTGTTTCCAAGTTGTGTGACTCTCTGACTAAAGCCTCAGTGTGGTGCTGAAGGTTGGAGTATTTTAACCAGATGTTATTGAAGGAACAATGATATAATTTCAGGCGAGGATTATATGTGACTTGGAGGGCAACTTGGAGGTGATTGTGTTTCCATATCTCTGTTGTTCGTGCCCTTCTACTGGTTGAAGTGGTGGGCTTGCCAAGGTCTACAGTGTATCTTGTAGTTGATGCCCACTGCAAGCACAGTGTACCAGGGTGATTTGGGACTTGGGAAGAAACGCCCCAATACTTTGTATAGTCTGATGTTCAAAGTGCTTATCTCTGCACGTCCGTCTTTTGAAGTGACAGTATAACTTTGCACTAAATAAAACAGAAAATGCTGGAAAACTCAGAACAATAATGACAATAGTTTCCATCACTCACCTTCCATCAGATGTAAAGAGGTTTGGTGGTGATGCTTTATTTGTCACATGTACAACTGCACAGTGAAATTCTTTTTGCATACATTACACATGTGGGCGCCATTCGGCCCATGCATTCGATGTACTGGGGCAGTTCCTGTTCCTCACCTCGCCCGGTCATCTTTGTGTCTCGGGGGTGCCTCCGGCAGCCGACCTTGCAGGCACTGGGGGCGTTTCCCTGGTTCACCCTTCTACTGGCCCGTGCTCCAACGTTTCCAGCTCCCTCCTGGTTACGTCGACCAACGAGCCTTCGGGCGGGTTCCCTGTCCCACCCACCGTCTGGGGTTTCAAGGTGTAGAGAAGGATGAAGGAGGAGAGACAACATGGAAATCTGTGAAAGTTTGCCTCCATTTCCCTTTCAACATGCTGCCTTTTTTTGCTTATTATCTCCAACATTTTTGTTTTTTTATTTCAGATTCTAGCATCAGTTAATTTGTTTTGTTGGATGAGACATTTAATGATTCGATCGTGTGGAACAACTCACCGTTTATAAGTAAGATAAGGAAATGTGAAAGTGACATATAATGGCTGCCAAGTGGTGCTGCTTTTAGAGCTGCTGCCTCAAAGAGCCAGAGTCCTGTGTTCAATCTTGACCTCGGGTGCTGTCTGTGTGAAGTTTGCGCGTTCTCTCTGTGACCACATGGGATTCCTCCAGGTTTCCTTCCACATCCCAAAGATGTGCGGGTTTGTACACTAATCGCCCTCTGGAAATTGCCACGAGTGTGCAGGCAGTGGACATGAAAGACGGGTAACATAGAACTAGTGTGAATGGGTGATCGAAGGTCGGCGTAGACTCGGAGAGCCATAGGCCCTGTTTCTATGCTCACTCAGAAATTTAAGACTCCAAGCTTAATTTTCTTCTTTATAACTGAAAACTGATATGTGTAATATCTGCATAATTCCACTTTGTTGCCCAGTTCCTTTCTAGTTTTTGAAACGTTATTTTTTAGCTTTTAATTTAGTTTAATTTCAAGATACTGCGCTGAAACAGGCCCTTAGACCCACCGGCTCTGCACCAACCAGTGATCCCCGCACATTAACACTAGCCTACACACACACGCGGGACAATTTACACTTATACCAAGTAAACTAACCCAAGGCAATTAACTTCCAAACCTGCACGTCTTTGGAGTGGCGGAGGAAACCGAAGATCTCGGAGAAAACCCACGCAGCCACGGGGAGAACGTACAAACTCTGTTCAGACATTACCCGTGGTCGGGATCGAACCCGTGTCTCTGGCGCTGCAAGCGCTGTGAGGCAGCAACTCCACCGCTGCGCCACCGTGCTGCCAAGTTTGCAGAGGAAATTGTTCAAAATAGTTTAGCAGATAGAAATGAGAGGCCCCCTTTGTACACCTCTCGACACCTGAGCATTACATTTTATTTTTTACACCCCACCAAACCATCCACAAATGTAAACAGTCCTCTCATCAACATACCCAGGACCCACTGGCACAATAAAATCCTTTAGCATATTTAAAAAGCTTTTCTCATCAGTTGTATTGATCGGGGTCATTGGGAACCAGACAAATAAATCGTTTCCATGTCTTGCAACAATGAATCAATATAAAAACATAATGGCATTCTTACAAATGGAAAGTTAAATCACAATATCAAAGTGTGGCTTTGAGTCTGTTGTGGGCTGTTCAATGGGCTGTCTTGGCTCAGTTGATCACAGTCTGGTCTTTGAGTCGGAAAGTTATGGTGCCCCTGCAATCCAAAAAGAGCCGAGGCTGGCAATTGCGTACAGCCCTAGGGGTGTGTGGGGTTATCATTAGAGTGATACAGTGTGGAAGCAGGCCCTTCGGCCCAATTTGCCTACACTAGTCCTACCTGCCTGCACTTGGTCCATATCCCTCTCAACCTGTCCTATCCATTGCTGGAGCTGCCATCTTCTGAATGAGACATCAGACTGTGACCAAGGACTGTATACTATCTCTCTGTGTACATTTTTGGTGGCACAGAGGCACAGCGGTAGAGTTGCTGCCTTACAGTGCCAGGGACCCGGGTTCAATCCTGACCACGGGTGCTGTCTGTATGGAGTTTGTACCTCCTCCCCGTGACCTGCGTGGGTTTTCTCTGAAATCTTCAGTTTCCTCCCACACTCCAAAGACGTACAGGTTTGTAGGTTAATTCACTATAAATGTAAATTGTCCTGAATGTGTGTAGGATAGTGTTAATGTGCGGTAATCGCCTGTCGGTGCGGACTCGGTGGGCCAAAGGGCCTGTTTCTGCGCCGTACCAAAAAATTAAACTAAACAAAATTACACATTTCTGTTCAAATTCTGTTTAATTTAGAGCAAGTCCCGACCTGAAATATCACCTGTCCATTCCTTTCGCAAATGCCGGCAGATCCGATGGGTTACTCCAGCACTTTTGTGTGTTGCTCAAGATTTCAGCATCTGCATTTCCTTGTGTCTCTACGGAGCAACATATGCCTAATTCCTGGGTCTATTGAAGGCATCTGAGGAATTTGACTAACCTTTTCACAGATTTACAGATTTTTGTTTTTGCCAGTGCTTTTTCTCTGGCTAAAATTCCTCTCAGTGAAATCAGCAATAAGGCAACATGGAAAATGTATTTCGACCGTGATTTTCAACCTTAAGGGCCTGTCTCACCTAGGCTATTTTTAGGCGACTGCTGGCGACTGTCGTAGCAGGTTGCTGAAAAACTGGCGACTGGAACCCCCTTCGACATAAAATTTGAAATAGAATCTTTACTTTAACAACAAAAAAAAACAAAGTCAGCACCGGCGACAACCTTCGTCACCCGGCGACAACTACGACAGCACCTACGTCAAGAAAAGTCAAGCTACGCTCATTGGTGTCAAACCCACTGTCGCCGACTGTCTCCGAAAACGTTCCGACATGTTGAAAATCCAGCGGGGACCAGAAAGACGCTACGACTCTTTGGGCGACTGAGGAGACGACTCACGACCATACAGGCGACACCCCGGCGACCATGACTGCCTAGTCGCCTGTAGTCGCTTAAAAAATATCCTAAGTGGGACAGGCCCTTAATGTATCTGGAGAACGATAGCACGTACTTACTTGAAGAGCAAAAAATCTGCAGATGCTGGCGTCTTTAATCAAGGAAGAAATAGTACCCATTCAACAAAACTTTAACGTAATCAAACCAAGTCACAGTGGTTTTGTGAAAGGTGACTCATGTTTGACAAATCTGCTGGAACTCTTTGAGAATGTTCAGTTTAGTTTATTATCACATTTACCGAGGTACAGTGAAAAGCTTTTGTTGTGTGCTAAACAGTCAGCGGAAAGACAATTCCTGATTACAGTTGAGAATAACATTTAGTGCAAGTCATAACAAGAATCATAATCATAATGTTCGACATCATAACAAGCATGGAGGATTCCTCTAGACGCACTATATTTGTGTTTTCAGAAATCATTTATCTTGTTGCCACATAATAGGCTGGTTCACAATATATTAGGTCGTGTTTTTAGTTGAAGTCTGTTAGCACGTTAGTCATGGTAGTATGGTTTGAAGAAGGGTCTCGACCTGAGGATATGGGGAGAAGGCAGGAACGGGGTACTGATTGGGGATGATCAGCCATGATCAGCAATGCTGGCTTGAAGGGCCGAATGGCCTACTCCTGCACCTATTGTCTATTGTCGATTGTCTGAGATGTCACCTCTTCATTTTCTCCGGAGATGCTGGTTGACCTGCTGAGTTAATCCAGCATTTTGCGTCTATCTTCGGTGTAAACCAGCATCTGCACTTCCTTCCGATACTGCATGGTTTGAACATTGTTTATTGCATTGAGCACAGAGTTGGATTAAATGTAGATAGGCTGAGTGAGTGGCAAAAACTTGGCATTTAATGCGGGTAACAGTGAGGTTACGAGGAATCTAAAGGCTGATTGTTATCTAAAAGGATAAAGATGGGAGATGAACAAAGATCTGAGTAATATAGTGTGTGTTCTTATGCATGGATCACAGTAAGTTAGCAGGCCTTATGCAGCAAGTCGTTAGGGCGATGAATGGCATATTTGCCTTTATTGCAAGAGAGTTGGTCTTCAGGTGTAAGGAAATATTACAAAGTTATAGGATACTGGTGTGGCCTCACCTGGAGTACTGTGCACAGGCCCTAATTTAAGGGTAAGGCATACTGGTGTAAGAGGTAGTCCAAACAAGATTCATAAGACTAATTCATAGGATGAGGGGCAACTTTTTCCACACAGAGAGAGGTGGATATATTGAAAGAGCTGCAGCTCCAGCTTTTTGCGTCTATCTTCCATTTAAACCAGCATCTGCAGTTCCTTCCCACACATTTTGTTTGCCAGAGAAGGTACATACAGAGGAAAGCTTTAGGAGGATATGGGTGAAATGCGGGCAGGTGGGATTAGTGTAGATGGGGCATGTTGGTCGGCGTGGGCAAGTTGGGCCAAAGGGCCTGTTTCTGTGCTGTATTACTCTACGACTGTAAATATGTATTCAGTGATTTTATCGCACCATCATAAAGCTCCTAGACCATTGATGGGTACCAAATCTCTGTCCTCCCGCCCACCTCAACCACAAAGTCTTTCACTGCTACCCCTGATTTGTGTTCACCGGCAATGGTGGCAATTATTTCGAGATGACAATACTAAAACAGGGATGTAACGCTGAGGCTCGATAAGGTGCTGGTCAGACTGCATTTGGAGTATTGTGAGCAATTTTAGACTCCCATATCTGAGGAAGGATATGCTGACGCCTGAGATGGTCCAGAGGAGGTTTACGAGAATGATCCCAGGAATGAGTGGATTAACATTTGAGCGGATGACAACGCTGGGCCTGTACTCGCCGGAGTTTAGAAGGATGAGGGGGATCCTCATTGAAACTTACTGAATAGTGAAAGGCCTGGATAGAGTGGATGTGGAGAGGATGATTCCACTAATTGGAGAGTCTAGGACCAAAGGTCATAGCCTCAGAATTAAAGGACGTTCCTTTTAAGAAGGAGATAAGGAGAAATTTATTTAGTCAGAGGGTGGTGAATCTGTGGAATTCATTGCCACGGACGGTTGTGGAGGGCACCTTAGTGGATATTTTTGAGGCAGATTCTTGATTAGTACAGGAGTCAGGGGTTTTGGGGAGAAGGCAGGAGAATGGGGTTGAGAGGGGAATGATTGAGTGGCGGAGTAGACTTGATGGGTTGAATGGCCTAATTCTGATCCTATCGCTTCTGAACCTGTTACCTGATGAAGCTTTGTTTAAACATCTGTGGTGACTTCACTCACAATGTTAACGCTATCCTTTACCTTTGAAAGGTAGGGGCTGATTTCAATCACCATTTGCAAGCTGGGACTGGTGTTTACCACTCGTGAAATTGGGCCCTGCAGTGATGTGCTCAGATAGTAAAGAGTGTGGTGAGTGCTAGCCTTCTGCTGCACTGGGGCAAATCCAAGCAAATTAATTGCATATCATATATCACAAAGTTTTACGCATTATCTGCTTTAGCCCTCTGTGACTCTTTACTTTCAGGTTTATTTTTGCATCGTGGCAGGAGGGAGATTTGTGCTGCATCAGTAACCCAACAATGTCAAGAGAGAGCTAAACTCTTTTTTTTTTTTGCAAATGCCAGGATTGGAGACCTAATTAAACTGCAGATTATCCTCTTTAAACAAATCCAGATTACTAATCATTAGGGAAAACAGGATTACTAACCAGAAGGGTAATAGGATCACTAATCATTAAGAAAAACAGGATTCTGAATCACCTGCTATCCCATTTAATCAATAGACCAGGCCGAGAAATGAAATAAGGGGATGTTTTGTGAGCTGATTAAAACTGTGGCTTTTCACCTCTGGTATATGGGCTAGGTTACCCCAGTTGTAAAACCTATGCTCAATTTGAATGATGCAGACACACAGGAACAAATGTTGAGAGAGTTCATAAATTCATGTCATAGGAGGAGAATTAGACCATTTGACCTATCGCGTCTACTCCGCCATTCAATCATGGCTTTCCCTCTCAACCCCATTCTCTTGCCTTCTTCCCATAACCCCTGACACCCTTACTAATCACAAATCTGTTAATCTCTGCATTAAAAATACCCAAATGACTTGGCCTTTACAACCGGTTGTGGCAATGAATTCCACAGATTCACCACCCTCTGACTAAAGAAATTCCTCCTCATGTCCTTTCTAAAGGCACATTCTTTTATTCTGAGGCTGTGTCCTCTGGTCGTAGACTCTCCCACTAGTGGAAACATCCTCTCCACATCCACTCTATCCAGTCCTTTCACTACACCGTAAGTTTCAATGAGGTCTCCCCTCATCCCATAACACTCCAGCGAGTACAGGCCCAGTGCCGTCAAACGCTCATCATACGTTAACCCAATCATTCCCGGGCTGCCCTCATGGAATATCAAAGGCACTTTGCACGGGGACTGGCAAGGATAAGTCAATTAACAAGTCTGTGTTGGACATCGATGGCCTTCCGTTAAAATGTTCATCGTTCAATGCTCAGTAATGTGCAAAATGATTCACAGGAGCTCTCTTCACTGTGAGGTGCAAGCAAGATGTCCTTATTCTGATCAGTTCTGAGCTGCACAAAGCGAAGACTCACCGCATCGCACAACGACAGAACATAGAACAGTAGAGTACAGGAACAGGCCCTTTAGCCTACAATGTTTGTGTCGATCATGATGTTTTCATAATGTAAACTGATCTTATTTGCCTGTACATGATCCTTCTCCCTCTATTCCCTGCACTTCCATGTGCCTATATAAAAGCCTCTTAAACACAACTGTCATATCTGCCTCCACCACCACCCATGGCAATGCGTTCCAGGCTCCCACCACTCTCTGTGTAAAAAAAAAACCTGTTCCGCAAGTTCTCACTGTGAGCGGGTGGGTTTCCTCCGGGTGCTCCATTTTCCTCCCACATACCAAAGACGTGTGGGTTTGTAGGCTACGGGGCCTCTGATGTAAATTGTCCCTAGTGTGTAGGGAAGTGGATGTGAAAGTGGGATAACTAATGTGAACGGGCGTGGACTGGGTGGGCCTGTTTCTGTGCTGAATCTCTAAACTAAATCTAAACCAAATTGAGGATGAAACTGAATCTCAAGGTGAAGTTCTTTCATTTTATTTACTTCCTCCCTGAGAGCAGTTGTTTTTACAGCAAACCTGAATCTAGATGAAATTCATGGTGAGGTGGTTATTATAGCACATAGAGCAGCACAGCACTGAAACAGGCCCTTCAGCCCACAATGTCTGTGGCGAACACGATGCCAAGATAATCTCTTATCTGCCTGCGCATAATCCATATCTCCTCATCCCCTGTACATTCATGTGCCTATCCAAAAGCTTCTTAAACACCACTGTCGTATCTGCCTGCACCACCGCCCCTGGCAGCGCGCCCTTGGCAACCACCATCCCTGTGTAAAGAACATGCCTGGCACATTTCTATTAAACTTTGCCTCTCTGAACCTCAAAGCTATGCCCTCCAACATTTCACATTTCCATCCTGGGATATAGGTTCTGACTGTCTGAACTATCTCTGCTCACACCTCTATCAGATCGCCCCTTAACCTCCTGCGTTCCAGAGAAAACAATCCAATTAAAATAAAACAATTAAACAAAATGATCCTTCTCTGATTAAAATGATGTTGGTGCCAGTTGCAAATCAAACTGCCTATTAAAAAGAGGCGTTCATTAATTATCGTGCGATTTTGCCCGTCATTAACACATTAATCAAAAGATTCTTCACTGCCCTTTCATAAGTCATATGAAAAGTCTACGGGATGACAATATTAAAGCTCAAAATAGAGATTTAACAATATTATGTTCATCGCTGATGGTCAAAGTAGTGCTCGACTGTAGTGGCGACCTTGCACATAATTTACAATGTGTGCAGAAATGGACTGTCTCCGTCAAGGTCAATTATTGACTTTCATTCCCAAAGTTTCTCAGTGAACGTAAAATACTCAAAGAATAAATCATGCTTTGCTTAAGGACAATAGACTTGATTAATATTATCTTAAACACATTTTGAGACACTTACAAATTAAAGCTTTTTCACCCAAAATCAAGTGAAGCATCGGTTAACAATTTATAACGTCAGGCGCTCGGCTATAAATATCTGGAAATTTGAAGCAACTATTCCTGACTTGAAGGTCTGAAGCAGAGGAAAAGGCATTTTCTTTCCCAACTGCATTTAATGGTGATATATTTAGGAGGTTGCTTTTAAAATTAAGGAGCAGGCAAAATCACTGAAATCAATATTATTTATTATAGATCCCGTGAACACAACAATTCGCAGAGTAAACAAAAATTGCTAATAGTCCCCAGACCTATCGTTAGAGTGGGGTCATTTATCCTAATTTTCCATCTTGGCATCGCTATTAATGGTTATTATCCCTAAATCATAGTGTTTAGTTAATAATTGTTCTGTGGGTAAAGGTCCCATTGATAAAAACCTCCAACCTGCCAACCTTATACACGTGGATAACTCCAGCAGCAAGCTCCCATTTTGCTGGCAATCCAGAAACAGGTCATTTAGCCCTTTTTGCTTGTCTTTGTCAAACATCCAAGAAACTTTCTTTTACCGTTGTTTGAATGGAAGTAAATCAAAATTATGACTGCACGCTAACAGCCCTCAATCGCTTGTGAACTTTGGACAATTCTAAAGAACATCGAAACGTGAAAAGATTATGAAAAGTTTTCTAATCTTAGGGGTATGTGTACAGATAATCTATGTTCAAGAACCATATCTGAGGAAGGATGTGCAGGTGTTGGAGAGGGTCGAGAGGAGGTTTACAAGAATGATTCCAGGATTGATTGGGTTAACAATGATGAGCATTTGATGGCACTGGGCCTGTACTCACTGGAGTTCAGAAGGTTGAGAGGGGGGGGGGGGGGAACACCAATGATACTTACCGAATAGTAAAAGGCTTGGATAGAGTGGATGTAGAGAGGATGTTTCCACTTGTGGGAGAGTCTAGGACACGAGGTCATAGACTCAGAATTAAAGGACGTTCCTTTAAGAAGGGGATGAGGAGAAATGTATTTAGTCAGAGGGTGGTGAATCTGTGGAATTCTTTGCCACAGAAGGCTGTGGAGACCATGTCAATTTTTTAAGGCAGAGATATATAGATTCTTGATTATTAAGGGTGTCAGGAGTTATGGGGAGAAGGCAGGGGAATGGGGCTAGGAGGGAGAGATAGATCAGCCATGATCAAATGGTGGAGTAGACTTGATAGGGTGAATGGCCTAATTCTGCTCCTGTCACCTATGATCTTATGACCTACGAACAATCTTATTAGGACTTTGATAATGTTTGAGCAAATCAACGAGCCTGGAAGCATCTGTGGAGGGAATGGACAGATGATATTTCGAATCGGGACGTTACTTCAGACAGATGGATTAAGGGGGAGAAAGATGGAAAAGAGAGGTGGGGTCGGGGGAAGGCATAACCTCTCTTTTCCAGCTTTCTTCCCCCACTCTGGAAGAATGGTCCTGAGAGCAAATTGTATTTCAAAACTCAAATCGTGGGAAGTGATTTATGAATTCTGTAAGGCAGATTTTCCCCTTACCCTAATGGGTGCGACACGGGGGCCATCTGTGTAAACAAACCTAAATTACAGAACGTTCTTCCCGTAAAAATTAGAACAGTAGGATTTATATGCAGCTGCTTTATAAGCAATAACTAAATTATCAGCACAAATATGAAAAGACTGCGCTGGCAATTCTGAGCAGGTCAGGCAGCCTCAAAGGAAAGAGAAGTCGAGTTATTATTTCAGGTCATCGACCTTTCGTCTCAGCGAAGCAGCGGGTAGAGCTGCTACCTCACAGTGCCAGATAGCCAGGTACGATCCTGACCTTGAGTGCTGTGTGTGTGGAGCTTGCATGTTCTTCCTGTGACCGCGTGGGTTCCTTGCGAATGCCCCGGTTTCCTCACACATCCCAAGGATGTGCAGGTTCGTAAGTTAATTGGCCTCTCTAACTTGCAGACATGAGGGTAACATAGCACTTGTGTGAACTGGGCAATCGATGGCTGGCATTGGACTCGGTGGGCAGAATGGCCTGTTTCCATGTGTCGGGAGGAACCGCAGACGCTGGTTCAAACCGAAGGCAGTCACAAAAAGCTGGAGTAACACAGCGGGTCAGGCACCATCTCCGGAGAAAAGGAATAGGTGATGTTTTGGGTCGAGATGGGCCTGTTTCCCTGTTGCACCTTTCGATCAATCAACCAGAAAACAATAAGTCAAGAAGCATGGTTTAAGTTTCCGAGGTGAGAGGGAGGTGAGAACATGGAAATATCAGTGAGAGGTTGGGATCCAAGATTATCCAGGTGACACAAATGGTGTTGGTGTCATCGTAAAGGGGGCGATGGATCCTTGTTAATCACAACTGATCTGTCTGGAGGAGGTGTGAGCAGAAGAAGGCTGAGGGCAGTCAAACATAAAGGTACCCTGCTGCATCTGTGAGCACAGAGCAAAGCTGGGAATATGACAGAAATACAGTTTGCTGAAAGTATTTGGTGTATCAGGAAACCTCTGCAGAGAGAGAAAAACTGAGTTGACATTTTGCCGGTATTAAGACTTGAAGACATTTCTGACTCAATGTGGGAAGGTTTGTGACCTGGGATTGTCGATTTCAATATTTGTAACTTTTAAATGATTAACACATGCATGGTGGTGCAGCTCTAGAGTTGCTGCCATACAGTGCCACAGACCTGGGTTCGATCCTGACTACGGGTGCTGCCTGTATGAAGTTTGTACGTTCTCCCTGTGACCCTGTGGGTTTTCTCCGGGTGCTCCGGTTTCCTCCCACACTCCAAAGACGTACACATTTGACTTTGGTTAAAAATTGTAAATTGCCGCTGGTGTGTTGGATAGTGCAAGTGTCCGGGAAACGCAGGTCAGTACGGACTCGGTGGCTGAAGGGCCTGCTTCCACGCTGTATCTCTAAAGTCTAAAAGTCTAAAAATACTTGCAGAAAATTGATTCCTGTGCACATGCAACTCAGCTTCTAAGCCATTGACTTTGATCACTGACTCACTGGTTTTTGACCTTCATCCTTGAATTAACTTTCATCCAGAAAATTAGTACATCTGACAATATAGTCGTCCATCAAATGCTAGATGATGCTGCGTTTGTGCATGGTCAGACCTCCTAGACATGGTCGAATCGTTCCCCCAAGCATAGGAGAGCATGGGCGTTACACTCAAGGCCAATAATATCAAGGTCATGTACCAGCCTACACTGCTACACTGCACCAACTAGCAACAAGAGAGATTTATTACCCGCCCCTAGAAAATATTTGATGATTAAAGACCACAGACCTAAAGCTAATGGTGTACCAGGCAGCACTGATACACCAAATCCCTATCGCAGGAACCTCAAGGAGTTGGAAACTCCTCCAAAGTCACTGGAAGGATAATCCTCTCCCAGGCCAACACCTCTAGTACTGAGGCCCTGGTTACATTCAATCAGCTGCGTTGGACAGCCCATGCCATTTGCACGCTCCGCACCTGACTGGCTTTTGAGACAATCTGTTTGCAGCTCGGGTATGGGAGGAGATAAGAAAGCAGACGGGGAAGAAAATGCCCACGTCTGAGGAAGGATGCACTAGCTCTGGAGAGGGTCCAGAGGATGTTTACGAGAATGATGTGTGTGGGAAGAAGGAACTGCTGATGCTGGATTAAACTGAAGATCAACACAAAATGCTGGAGTAACAGCGGGACAGGCAGCATCTCTGGTAGGAAGGAGGGTGACGTTTCGGGTTGAGACCCTTCCTCTGAAGAAGAAGGGGTGTTAACTTTGGCTTCATTGATCACCCCAGAAGTCACACAACTAGAGTGGAAACAATGGGCTGCCTAAGATGAACAGTCTCTCAATACCACTTAGGATTATATCAATCATGATTATTGATTAGCGCTGATGTCTTTGGTTGCATCATGCCATCTCAAAAATATTTTCCTCGGTTCTAAGACTGAAGAACTAACCAACATTAGGACAGATTGAAAGCTTGTGCAATAGAGAACCAAACGTTACAGCAGCCAATTTATACCTTTAACATGCAGCCTATTTCTCCAATACAGAGTAACACAAGTAGTGCAATCATTTCTTTTTGTAACAATGCTAGCAAAATAAAATTTGTTTAATCAAACAGAATCAAACCTAATTCTGTAAGGAATAATAGCGGGATTTTACTTTGAGCCACTTGTGATTAAAGCACATTCCTAGATGAATATTATTAAAGTGAAGAAAGAGGGAGGAGAATCCAGGAATACAATACAACCAGCACGGTGGTGCAGCAGTAGCGCTTACAGCGCCAGAGACCCGGGTTTGATCCCGACCACTGAGTTTGTCTGTACTGAGTTTGTACGTTCTCCCCGTGGCCGCGTGGGTTTTCTCCGCGATCTTCGGTTTCCTCCCACACACCAAAGAGACGTGCAGGGTTGTAGGTTAATTGGCTTGGCTTGTAAAATTATCCCGGGTGTGTGTAGGATAGTGTCAATGTGCGGGGATCGAGGGTCAGTGCGGACTCGGTGGGCCGAAGGGCCTATTTCCGCGCTGCATCTCTAAACTAAAAGAAACTAAAACTTTGCAAGGATTGTTTCAAAAGTTCACTGTTACAATGGTACTTTATTGTTACGTGTACTATATACAAGGTAACCCCCCTTTTTTTTGGCATATAATTCAGTAAAAAAATCTTACTATACATAAGTGCAATCATACTGAAACACAAGAAGTATCTTTTATCTGCACAGTGGATGGATTGATTAGAATGATGAAGAGTCTTTGACTGGGTAGCACAGAACCAAGGTTTTCACTGTACCTCAGTTCACTTGGCCATAATAAGCTAAACTAAACTTGGTTATAGTCTCAGTTAAAAACTAGAAGAACGCATTCCAGGCAGTCATGTCTTAAGGTGCCATGAAAGTGATCATCCAGAAGAGGCGACAACTAGCAAAAGTTCAAATTATTTCGGGACAATTTATGTAAAAGCACACTGCTTATCCAACACCACCAATAACTCTGGCACAATCAATCTCTGTTGACTTTGTTCTCAATGGTGCTGATTATTGATGCTTATCGTTTTTGGAATATTAGTTTTAGTCATTAGTTTAGTTCAGTTTAGAGATACAGCGCAGAAACAGGCCCTTCAGCCCTCCGAGTCTGTGCTAACCAGCGATTCCCGCACATTAACACTACCCTACACGCACTAGGGACAATTTAACATTTTTACCGAAGCTAATTAACCTACAAACCTGTATATCTTTGGAGTGTGGGAGGAAACTGAAGATCTCGGGGAAAACCTACAAAGGTGGCGGGGAGAATGCACCAACCTGGGTCTCTGGCACTGGAAGGCAGTAGCTCAACTGTGGCACCTATTAGTCTGAAAGATATTTACACATAATTTTGCAAGACAGACACAAGCACTAATTGTCCCACAAAGAAAACCAGGCGAGCGTTCACTTTCTAAGCTGAATTACTGTTTCAATTCAACTATTTTGGGTGAAACAAAACCAAACACTGTCAGAAATATTCTGCAGACCAGGCAGCATGTGTGGAGAGAAAAACAGAGTCAACATTTCAGGTCTTCCATCCATACTGTTTTGTTGAAAGGTCATTAACCTGAAGTGCTAACCTTGTTTTTCTTTCCACAGATGCTGCCTGACATGTTGAGTAATCTCAGAATGTTCTGATTCTGTTCCAGATTTCTAGCACTGAATCCCTCTCCAATATCTTGCACTAAACATGATTCCCTTTGCCCTGTAAGTGTATACTGCGGGTGGGCTCGAATGTAATCATGTATAGTTTTCTGCTGACCGGATAGCAAGCAACAAAGAAGCCTTTTCACTGTACCTCAGTATACGTGACTATGAACTAAACTAATCTAAATAATTTTGCTTGCACGAATAAATGTTCATCAAATGCATTTCTCAATATAATCACAACATTCATTCGACTGAGGGTACACAAAATGCTGGAGAAACTCAGCGGGTGCAGCAGCATCTATGGAGCGAAGGAGATAGGCAACGTTTCGGGCCGAAACCCTACTTCAGACTGATGGGGGGTGGGGGGAGGCGGGGGGAAGAAAGGAAAAAGGAGGAGGAGGAGCCCGAGGGCTGAGGGAGGGGTAGGAAGGGGACTGAAGGGTCTGTCCCACTTGGCGAGTTTTTCCGTGACTGCCGGCATCATTGACTGACGTATCATGGTCGCCGAAAGATTTTGAGCATTTCAAAATCCAGCGGCGACATAAAAATACTGCAACAGGCCCTTGAATGTGTAAGAGGGAACTGCAGATGCTGGTTAACACCGAAAAAAGACACAAAACGCTGGAGTAACTCAGCGGGACAGGCAGCATCTATGGAGAGAAAGAATGGGTCGCAACCCTTCTTCAGTCTGTAGAAGGGTCTTGACCCAAAATGTCACCCGTTCCTTCTATTCATTAGACTGAATCTTAGAGGCCTGATACAGTGATTGCTGTAAATATTGTCATTTTTTTAATGTCAATAAACTCACGTTCGTAGGGTTATCCCCATGCTGACATAATACATTCCAATTCTCTTAAACCCCTGTCTCACGGTGCGAGTTGGCCCACAAGTGACCCCGAGTTTTCACTCGTGGTGATCACGTACGATGAACGTAGCGGCAACGTCGGAACTCGCGCGATCAACTTGCCCACTCGTGGCGCTAACGGCAGGTACTCGGGAAACTTGTTAACTCGTGAAAAAAATCAAACATGTTTGATTTTTTCCACGAGTAAAATTTACTGTTCAAGTTAAAAATAGAAACATTTAAACTCGTTGCAATAACGTAGTGGCCCCGTGCGTTTACCTTAGTGTCTCGTGAGTCTACCGTGGGAACTTTCTTTTAATCTGTTCGTTCTATCGAGTAAAGACTGAACCAAAGATAGTCACCAAATGCTGGATTAATTACATGTGGTTAAGTTACATGTGGCTCCGGGAGGTAAAGAGGCTTGAGAAATATAAATGCTGAAATACGCGCGAATCAACACGGGGTATCCAGAGCTGAAAGTTGCACTGAAATGAGATTGAACAAGACGGCTTTGACACGAAAAGCTGGAGTAACTCAGCGGGACAGGCGGCATCTCTGGAGAGAAGGAAAAATGCAAAAAAAGTGAAACTATCGCCAGGGAAAATCGAGAACTTCTTGGCTCCCTTTGCCTCAGACCTAAATGCAGCGATCCCCCCTTCTCTGTGTTATGTGTGTCAACATGCATTCATTCCTGAATTCAGAGAAAAAGTATTCCCCCTCTCGCCCCCCGAAAACAAACCTAATCCACGTTTCCCAAACACCAGTCCGAAGAAGGGTCTCAACCCGAAACGTCACCCATCCCTTCTCTCCAGAGATGCTGCCTGTCCCGTGAGTTACTCCAGCTTTTTGTGTCTATTTTTCCCAAACACTCGTTAGAATCAAGAAGCCATCTCTTGGGCTTTATGTATGAGAACCATCTCCACTTTCAGGTTTTTTCTGGAGGGATTAAAACTAATTAAATGTGTGGAACAAACTAAAAATGCAAAACTGGAAATAAAATTAAGTTTGTCTAAATATCAATCGCGTATGCATTGCAATTTGCAGCGGAGACACTGGATAGAAAGTATTCAGTAGCGCGCACACCACACACACATATGTCCTACTTCCCGCTGTTAAGTTACTATTTGCTTTCAGTGTTTTTGTTTTACCTCTTCTTATATTCCAGCTGGAGCTGTATTTTCACCGACTCGCCAACTCCCCCCCGCCCCCCCCCCCCCCCCCCCCCCCCCCCCGCTCCCCTTAAAAAAGAACAATATTTTTAGTTAATCGGTCGAAGGCTGGGGATTGGCGAGAGATTTAGATTTGACATGCAGGGGGATGATATTTCGCGGAGTTACTCAGCAGTATGCAACCCAGGAACCACCCAAAGTATATATACAGCACATGGACATGTCTATATATATATATATATAATGGACATGTCTATATATATATATATATATATATATATATATAATATATATATATATATAAATAATATTATATATATCTATAATATTATATATGTGTGTGTGTGTGTATATGAGAGAGAGTATATATATATATATAGAAACTTAGAAACATAGAAAATAGGTGCAGGGGTAGGCCATTTGGCCCTTCGAGCCTGAACCGCCATTCAATACGATCATCGCTGATCATCCAACTCAGTATCCCGTACCTGCCTTCTCTCCTGATCCCTCTAGCCACAAGGGCCACATCTAACTCTCTCTTAAATATAGCCAATGAACTGGCTTCAACTACCTTCTGTGGCAGAGAATTCCACAGATTCACCACTCTCACAATTGCAGTATATATATATATATATATGTATTTGTTGTATAATATGTATAATATGTATATACATATTATATATATTATATATATAATACATATTGCAATTCCAACCCCGAAGCAATTGAGAGGCGATTTCTAGGGGCCATGTCATTTAACGTGTGTCTTTGCTTTTAAATGTGAAGCGGTTTAATTGTTTACGCTGCGCTGTGTTTTGTGTTGGGGAGAGTGCTGCTGTTACAATATTTTCGATTCTATTCTGCCCTCCCCCTTCCACAGAAAAATGCCTAAATTTTTCTTTGTGCCCGCTCTCCTGGGAGCAATCCAAACCAGGGGAACAATGAACCCTCAGAGGCTTCGCGTTCCTTGCTCCTATATATGGACCTCGCTCGCTCGCAACTGTATGAACGCTCGATCAACCAGGCATCGGCCAACACGGAGGCCTGATTACTGAAAACAAAGTAAACTTGTACCAGACCTCATCATCTTCCTTCCGACAACCCGTAACCACGGCACCACACTTTCAACACAAACCTTAATATATAAAGAATATATTATGGGACATTGGATTGTCTGAAGAAGGGTCCCGAGCAGAAACGCCACATATGTATGTATCTGTGTGTGTGTGTGTGTGTGTGTGTGTGTGTGTGTGTGTGTGTGTGTGTGTGTGTGTGTGTGTGTGTGTGTGTCTGTGTGTGTGTGTCTCTCTCTGTCTGTCTCTGTGTGTGTGTGTGTCTGTGTGTATCTGTGTGTGTGTGTGTCTGCTGTCGGGTCCCGGCGGCCGCTCAAAGTCAGTCACCCGAGCTGCTTCCTTCCTCGGAAGTGGCGGCCAGTTCTGCTGTCCGTGCCCGGAGCGCTGCGGCTGCCACCCAAGCTAATTCACTCCCTGGCCACAATAAAACCATATAGCAATGACAGCACGGAAACAGGCCATCTCTGCCCTTTTACTCCGTGCCGTTTACTGTCACCTAGTCCCATCTACCTGCACTCAGACTGGAGCGTGGCAAGTGGGTTACTGACCCCAATCCCCTCCTTCACAACGCCAGACTCCCCAAATGCTATGAACTGAGCTCTCCCCCCACCCCGGGAAATACAGTATTTAAAAACATAAAGCACCAAGAAATGCGCTTACCACGTTATTGGTTGCTGGAGGGTGCGCATTTTCCCTTTGTAGGTCGTATCAATAGATGCGGCCGCGCTGAAATAACTCAAAGCCACAGGATGGAGATGTCTTCTTTAACATTGTTGCTTTATTAAAACATACCTTCATTCACGGTTGGCTCAAGAGTAACGGGAGAGGAACTTGGTAACTCGGGAGAGGAAGTTGGAGCATCGCAGCAATGACATACCCGTGGATACTCGGTTAAACACTTGATCATAAACTTGAAGTCTCGTACGCAACCACGAGTCTTTCACTCGGGGTACCTCGTGGGTCAACTCGCACCGTGAGACAGGGCCATTAGTGGAATTATCCTGATTCTCTTAAGCAGATAATTTCATGAAGTGAAACAATCTTAAATCACTTGAGCTTTGAAGTGTTTTTTTTCTTCCCAGCGTTTTAATTAAGTTCTATTCCTTCTCGGCTAAAATCATGAACTTTGATTAGACACAGAGTTTCATCCCGGCTGGCTTCCGTCCAAGAAAACCCGGCACGGGTCCAGATACTACTGCTGGCATGCGCATGGGTTAGCGGCACTAATCAAGTGGGAGTACTGGTAGATTGAAATGGAACAAAAGAACTCTACCGCTTGGCTGCCCTGTTTGTGGCAGCAGGCCGGATTAAGTTGCTGTCCTTTGCACGTTGGGGACTTGACCCGCATGAAAGTAATGATGTGAGGAAGTCAAGTCCCGTCTATGATCGTCCGTGTTTATTTGCATTCACGCCAAGCCCGGAACATGGATCACGCCAATCTGGAGCCAGAGAAGGACGCCTTTTGACTTTGGACTTAAGAGATACAGAGCCCTTCGGCCCATCGAGTCTGTGCCGACCAGTGATCAACCCACACACCGGCACTCTGCTACACACTATAGACAATTTACAATTTTTGCTGTAGACAATTAGCCTACAAACCTGTACGTCTTTGGAGTGTGTGAGTAAACCCGAGCACCCGGAGAAACCCCACGCAGTCACAGGGTGAACGTACCAACTCCAGGCCAGTATCGAATGCGGCGCTGTAAGTCAGCAACTCTACCGCTGTGTGCCACCGTGCCACCCATATTTGACCCACACTGTTCCAATGCTAGGTCTGACTATATGTCTTTACAGCCTTCAGAATTCAGCATCTGATCAAGTGTGTTCAAAATATAAGATTAGGAGGGCAACACAGTGGGCGGGACAGTAGCACAGTTGGAAGAGCTGCTGCCTCACAATGCAAGAGACCCGGGTTCGATCCTGACCTTGGGTGCTGTCTGCATGGAGTTTCCATGTTCTCCCTGTGAAAGTCTGAGTTTCCTCCGGGTGCTTTGGTTTCCGGCTACTTCCCAAAGACTTGTGGGTTTCAGGGTTATTTGCCCCTATGTAAATTGCCCCAAGTGTGTAGGGAGAGGATGAGAAAGTGGGATAGCATAGAACAAGTGTACAGGGGTGATCGATGTTCGCCGTGGACTCTGTGGGCCGAAGGACCTGTTTCCATGCCGTATTTGTAAACTAAACTGAGAACGTGACCGGAAGCAATAGAAAGATCGCTCAGTCTTTCATATCTAGCATGTTATTCATCGATTAACTTTTTTTTACCTCACATCACATTCTCGAACAGATCCCATTCATAACATTCTGTCGGCAATAAATGCAACGGCAGAGGACTTTCCATGGACTTACCCTGTGGGTGCAGATATTTCCCCTTATCTCATTCCTGGATAGCCAACAAGAATTATGAGATGATGAGCATCCTGCATCATGCTTCGTGAAATGCTAGGCTCTGCACCTAAACCCGTAAGAAGTTGGTATGTCACTCCCTCTTCTAAACTTGAGAAAGCGCGGTCCCAGTCTATATTATCATCCTTCAGGACAAATCCCCCATCCCAGCAAGAATCTGCATCGCACTTACTGTTTTCTCATATAAGGAGTCCAGACCTGTGTGGGTGGCACAGTGACACAGCGGTGGAGTTGCTGCCTTACAGCGCCGGAGACCCTGGTTCGATCCTGACTGCAGGTGCTGTCTGTACGAAGTTTGCGTGTTCTCCCAGTGACTGCGTGGGTTTTCTCCGGGTGCTCTGGTTTCTTCCTACATTCCAAATACGTGCAAGTTTGCAGGTAAATTGGCTTCTGTAAATTGTCCCTAGTGTGTAGGATACTGCTCGTGGGATCGCTGGTCAGCGAGGACTCGTGGGTTGAAGGGCCTGTTTCCACGCTGTATCTCTAAACTACTTTAAACTAAATTAAACCTGCACTAAGAACTCCAGGTGCAGTCTTATTAGGGCAGTATGTAATTGCCATAAGGTATCTCTATACTTGCACTCAAATCCTCATGCAATAAAGGCCAACATATTGTTTGCCTTCCTAATTATCTGTTGCAGCTGCTAGTTAACTTTCAATGATTCATGCACAAGGTCGCCAAGGTCTCTCCGAACACAACCAATCGCTCACCATTAAAAAAATACTCTGTCTTCTATTTTTCTACTAAATGGTTCCCTCGCATTTTTCTCCTTTATCCTCAGGTAACGTAATTCTCTCTGTGACAGCATAGGTTTCCCCGGGGTACTCCCGTTTGCTCTAAACCCATACGTGGTGGTAGCTTAATTGGTTTCTGTAAATGGTGTGGTGGGCTGCGAAGAGAATTGGAGGAGGGAGTTGATGTGTGTGAGAGAATAAATTACGGGAGCATTCATTTCGGTCTGAATGAAAATTTGTTACCTTGCAGTCATAACATATAATAAATTAAAACAAAACACACAATAAACACATATTTAACATCCACCACAGTGTGTTCACCAGGCACCTCCTCACTGTGGTGGAAGGCAAAAGTCTTAAAGTCTTTGTCTTCTTCCCTACTTGTTCTCCCTCTGCGCTGAGGCGATCCAGGCCTCCGATGTTATCGTCCACTAGGCCCGCGGCCGAGCCTCCGAAGCCGGGCTGCCACCACTGCCGTTGCCGGAATGCTGGAACGTCGCCACAGCTCTGAATCAGGGTCCACCGCTGGAACGCTGGAGCGCCGGAGCTCTGAAGCCGGGCCGCCGCTGGAGCACCACTGGAATGCTGCTGGAGCACCGGAGCTCTGAAGCCGGGCCGCCGCTGGAGCACCGCTGGAACGCTGCTGGAGCACCGGAGCTCTGAAGCTGGGACGCCACTGGAGCACCGCTGGAATGCTGCTGGAGCACCAGAGCTCTGAAGCCGGGCCGCCTCTATGTATCCTTCTATGCAGCCCATCTATGTACCCTTGGAATTCCTCTGCATCCCCCTCACAACCAATATTGCCCCCCCCCCCCCCCCGCTTAGCAAACCTAGATGCTTTACAGGAGGTCTCCATTGCACTGACCCTTATGGCACCGCTCTAGTCATAGCCTCTTGAAAGTAACCTGTGGTGCCTTCCCGCCCATTTTAGTTTTGCATAGAGCCTGTCACCGCTGGTGACACGCCAGCAGCCTCACGAGAAGGACAACTCAAATGTCATACACACGAATTGGCCTTATCTACACTGGTAATGATTTGGTGAGAATGTATGTAAAAGGGGCTTCTGGAATAAACGTGACACGTGGTGTCTGGCTCAGTTAAGTGTCGGTTGTTCTTTGCTTTCTGTCGTGGGGATTCAGTAGATCCTACAACTGGTAACCACGGCGCGCCAGGGAGGTCTACGTGAATGAACCCAGGTATGACAGGGTTAACATATGGTGAGCGTTTGATGGCACGAGGGCTGCACCCACTGTGGTTTAGAAGGATGAGTGTGGGGGACCTCATTGAAACAGTGAATAGTGAAAGGCCTGGATAGAGTGGATGTGGAGAGGGTGTTTCCACCAGCAGGAGAGTCTAGGACTAGATGCAATAGCCTCGGTGTAAAAGGACGTACCTTTAGAACGGAGATGAAGAGGAATTTCTTTAGTCAGATGGTGGTGAATCTGTGCAATTTATTACCACAGTAGGCTGTGGAGGCCAAATGGATATTTTTAAGGTTGAGATTGACAGATTCTTGAGTAGTAAGGGAGTCAAGAGTTATGCGAAGAAGGCAGCAGAATGGAGTTGAAAGGGAAAGATAGATCAGCCATGATTGAATGGCAGAGTAGACTTGAGGGGTCAAATGGCCTAATTCTGCTCCTGGAACTTATGAACATGGTTTTATGAAACAGCCAAGTAGTCTTGAGGGTGAGTTACCTTCTCCAGCTCCTAATTCCTATATTTGTGATTTCATACCCAGAATAGGAAGGGTGTAATTTCTGTTAAAATCCACGTGGAATATGTACGAGCTGACAAAATATTCTTAACGCATGGCTACACTCGCATTTACATTTTACTTTTTACCTCCAATACAATGCTATGCTACTTTTGTTTTTAACTTGCCAGTGTGCTCCAATCGGTATATTTAGAATTGTGATCCTTTTAAGTATTTTGTAATGTTACAGTTTTGTTATCATGATTGAAACTTCCATCTGGTTTAATAGCAATATATTACTCAGAAATGCTTGATGAAAATAGGCACAAAATGCTGGAGTAGCTCAGCAGGACAGGCAGCATCTCTGGAGAAAGGGAATGGGTGACATTTCAGGTCGAGACGCTTCTTTAGCTTCTCTCCAGGGGTGCTGCCTGTCACACTGAGTTACTCTAGCATTTTGTGTCTATCTTCGGTGTAAACCAGCATCCACAATTCCTTCCTACACAATGTTTGATGAGAACTGTGTTTAGAATTAATGCTATCTGTGTGATAGAGTGAGTGTCACTGTGTAGCTGTTGATGTAACAGGTAGCCTCGATATCACAGACAGCTCCAGAGGTGTCATTTCACTTAATTGAACATTTTTGTTGCAACCTGCGAACCATTTCGCCTTCTACAATGCTTATTTCAGATTCTTAAATTACCTAATCATTATTTGTAGCTATTTTTGTGCGGTAGTTTTCCAATTACGGATTAAGTGGGAACCTCAGGAAGATTAACTGTTTACTGTATGTCTAGAGACACAGCATGGAAATAGGCCCCTCAGTTTACTGAGTTCATGTCGACCATCGATCACCCATTCGCACGAGTTCTATGTTGTCCCACTTTCACATCCACTCCCTACACCTGTGGGACAGCGTGCAGAGGCCAATTAACCTACAAACGCACACATCTTTGCGATGTGGGAGGAAACCAGAACACTTGTAAGGAATCCACACTGTCACAGGAAGAATGTTCAAATGCCACCCAGACAGCACCCAAGGTCAGGATCGAACCTGGGACTCGAGAGCAGTAGGGTAGCCGCTCTTCCGGCTGCACCACTGTGCACCCACTGTGTCCAACGTTAAAAAAGTACATTTGCATTTCGATACAGTCCTTCATACAATTTTCAGTATCTTCCAAAGTTATTTGAAGCTTATGATTTGGATGAGAACGTACATGACATGATTGGCAAGATCGCAGATGATACATAAGTAGGTGGTATTGTAGACAGTGAAGATGGTTGTTACAAAATGCAACAGGATGTCATTCGGTTGAGCAGGTGAGCTGAGAAATGTTTGATGACATTTAATACATAGAAATGTGAGGTGTTGCATTTTGCGAAGATTAACATGGGCAGGACCGACACAGTGAATGGTAGGGCTCTGGGAAGTGTTGCAGACCAGAGGGAGTGCAGGTACATAGTTCGTTGAAAGTGGCTCCACAGGTTGTATATAAGACGTTGATGATGCTGCATTTGTTGGGCTTGTAGGACTTGATATTACAATCCCTACTATAATTGGCACCTTCTAACTATCTTGAGTGGGGGTAGGGGTAAAAAACTTATTTGGGGTCATCAGGTGGGCACCCTCCTTCCTTGGTGTTTCGTTGATAAGCCCATGTCATGTCCAGAGGGCTCAACAGCAAAACCTGGCGTCCCAGGTGCGCTCCCCTTTGTTTTACCCCTCTTGCTGGTCATTTTGCAGCCTATTTTGCAGTCCTTCCTCTTCAGCCACAGCCAGATGCTGCTTCGCTCGGCAGCCTCTGACAGCAACCTGGCGGCTTGCCGGAAGTCCTGTCCTTGAACTCCCATTCCCTTCAGGAGTTTGGTTGTTGACATGGCTACAAACCCTCTACAACGTATTGTATATGGGACATGTTGATCAGTGTGGGCAAGTTGAACCAAATGGGCCGTTTCCACGCAGTTTGACTCTATGACTCTGCCATAATTTTACATCTGAGTGAGTTTTCAGAATTGAACACCAATTTGAGTAATGTAGAAATTGATGCAGGTAGTTGGAGCAGAGACGTAGGATTTTGAATCATAACTTAGTTTGGCCAATGTTCAACAACTCCACACAGTTGGAGATTTAAATGGGAACAAAAATTCTATTTAGTAAGGGTCTCGACCCGAAACGTCACCCATTTCTTCTCTGCTGAGATGCTGCCTGTCCCGCTGAGTTACCCCAGCATTTTGTGCCTATCTTCGATTTAAACCAACATCCACAGTTCTTTCCTACATAAAAATTATATTTACTTCTCTTGTCAGTCCTCTCTTTGATATAACTGTAGGAAGCAAGAGATTGAGTTTGCATTTGACATAACAGACTTTGTAGAAAGTATTTATACTTATACCTGACCATAATCAATTCAATTTATAACCTTAATCAACTCAATTTATGAATAGAGCCAGAGAGTCTTAGAGCATGGAGACAGGCCCTGGGTTCCAACCAGCCCACACCGACAATGCTGTCCCATGTGTACTCCTAACTGATGCAATCAGAATTAGGCCATTCTGCCCATCAGGTCTATTCCTTTATTTCACTTTAGTCTTTATTACTTTTATGTATACACAAATAAAACACAAATATAACAACGAAACATACAATTAATGATGCAGTATACAGAACTATTTTCTTATTAAAACATTTTCCAATAACTTACATTATTGTCAATAAAATTAGACAGTGTTGATGTCTTTATTTCTATACCTAATCCATTTTTCCCTTTTTCTATTAAACTCGTCTTCTTTCACTCTTAGAGAATATGTCATTTTCTCCATGACACATATTTCCTGTACTATGTCTAACCTTTGTCTAAGTCTGGGTGTGTCCGCTGCAAGCCAGTTTCTTGTAATGGCCTTTCTGCCAGCTGTGAGTAGGATTTTAACCAAGTAATGGTCTTCCTTCAGCACCACTGTAGCTATATTACCCAGGTATAAAATGGAACACTTCTTGGAGACTATATATCCTAATACCTCCTTTAATTCTGAATTCATTCTGTCCCAAAACTGTTCTATTCTTGGTCTATTCCACCATTCAATCAGTGCTGATCTATCTCTCCCTCCTAACCTCATTCTCCTTCCTTCTCCCCATAACCCCTGACACCCGTACTAATCAAGAATTTATCTATCTCTGCCTTAAAAATATCCATTGATGGCCTCTACAGCCTTTTGTGGCAAAGAATTCCACAGGTTCACTACCCTCTGACTAAATAAATTACTCCTCATCTCCTTCCTAAAGGAACGTCCTATAATTCTGAGGCTAGGACCGCTAGTCCTGGACTATCCCACCTGTGGAAACATCCTCTCCACATCCACTCAATAGCCTTTCCACTATTCGGTACGTTTCAATGAGGTCACCAGCTCAATCTTCTAAACTCCAGCGAGTACAGGCCCAGTGCCGACAAACGCTCATCATATTTTGTACTCGACCTACCCAATGGCAGATTATAAACGAACAGCTCAATCATGTTAAAGTACAGTGACAAGTCAACTGACTTGCAGGTGGTTAAATGTCAACCCATGAGCAAACCTCCAGGATCAGTAGCCCAAGCATTCCATCTAAAACTCGGGAGGAGAAACAGAATTTGAGACGGGATCGCGCCACTACAGTCCTGCATGGGTTTCACACCGATGGTCGGAGTGGGTGCAGTTTTATTTTGTACCATTTACGTTGCATGTTATCCTTGCCGTCGCTCCAAATCACGGATACCTCCGATCACGGAACAGCTCCATCCGAGACCGCAGGAAATTGCAGAGAATTGTGGACACAGCCCAGGCCATCACACAAACCAACCTCCCTTCCGTTGATTCCATTTTTCACCTCACTCTGCCCCGGCAAAGCCCGCAGCGTGATCAAGGACGAGTCGCACCCCGGCCACTTCCTCTTCTCCCCTCTCTCATCAGGCAAGCGGTACAGAAGTGCGAAAGCGCACGCCTCCAGATTCAGGGACAGTCTCTTCCCAGCTGTTATCAGGCAACTGAATTGTCCCATCAACAACTAGATAGCGGTCCTGAGTTACTATCTACCTCATTGGAGACTCTTGGACTATCATCAATTGGACTCTACTGAACTTTATCTTGCAATGAACCTTGTTCCTTTTATCATATCTGTACATTGCGGATGTACAAATCAGAGCATTGAATATAGGAGTAGGGAAGTAATGTTAAAATTGTACAAGGCATTGGTAAGACCAATTCTGGAGTATGGTGTACAATTTTGGTCACCTAGTTATAGGAAGGATGTCAACAAAATAGAGAGAGTACAGAGGAGATTTACTAGAATGTTGCCAGGTTTCCAGCAACTCTGTTACAGAGAAAGGTTGAACAAGTTAGGTCTTTATTCTTTGGAGCGCAGAAGGTTAAGGGGGGACTTGATTGAGGTCTTTAAAATGATGAAAGGGATAGACAGAGTTGACGTGGATACGTTTTTCCCATTGAGGGTAGGGAAGATTCAAACAAGAGGGCATGACATGAGAATTAAGGGACAGAAGTTTAGGGGTAACGTGAGGGGGAACTTCTTTACTCAGAGGGTGGTGGCTGTGTGGAATGAGCTTCCAGCAGAAGTGGTGGAGGCAGGATCGATTTTAACATTTAAAAGTAAAGTGGATAGGTATATGGACGTGAAGGGAATGGAGGGGTATGGAGGGAATGGAGCAGGTAGATGGGACTAGGGGAAAACAAATGGTCGGCACGGACTGGAAGGGCCGAGAGGGCCTGTTTCCGTGCTGTAATTGTTATATGGTTATATGGTTATATGGATGGCTCCAATGTAATCATGCGCAAGACAAAAGCTTTTCACTGTACCTCGGTATATGTGACCATTATTCCGACCTGAAACGTCACTATCCATGTTCTCCATTGGTGGTGCCTGACCTGCTGAGATACTCTGGCACTTTTTGACCAATATCCTGGCAGGGAGATTTGCAAAGGCTACTGTGGAGACTTTAAACTAGAAAGGCTGGGGGGAGGGACTCGGGTAGAGGGGGCTAGAGGTCAGGGTGTGGGGCAAGAGGCAGAGAAGGGAAGCACTCGGATCCAAAATGTAGGCGAGAACGATGAAAAAGATAATAGACAGAGAATAAGGGATGGTGGGTTTCTAAAATGTGTATATTTTAATGCTAGGAGCATTGTAAGTAAGGTGGATGAACTTAGAGCCTGGATTGACACCTGGAAATACGATGTTGTGGCAATCAGTGAAACATGGTTGCAGGAGGGCTGTGATTGGAAACTAATTATTCCAGGATTTCGTTGCTTCAGGTGTGATAGAATTGGAGGGACCAGAGGGGGAGGTGTTGCATTGCTTGTCAGAGAAGATATTACAGCAGTGCTTTGGCAGGATAGATTAGAGGGCTCGTCTAGGGAGGCTATTTGGGTGGAACTGATAAGTGGGGAACAGTGTAGCAACACTTTTAGGGGTGTATTATAGACCGCCAAATGGGGAGCGAGAATTGGAAGAGCAAATATGTAAGGAGATAGCAGATATTAGTAGTAAGCACAAGGTAGTGATTGTGGGAGATTTCAATTTTCCAAAAATAGACTGGGAAACACATTCTGTAAATGGGCTGGATGGTTTGGAGTTTGTAAATGTGTACAGGATAGTTTTTTGCAGCAGTACATAGAGGTATCGACCAGAGAAGGGGCAGTGCTGGACCTCCTGTTAGGAAATGAGGCAGGTCAGGTGACAGAGGTATGCGTTGGTGAGCACTTCGGGACCAGTGATCACAATACCATTAGTTTCAATATAAATTATGGAGAGAGTCAGAACTGGACCTAGGGTGGAGATTTTTGATTGGAGAAAGGCTAACTTTGAGGGAATGCGTAAGGATTTTAAAGGAGTGAATTGGGACACTTTGTTTCATGGGAAGGATGTAGAAGAGAAATGGAGTACATTTAAAGGGGAAATTGTAAGAGTACAGAATCTTTATGTCCCTGTTAGGTTGAAAAGAAATAGTAAAAAATGGAAAGAGCCATGGTTTTCAAGGGAAATTGGACACTTGTTTCGAAAAAAGAGAGATATCTATAATAATTATAGGAGGCATGGAGTAAATGAGGTGCTAGAGGAGTATAAAAGAATGTAAAAAGAATCTTAAGAAAGAAATTAGGAAGGCCAAAAGAAGATATGAGGTTGCTTTGGCAAGAAAGGTGAAAGTAAACCCAAAGGGTTTCTACAGCTATATTAATAGCAAAAGGATAACGAGGGATAAAATTGGACCATTAGAGAACCAGAATGGACAGCTATCTGCAGAGCCAAAAGAGATGGGGGAGATATTGAACAATTTCTTTTCTTCGGTATTCACCAAGGAGAAGGATATTGAACTCTGTGAGGTAAGGGAAAAAAGTAGAGTAGCTATGGAAATTACGAGATTCAAAGAGGAGGAAGTACTGACACTTTTGAAAAATATAAAAGTGGATAAGTCTCCAGGTCCTGACAGGATATTCCCTAGGACATTGAGGGAAGTTAGTGTAGAAATAGCAGGAGCTATGACAGAAATATTTCAAATGTCATTAGAAACGGGAATAGTGCCGGAGGATTGGCGTACTGCGCATGTTGTTCCATTGTTTAAAAAGGGTTCAAAGAATAAACCTAGCAATTATAGACCTATTAGTTTGACGTCAGTGGTGGGCAAATTAATGGAAAGGATACTTAGAGATAATATATATAAGCATCTGATAAACAGGGTCTGATCAGGAACAGTCAACATGGATTTGTGCCTGGAAGGTCATGTTTGACAAACCTTCTTGAATTTTTTGAAGCGGTAACTAGGGAAATTGATGAGGGTAAAGCAGTGGATGTTGTCTATATGGATTTCAGTAAGGCCTTTGACAAGGTTCCCCATGGAAGGTTGGTTAAGAAGGTTCAATCTTTGGGTGTTAATGGCGGAGTAGCAAGATGAATTCAACAGTGGCTGAATGGGAGATGTCAGAGAGTAATGGTGGATGGCTGTTTGTCAGGTTGGAAGCCGGTGACCAGTGGGGTGCCTCAGGGATCTGTGTTGGGTCCACTGTTGTTTGTCATGTACATCAATGAACTGGATGATGGGGTGGAAAATTGGATAAGTAAGTATGCAGATGATACTAAGATAGGTGGTGCTGTGGATAATGAAGTAGATTTTCAAAGTCTACAGAGAGATTTGGGCCATTTGGAAAAGTGGGCTGAAAGATGGCAGATGGAGTTTAATGCTGTTAAGTGTGAAGTGCTACATCTTGGCAGGACAAATCAAAATAGGACGTACATGGTAAATGGTAGGGAATTGAGGAATGCTGTGGAACAGAGGGATCTAGGAATAACTGTGCATAGTTCCCTGAAGGTGGAATCGCATGTAGATAGGGTGGTAAAGAAAGCCTTTGGTGTGCTGGCCTTTATAAAGCAGAGCATTGAATATAGGAGTAGGGAAGTAATGTTAAAATTGTACAAGGCATTGGTAAGACCAATTCTGGAGTATGGTGTACAATTTTGGTTGCCTAGTTATAGGAAGGATGTCAACAAAATACAGAGAGTACAGAGGAGATTTACTAGAATGTTGCCAGGGTTCCAGCAACTATGTTACAGAGAAAGGTTGAACAAGTTAGGTCTTTATTCTTTGGAGCGCAGAAGGTTAAGGGGGGACTTGATTGAGGTCTTTAAAATGATGAAAGGGATAGACAGAGTTAACGTGGATACGTTTTTCCCATTGAGGGTAGGGAAGATTCAAACAAGAGGGCATGATATGAGAATTAAGGGACTGAAGTTTCGGGGTAACGTGAGGGGGAACTTCTTTACTCAGAGGGTGGTGGCTGTGTGGAATGAGCTTCCAGCAGAAGTGGTGGAGGCAGGATCGATTTTAACATTTAAGAGTAAAGTGGATAGGTATATGGACGTGAAGGGAATGGAGGGGTATGGTCTGAGTGTAGGTAGATGGGACTAGGGGAAAACAAATGGTCGGCACGGACTGGAAGGGCCAGAGAGGGCCTGTTTCCGTGCTGTAATTGTTATATGGTTATATATGGTTTATACCAAAACTGTTCATTGTTCAGACCTAGATGTGGTTGGAGATGTTGCTCAAAGCTATTTCCCATCACAGGCAAACCCCTGGAAGAAAACCAGGGAGGAACTGAAGCTTCTACAGGCTTGCATTTGTATCTTCTGGTCACTAGTTTAGGCTGCAGATGGATCAACTCTGTCCCGGTTAATTGGCTGATAATCTGGCAACCAATATGTCTTTGGGAAAGGAAAGGAAACTGGAGAGAAATCCACATGGTCATAGAGAGACCATGCAAACTTCAGATTGATAGCAGCAGAGGTCAGTATTGAACCGGGTCCACTGGAGCTGTGAGATTATTGCTATAGTGCAAGGGTTCCCAACCTGTGGTAAATTTATCCCCAGGGAGTAAATTCTGCCTACTCAGGGGGTAGATTTATTGATTCTGGATTTGTACATATTTTTTCTCATTGATTGACTGTGTTTGGTTTTGGTATACTGGTATTTGTTCATCATTACTTGTTCATAAATAAGTGAAATAACATTGTTATGTGCTATTAAAGTTACCAGGGGTAAACGGGACGAAAAAGGTTGGGAACCCCTGCTCCGGTGGATCTGCCAACTAGAAGGATTGAAAATATAACGATAAGAGCTAAGTCATTTAGAACGGAGATGAGGAAACACTTTTTCTCACAGAGAGTTGTGAGTCTGTGAAATTCTCTGCCTAAGGAGGTGGTGGAGGCCGGTTCGCTGGATACTTTCAAGAGAGAGCTAGATAGGGTTCTTAAAGATAGCGGAGTCAGGGGAAATGGGGAGAAGGCAGGGCCGGTGTACTTATTGGGGATGATCAACCATGATCACATTGAATGGCGGTGCTGGCTCGAAGGGCCGAATGGCCTGCTCCTGCACCTATTGTGTATTGTCTATAATGCACTCCTTTTACCACCTTGCATTTGGGACCTCCTTAGGAATGCTCTAGGTAACATGATCAATGTAGCTTCAATGATCAACCTTGCATCTGAACAGGCTACAAGAACAAAAAAAGTGGCCACAAAATGGGATTGATTATCAGTACAGGATACATCTTCGAGTTCTGCTTTTCCAAGTATGCTCCTGAAATCCTGGAATAAAATATAAGGTTAAAAAAAAACCACAGGGTAGTTTAAAAAAAAAATCCCTCTTCAAAACCACTTGCTTGCATAAGATGAATACTGATGCGGAATGGTTGGGTAAATACCTTTCATATCTCTGTCATAACTTTTCACACATTTCTTTTACTCTGTGTTCCCTGAGAATTGAGAATTCCCAGGAGAAAGATCAAAAAGGGTCTTCTACTTTAGATTTTAAGATGCCGAGAGAAAATATTTTGGAACTTGTTAACGTTGATGGAAATGAAATAATTTTAGCTCTCTTTTATTTTAGGTGAAAAGTGCCGGAATTTTATTGATTTGGCTCCTGCATCTGAGAGAAGTGAGTATCAAAAGAAACCCTGAGAATTCTGCGCTATGTTGCCTTGCCTTTTAATTGATGCCGATAATTAACCAGATTTAGAGGAGATGTTTTAAAGATCTCGAAAATATTCATATACGTTCAACTTTTCCTTACAACAGCACCGTATGTGTAATTAGCATCATGCCTTAAGCAACGCCTGGAGAACCTAATGGCCATTGATTGTCAGAGACAAGGATTTAGTTCCAAGACTTTGAAATTACTGTGTTACATTGTTGTACCGAAACGCAACATATCTGATTAGATTGTTTTTTCTATTTTCTCTTAGTATTTTGAGGCAAGCAAAATTTTTGTTGAGTATGTTTTATAGGATTTAATTGCAGATACAAAAAATCTATATTGAATTGAGTTACAATCCTGCAGACCCTGGTTCGATCCTGACTATGGGTGCTGTCTGGATGGAATTTGTACGATCCCCCGTGACCTCGTGGGTTTGCTCCGGTTTCCTCCCACACTCCAAAGACATCAAGGTTTGTAGGTTAATTGGCATCGGAAAAATTGTAAATTGTCCATCTCGTGTAGGATAGTGCTAGTGGATGGGGTAATCGCTGGACGGCGCCGACTCGGTGGGCCGAAGGGCCTGTTTAGTGCTGTATTCCTAAAGTCTAAAGTCTAAAGTGTGCCCGAGTGGTCTGTTAATTCAGTATGTTCCATACCGAATCCTTTCTCCTGGGTGGAAAGGTCAAAGACTAGAGGGCATAGCTTTAAGGTGACGGGGCAACAGATTTAAAGGAGAATGTGCGGGGTAATATTTTTACATGGAGGGAGGAGGGTGCCTGGAACTCGCTGTCAGATGTGGTAGTGGAGGCAGATAAGATAGTGGCATTGATGGGGGCTTTTAGATGGATATGCAGGGAATGGATGGAGGGATATAGTTTCTGCGCAGACAGGTGAGATTAGTTTATCCTGGCATCATGTTTGGCACGAACATTGTGGGCCAAAGGTCCTGTTCCTGTGATCTGCCCTTCAATGTTCTGTGTTACTCATGGAAGTGTGCAAAATCAAAGAGGCAGCCCAGAGGCACTGCAGTTAGTGCTGGTGTCACTCAGTTCCAGTGACTCGGGTTCAATCCTGACGCCAGCTGCCAATTTGCGGTGTTATATTTCTTCTCTCGGTGTGTTTCTTTCAGATCCTCCAGTTTCCTCCCACATCTTCTAAGATTCAATCTTCTTCTTGCGTATGGTGTGCGCAGCCTAAAGTTGTAGGTCAATTTGTTCTATTTGATCTATTTGTTTGTGGACGTCGGGTTGGTTGCATTAGTCGAAACAGGGTGGGCCACGTGAAGGTTGCAATCTCCCACCCCTAATGTCCAATGATTCATTCACTTTATTGTCACATGTGCCTAGAAACAGCGAAATGCTTTGTTTTGTATCCAACCCGGTAAAATCGTCCCGCGGTACCAAGAGTCGCCACATTTCTGGGGCCGACAAATGTACAACAAGTTAATCGAACAGATGTGCTGGTAATATGATTGTCCTTTAGCTTAGTGGCAATAGAGGAATGAATGGGCACGTAAATTGAATGAGTAAGGGAATTAAATGGGGTAAAAAGGACTGAAGGTTTAGAGCTGGAATGAACTGCATGGATTGAATGAATAGTGTGTTGCAGCCAATGGTTATAAATTCAACAGGCCTTGAGCTCCACAGCTGTGTTAACCACCAAGCACTCATTTGCACTAATCCTATTTTCTCCCCACATTCCTATCAACTCTGTCCAGGTTAATAGGCTGATAACCTGGCAACCAATATGTTTAGTTTAGTTTAGTTTAGAGATACAGCGCGGAAATAGGCCCTTCGGCCCACCGGGTCCGCGCCGAGCAGCGATCCCCGCACATTGACACTAAGCTACACCCAATAGGGACAATTTTTACATTTACCAAGCCAATTAACCTACAACCCTGTAAGTCTTTGGAGTGTGGGAGGAAACCGAAGATCTTGGAGAAAACCAGCGCAGGTCAGGGGGAGAACGTACAAACTCTGTACAGACAGCACCCGTAGTCGGGATCGAACCCGGGTCTCTGGCGGTGCATTCGCTGTAAGGCAGCAACTCTACCGCTGCTCCACCATGACCGCCCAAATGTCTTTGGGAAAGAAAATGAAACTGGAGCACTGGGGAGAAACCCACTTACTCATAGGTGGACATGCACACTTCAGACAGACAGCGGCAGAGGTCAGTATTGAACCTGGGTCGCTGGAGCTGTGAGGCTGCCACGGTGTTGCAAGCAGTACACAATCTGCAATCTAGCAAGGAAAACATCTCTCCAATTTTGATGTAGTCAAGCATTTTATAAATTAAAAGCCTGAAGAAAAAAAGCTTACTAACCGTCTTATGATTGTAATCAATCGGGCTTCAACGATCTTCCTATCCTAACACAGAATGCACCCGAATCGGGCAGAATGACAGTGTAACACAGCAGAGTCTAAAGCAGCACAATGAACACCCTGAAACGAAATCCTGAAGTTTAAGTAACCCTGCAATCCCCCTCCAAACCCCCCCCCCCCACCCCCCGCCCTCCCTCATCCTAGTCATCCTGCTAGTTCCACTGTCCACATCACTGTATCCCTTTGTTATCGCCTCTTCCCCCAGCCAACAACGGACCATTATGGGCTCCACTTTTCCTTGATGTTCTGTTTCTGGCCCTGATTTGTTCTGGCCTTTTCCTACCTCCAGTTCCCCCCCCCCCCCCCCCCCACCACCATCTACTTTCAATCCGAAGAAAGTCCAGAGATGCTGCCTGTGTCCACCCTGAAATGACCATTGTATGAGGGACTTGAAGAATGTCGGGGATTTCCTTTACACTTCCCCGTACAAAAAAAATTAAACGGACAGCAAAGTGTAAAGTTTTAAGTTTCAAAAAAAGTTTAAAAAAAACTGACATGAAATCCACAGAGGTGCTGTCACAAGTCGTGCATATCAAACTGTAGCTACTTTATTCGTAATAACTTGTCAGACTGGGGAACAGTCAAGCAAGACACTGTTCCTTGGGATTCAAAGCTTTTAATATTTTTGTATCATTTTCGATAGCATAAAAGCAAGGTTCATCACGTACACTTGTTTCCAGGGTTAACTGTTGAGATCCTGCATTCAGTAACTTTCCACTGAAAAAAACAGCCTTCTTTACCTATGTAGGAAGATTAGGGCTTCTATGTGTAGCCTTGAGTTCACAAGATTTTCCTTGTGTTTAGTTTAGAGATACAGTGCGGAACCAGGTCCTTCGGCCCACCCAGTCCGCGCCGACCGGCCACCCCTGCACACTAACATCATCCCACATACATGAGGGACAATTTACACTTATACCAAATCACTTAACCTACAAACCTGTATGTCTTTGAAGTGTGGGAGGAAACCGAAGATCTCGGCGAAAACACATTCGGTCACGGGGAGAACATACAAACTCCGTACACACAAGCACCCGTAGTCGGGATTGAACCCGGGTCTCCTGTGCTGCCATCTCTGTTATGCCCCTGTCCCACTTAGGAAACCTGAACGGAAACCTCTGGAGACTTTGCGCCCCACCCAAGGTTTCCGTGCGGTTCGCGGCGGTTTTTGTCAGTCTCCCTAATGGTCGAAAGTGGTTTCCGCTTCTTCTATGTTCCGACGATTATTTAAAAAAATTAAAAACCGGCTGCAACTAAGAATAGGTTGCTGTTTTAAAAATCCGTCATTTTTTAGTCGAAACCGGTTGCGATGCTAGTTGAAGGTGGTTGCCGGAGGTTGCAGGTAGTGGAAGGTAAGACCTCCCTGGTGGAATAAAATTGGGTGAAAAAAAGGTCTTACCTTCCACTGTCTGCAACCTCCGGCAACCACCTTCAACTAGCATCGCAACCGGCTTCGACTAAAAAATTACCGATTTTTAAAACGGCAACCTATTTTTTGTCGCGGCCGATTTTGAATTTTCTGAAATAATCGCCGGAACATAGAAGAAGCGGAAACCACTTTCGACCATTAGGGAGACTGACAAAAACCTCCGGGAACCGCACGGAAACCTTGGGTGTGCGGCAAAGTCTCCAGAGGTTTCCGTTCAGGTTTCCTAAGTGGGACAGGGGCATAAGGCAGCAACTCTACCGCTGCGCCACCGTGCCACCCTGAAGACTTTTAGCAGACTTGTTTTTGACTCTGTGGGCCTCTGGTACCAGGTATGAAGGGTTAGCCTAGCTCTGAAGGGTCCATTCACTGGAGTAAAGTTTGATTCCCACAGAGGGAAGCGCTGCCCGTGTTGAAAGACAAAATGGAAGAACGGTTCAGTTTTTCCCACAATTTCCACACAGGGCACCTGTGGTTAAATAACATAAAGGCTTAATCTGAGCTGCCAAGCACCAGGGTGGCGCATCAGTAGAACTACTGCCTTACAGCACCAGAGACCCGGGTTCAATCCTGGCTACGGGTGCTAACCTGTGCTGAGTTTGTACATTCTCCCCGTGACCTGCGTGGGTTTTCTCCGGGTGCTCCGATTTCCTCCCACACTCCAAAGTCGCACAGCTTTGCAGATTAATTGGCTTGGTATAAGTGTAAAATAGTCCCTAGTGTGTGTGTGTGTAGGACGGTGTAAGTGTGCGGGGTTCGCTGGTCGGCGCAAACACGGTGGGCCAAAGGGCCTGTTTCCACACTGTAACTATAAACTAATCTAAACTAAAGTTCACAGAGGTAGGGAATATCCAATAAATAGCATGGTATTAATACCACAGGATGATACCGTGGCTCTCAGAAATGTTGAATTTTAAGCAGATGTTGCTGGTACTTCTAATCTTAGCATCTTTGGAGAGGAGTTAACATTTGTGGCAATGACCTTTCATCAGAAGCAAGTTGCTGCTTCACCGATACATTCTCTAACATGCCAGGTACTGTATCAGTCCAGGTACACAGACATGCACACACTGTGGGCGACTCGATTGTAATCATGTATTGTCTTTCCGTTAACTGGATAGGACACCACACAAGCTTTTCACTGTACCTTGATACATGTGACAATAAACTAAACTAAACTAAAGTGCTGGAGTAACTGTTGCAGGAAGGAACTACAAGACGCTGGCTTAAACCGAAGATAGACACAGAATGCTGGAGTAACACAGCGGGACAGGCAGCGTTTCTGGAGAGAAGGAATGGGCGACGTTTTGGGCTTCTTCACACTCAGCTGAGTTACTCCAGCACTTTTTGTCTTTTTTTGTAAACCATTATCTGCAGTTCCTGTGTCTCCGTCGGTCTCCATGCGCAAGTGGGTCGCATACAGAGTAATCACACAGGAGGAAACACACAGGCTTGTCCTGTCCTTGAAATGTCTGAAACCCATCCAGTGGTTTCTGCTCTGTAAATATAACTGGTTTCGCACAGTAATATTTTCATTTACATCACCATTGCCATTTTCAGTTCCAGATGAAGCGATTCAAATGCTAATAAATGGACATCTATATTGATTATAGACAAACTGTTTATCTTAGAAGATTCAGGCTTTGCCGTTATATATCATAATGCCAAAGACAATGTGGCCAAAGTTACCATTCATCTCTGCTGTCGTGAAGCTATTCCCGTTGTAAAGTGTTGAAACAAGTAACTGCAGATACTGGTATATACCAACGATAGACGGCAGTGGTAGAGTTGCTGCCATACAGTGCCAGAGACCCTGGTTTGATCCTGATTACGGGCGCTGTCTGTACGGAGTTTGCACATTCTCCCCATGAACTGCGTGGATTTTCTCTGATTTCCTCCCTCACTCCAGGTTTGTAGATTAATTGGCTTGGTAAAATTGTAAACTGTCCTTAGTGTGTGTAGGATAGTGTTAATGTGAGGGAATGCTGGTTAGCACAGATTTGGTGGACCAAAGGGTCTGTTTCCGTGCTGTATCTCCAATCTAAACTAAATAGACA
Source organism: Okamejei kenojei (assembly GCA_035221665.1). Lineage (NCBI taxonomy): Eukaryota > Metazoa > Chordata > Chondrichthyes > Rajiformes > Rajidae > Okamejei > Okamejei kenojei. The sequence goes on along the minus strand of CM069152.1, from coordinate 12,763,075 downwards.
CAAGGCACTATAGTAACTCAATGGGTCAGGCAGCATCTCTGGAGAAAAAGGATGGGTGATGTTTTGGATCGAGATCTTATCTCTCCTTGTCCAACCCCTTCCCATCTACGCCCAGGACACTTCGCACGCCTGTTTAACTCTTTAACAACTATCGGTTTCCAGGCCACCTGTTCATGCATCTTCTCCGTGGTCATTCTACATGGTCACTCTACACCTCCATCCCCCACCAGGAGTGCCTTAAGGCCCCTCACTTCTTCCTCGAACAAAGACTCTATCAATTTCCCTCTACTAACGGTCTCCTCCATTTAGCTGAGCTTGTCTTTTTTATACAGTCTGAAGAAGGGTCCCGACATGAAACATCACCCATTCTTTTTCTCCAGAGATGCTGCCTGACCCGCTGAGTTACTCCAGCACCTAGTGTCTATCCTGTTCTATCCTTTATCCAAAGTGGGTAATCGGCAATGATTTGAAATGTCCACAAACAAGGTGAGACGGCAAGGAAAGATGCAAGCTAACAGACAATTGAATTGTAAATGGAAATGCTGCACTTGTGTATAGCTAATATGCTGAGGAAATGTTCAGCACTTTCAGCAGTAAAGTTTATTGACCCTCAAGTTACACATGATATTGATTGTGCAGTAGTGTGTTAGATCTGCCGATGCCTCAAAGCTCTGACGTGCGAGTGATTTGCCTAGGTAATCCATTTAAATAACTATTGGTTGGCAAGAAATGATAATCTGCAGAATCGGAGTCAAGCATACAACTTGGTTTGGGAAATTTATTGAGAAGCCAGTGGCAGACAGGTTAACGTATATAAACAGCGATTGGAATGAAGTGAGTAGAGGTAGACATAAAAAGCTGGAGTAACTCAGAGGGACAGGCAGCATCTCTGGACAGAAGGAATGGGTGACGTTTCGGGTCGAGACCCTTCCAACTTTCGTATCTATCTTCGTATCTAACCTTCTTACAGAGTAGAGATAGAGATATTCCACAGAATATCGCACTGGACTCCATCCTTTCTGAAAGGGCCTTGGCTAAAGCTATCCACCATTTCCATAATAAATGCTTTACTTTGAAGTTCAATAACTTTTAATAATAATAATAATAATAATAATAATAATAATAATAATTAAATAAAGAGACAGACAGACAGATAGACCGACTGACTGACAGACAATAAGGAAAAAAAATAATAAAAAAAATAATTTTAAAAGACTTATTAAAAAAAAATCCAGAACCCAGTTTAGTTTAGTTTAGAGATTCAGTGTGGAATCAGGCCCTTCGGCCCACCGAGTCTGTGCTGACCAGCGATCCCCGCACACTAACACTATCCTACACACACTAGGGACAATTTACAATTTCACCAATTAGTCTACAAACCTGTACGTCTTTGGAGTGTGGGAGGACTTTCCCAGGGAAAACCAACGCAGGCCACGGAGAGAACATGCAAACTGCGTACAGACAGTACCCATAGTCAGGATCAAACCCGGGTCTCCGTCGCTGGGGAACGACTCAACTAGGCAGCATCAGTTATAATTACAGAGCATGCCACAAGCAGATAACTTTCATATGTTTTAAGAGCAGGACAACATTTTCACTTCACGTGGTTAGTCTAGATGATCCCCATCTGCACCCAAAGGAAGGATATGAGAGAGCAGAAAAATTATAGCTTAGAAAATAGATGCAGGTTGTTAAGCGCATTTAATCTGGAGCTACTGCTGTGGAAGCTGACAGAACATCAACCACTTGGAATCAACTAAAGCTAACCACCAATCCTGACCTAAAACGTCACCTGACCATTCCTTCCACAGATGCTGCCCGACTCGCTGAGTTCTTCCAGCACTTTGTATTTTGCTGAAGATTCCAGCATCTGCAGTACCTTGTACCTCCAATATGTAACGCTTGCCCAATCCTTTAAAGTGAACAAACATAAAAATTACAACGGGAGCTGGGAGGTATTCTAGGTAACATCGAAGGGCAGCACGGTGGCGCAGTGGTAAAGTTGCTGCCTTACAGCGCTGGAGACCCAGGTTCAATTCTGACCACCGGTGCTGTCTGTACGGAGTTTATACGTTCTCCTCCCTGTGACCAGCGTGGGTTTTCTCCGAGTTCCTTTCGTTTCTTCAAACACGTGCAGGTTTGTAGGCTAATTAGCTTGGTATAAGTATAAAATTGCCCCCGGTGTATGTAGGATAGTTGCAGGGATCGTTGGTCGGTGCAGACTCGGTGGGCCGAAGGGCCTATTTCCCCTCTGTATCTCTGAACTAACTGAAACTAAACTAAATGGAGAGTTGTGGGCAGATCTGCAAGATCCACGAAAAACGAGCCACGTATTTTCACAGGGGTCGTTAAGCATGAGAGAAGATGTTCACGGTAGCGCAGAGGAACCGGAAGAATTGTTGCAGCATTGTTGTAGAAGTACCAAAACTCTGGAGCCCATCAACTATGTAATGAAGTTGCTGCCCCATCTGCGTGGGACAAGGGGACACTCAGGCAGCTGAACAAGGCAGATGCGACGCTGAACAAGGCAGATGCAATGGTGCTGCTTGGATGCTCATGACTAAGCAGTCAAAAAGACCAAGGAGACAGGGAGAAGTGAGCCTGCGTTGCAATACTTTGATGATAAGACGGAACCACACTACAGACCGACTTCTTACAGAAATGCAGGGCAATGATCTTACAAGAGGATCATTTATGGATTGCAGACATGGTTATGCGCAGGCATAAATTTAGAAAAGGTTATTCACTGTGGGGCTGGGAAGTTTCACAAGTTACAACGCATGGGAGAATTGTACGCCTGCACTGTGATCAGAGCCACTTTAGTTTAGTGATACAGCGCAGAAACAGGCCCTAAGCACCGAGTTAATGCCAACCAGCGATCCCCTTACACTAGCACTATCCTACACATTAAGAACAATTTACAATTTACAGAAGCCAAATTAACCTACAAATCTATACGTCTTTGGAGTGTGGGATGAAACCAGAGCGCCCAGAGAACACCCACGTGTTCATGCGGAGAACATACAAATTCCGCACAGACGGCACCCGTAGTCAGGATCGAACCCGGGTCTCTGGCGCTGTGAGGCAGCAACTCAACCGCGCAGTGGCTCCGTGCCATTTATTGCTGTTACTGGTCTCCCTAAAGCTGCAGAGAGTTGTTTCTAATGTGTTTTGTTATTATGTAGTAAGAATTGGATTGAAAAAAATAATTTGCATTTGGTGGTGGAGAAAAAGTAGTTGAGGCAATCTGCTGACCAAGGAAAAATGTGTTAAGCAGATCACTTCTTAAGTTTTCTCCAGCATTCCAAAGGCATGTGAGTTAGTAGGTCAAATGGCCTCTTAATTGAGTAGGCAAATGGCATAATCTGGGGGATGTTAATGTGGAAAATAAAATATAATTAGTGTAGATGGGTTCTTGAAGGTTGGCGTGGATTTGGCAGTCTGGAGGGCCTGTCTACGCTGCATGCCCTGATATTTATAACCCCTTTGAGCAATTACTTGGCTTGATGACGATTTTAAATTCTCTTTGCCTTTCTTTGCTGCCTCCAAATGGAGTTGGGGCCATTTTCTTACATAAGAAAAATAGGTCAGGGTAGGATGAATGTATAAATGGGTGTTTGATGGTGGGGTGCGGACTTGGTGAGCTAAAGGGCTGTACTTCTGATGGCCACATCATCCCATGCCAATTGGCCATCATGTCAGGCTTCTGAACTGTTGAAAATGCCTCCCTTCTGCAATCCTTACCACAGGACGGCAGGGTGGTGCAGCAGTAGAGCTACTGCCTTACAGCGCCAGAGACCCGGGTTCGATCCAGACTACGGGTGTTGTCTGTACGGAGTTTGTACGTTCTCCCATTGATTTTTTTTTTTAGGTTTTCTATGAGATCTTCAGTTTTCTACCACACTCCAGAGACGTACAGGTTTGTAGGTTAGTTGGCTTGGTAAATTGTTCCTAGTGTGTGCAGGATAGTGTCAGTGTGCGGGAAGCGCTGGTCGGTGTGGACTCAGTGGGTCAAAGGGCCTGTTTCGGCACTGTAACTACACTAAACTAATCTGTTATAGCAATTTAGCTTTTTTTTTTAAACACAAATTGTAATAATATTGTGGGAGCTAAATTTGGGTGTCAATTTTACATGAATGTCGTTTGCAAGGGGATTAATAAAAAATAATATATTGAAGAAATATCCAACATTTAAGACATGTCTTATGAGAGTTATTCTGTTCTGGTTACTTAATAAAGTAACCATGTAATCCAGATTGCTACAGTAATTTGTTTCATGACAATGCCTTCGGCAATAGTATATTGATGAACCTGTAGAGTGAGACTGCAATTACTTGTTACAGCCGTCTGATTTAGCAGTGTTAAACTGTGTTCACTCCCTCTCTTTATGTATTATTTTTTCCTCTTAGACTTATGCTGAAAGGTTATGTTAGCATAGCATTTGTCCTGTCCATTGAAAGCTGACTCCCACTTGAAAGAGGCAAATCATAGGGGGAAAGGTGAATGCAATTAATCACCTAGACTGATCGGATACTGACTGCTTTTGTGCTGTAACCTTCTACAGTTATTTGTCCGATTCCAATCTGCAGGAACGGCAATAGAAATAGCCAAGCCCTGTCGACGCATGAATCAAAATGGTGAGTAGTGTAGGAAGCAGCTGCAGATGTTGGTTTAAACCAAAGATAGACACAAAAAGCTGGAGTAAGTCTGCGGGACAGGCAGCATCTCTGGAGAAAAGGAACAGATGACGTGTCGGGTCGGGACCCTTCCTCAGACCCAAAGTCAGTCAGAGGAAAGGGAACCGAGAAGTATAGATGGAGATGTAGAGGGATATGCAAAAAAGTAACGATGGTAAAGGAATCAGGTCTTTGTTAGATGTGGGCTAGGTGAAAACGGGTCACAGACTATGAGATTCAACAAGACAACTTTAAAACTAGTACAACGACGTGGGTGGGGGAGGGACGGGGAGAGGGGGAGCAGGGATGCAAGGGTTACTTGAAGATAGAGAAATCAATACTCATACCGATGAGTTATAAGCTGCTCAAGCGAAATATGAGGTACTGTTCCTCCAATTTGTATTAGGCCTCACAATGGAGGAGGCCCAGGACAGAGAAGTCAGTGTGGGAATGGGAAGGGGAATTCAAGGTCAAGGTCAGTTTATTGTCACATGTGCCAATTAAGGCGCAGTGAAATTTGAGTTACCATGCAGCCATACTAAGTGAAAAGCAAGCAGACACACAACCACATAAAAGTTAACATAAACATCCATCACAGTGGATTCCACATTCCTCACTGTAATGGAAGGCAATAAAGTTCAAAACTCTTCCTCTTTGTTCTCCCGCGGTCAGGGCTGTTGAACCATCCGCATGTTGGGGCGAACAAAGCCCCCGCAGCCGACGATCGAAGCCCTCGTCGGGGTGCTCGAAACTTCCGCGTCGGGGCAGTTGAAACTCTCGAGCTCCCGAGTCGGCCTCTTCTTCCCAGAGACCGTGGGCTTCACGATGTTAAAGTCCACAGGCCTAGCTGTTGGAGCTTTGATCCCCGGCAAAAAGATCGCAAGCTCCGTGATGTTAAAGTCCCGCAGACTCCTGCGGCTTGGAGCATCGGGTCGGTCTCCAGCAAAGGCCGCCAACTCCATGATGTTAGGCCGCAGTGGGGACGGAGATACGATAGGGACAAAAATCGCATCTCCGTCGAGGTAAGAGATTGAATAAAGGTTTCCCCTAACCCCTCCCCCCACCCACATAAACAAACCAAGGAACGCTAAAACATACTTTTTAACACATACTAAAATTAACAAAAAAGGACAGACAGACTGTTGGTGAGGCAGCCACTGCTGGTGGCGCCACCGGGCACTGTACGCTCTGTAAGGCAATAATTAAAGTGTTTGAGGGCAGCACTACCTGTCTCTCTATCCACAAAATAGCAATGCCGTCTGCCATACTCTACACTCTAGAAGGAGAGGAGTAATGAATGCATGGTGGCACAATGGTAGAGTTGCTGCCTTACAGCGCTTGCACCCGAAGAACCAGGTTCGATCCTGACCACAGGTGCTGTCTGTACAGAGTTTGTAGGTTCTCCCCGTGACCTGCGTGGGTTTTTGCCGAGATCTTCGGTTTCCTCCGACACTCCAAAGACGTACAGACATGTAGGTAAATTGGCTTGGTATAAATGTTAAAATTATCCCTAGTGTGCGAAGGATAGTGTTAATATGCGGGGATCGTTGGTCGGCGCGGACCTGAAGGCCTGAAGGGCCTGTTTCCATGCTGTATCTCTAAACTAAACCAAACTAAACTAAAAAACTAAACACCGACTGGTCTGCCTGACATTTGATACTCATCAAATGTAGCACCTGAGCTTTAGTCATGCCTACTTTAATGGCAGGTAGCAGTTACATAGCTTACTAAGCTTGATGATGATATAAGGGAATGTATTGTTCGACAGCTTCCAGCAAGTTATTGTTTCAAGCTACTATTGTGGATTTGAAGAAATACAGGTGCAGACTGATCCTTACTGTATCTGATTCCCAGGCTTGAATGAAGCCGAAAACACACAAACTGCTGTAGTAACTCACCAGGTCAGAAAGCATCTGTGGGGAACATGGATAAGGTGACGATTTGGATCAGGGCCCTTCCTGGAACCGAAACGTTGCCTTTCCGTGATGCTTGCTGACCCGCTGAGTCACACCAACACTTAGTGTTTTACTCCAAGTGCCAGCATCTGAAGTTCATTGTGGCCTCACTTGAATGAGGGCAGAAAGTGTTTAGTAGTTTGACTCCTGACAGCTTTCCTATTGATCTACACTGATACCAATGTCATGTTGGTAGTGCAGACAACATGGGGTCCTGTCTGACATACTGCTCTGCCGTTGGCGTGGAGGCACACACTGCGAGGAATTCTGTACTCACCACACACAGGTTTGACAGCACTCAATAAACAAGGGACTGCTTCCCATCACACTCATAGCTTTGGTTTCCTACTTACCTCTGGGGAGAAGGCAGGAGAATGGGGTTAGGAAGGAGAGATAGATCAGCCGTGATTGAATGGCGGAGTAGACTTGATGGGCCGAATGCCCTAATTCTACTCCTGTCACTTATGATCTTATTATCAAGATAAAACCCAGGTATGATTGAACTGACTGTTCGGTGAACTTTTGTGCCAAAACGTGGAGACACTTGTGTGCTGCCTTGGTCAGGTCTGTGACATGATTTTTTTACCGGGTTGAATGCAAAACAAAGCATTTCACTGTACCTAGGTACATGTGATTATAAAGTATAATTGAATCGTTGAAAATAATTTTTGACTCTATTGACATGCTTAGCATTAAGTGGCCATACTCTTTCAGGGGCGCACGTGCCCCAGAGAGCAAGATAGTGCCGTGCAGATGCTGGAAAGCTGAAATAAAAACAGAAAAGTTTAAAAAGCACTCAGTAGATCAAGAAACTTCTAAAAGAGCCACAAAATGTTGGAGTAACTCAGGCGGGTCAGGCAGCATCCCCGGAGAACATGGATAGTTGACATTTCCGATCAAGACCCTTCTTCCAACCTCCAAAGCCTATGGAAATGAAGTCTGAAGAAGGGTCCCAACCCAAAACATCACCTATCCGTGTTCTCCAGAGGTGCTGCCTGACCCGCTGAGTTACTCCAGCACTTTGTGTCTTTTTTTGTAAATCTGCATCTGCAGTTCTGTCTTCACCAAGGTACTTTGGTTCTGTCTTCACAAATGAAGACACAAACAATCTCCCAGAAATACGAGTGGACCGAGGATCTAGTGGGAGGGAGGAACTGAAGGGAGTCCACGTTGGTCAGGAAATAGTGTCAGGTAAACTGTTGGGACTGAAGGCAGATAAATCCCCAGGGCTTGATGGTCTGCATCCCAGAATATTCAAGGTGGTGGCCCTAGAAATTGTGGATGTATTGATGATCATTGTCTAATGTTCTATAGACTGGATTAGTTCCTGCGGACTGGAGGGTAGCTAATGTAACCCCACTTTTTAAGAAAGGAGGGATGGAGAGACCACGGAATTATAGATTAGTTAGCCTGACATCGGTAGTGCGGAAGATGCTTGAGTGGAATATTAAAGATGTAACAGCAGCGCATTTGGAAAGGAGTGACAGGATTGGTCAATGTCAGCATGGATTTATGAAGGGGAAATCCTGCTTGACTAATCTTCTGGAATTTTTTGAGGATGTAACAAGTAGAATGGATAACGGAGAGCCAGTGGGTGTGGTGTATATGGACTTTCATAAAGCCAATTGACAAAGTTCCACACAAGAGGTTAGTGTGCAAAGTTAGAGCACATGGTATTGGGAGTAGGGTATTGACATGGATGGAGAACTGATTGGCAGACAGGAAGCAAAGAGTAGGAATTAATGGGTCCTTTACAGAATGGCAGGCGGTGACTAGTGGGGTGCCACAAGGCTCAGTGCTGGGACTAGTTATTTACAATATATATTAACGATTTAGATGAAGCCATTAAATGTAACATCTTCAAGTTTGCAGATGACACAAAGCTGGGTGGCAGGGTGAGCTGTGAGGAGGATTCTATGAGGCTGCAGGGTGACTTGGATAGGTTGGGTGAGTGGGCAGATGCATGGCACATGCAGTATAATGTGGATAAATGTGAGGTTATCCACTTTAGTTGCAAGAACAGGATGGCAGATTATTATCTGAATGGTATCAGATTAGGAAAATGGGAGGTGCAACAAGACCTGGGGGTCCTTGTACATCAGTCATTGAAAGTAAGCATGCAGGTACACCAAGCAGTGAACAAAGCAAATGGCATGTTGGCTTTCATAGCGAGAGAATTTGAGTATAGGAGCAAGGAGGTCCTACTGCAGTTGTACAGGGCCCTGGTGAGACCACACCTGGGTAGTGTGTGCAGTTTTGGTCTCAAAAATTCTTAAGGGATTGGACAGGCTAGATGCAGGAAAGATTTCACGATGTTGGGGGAGTCCAGAATCAGATGTCACAGTTTAAGAATAAGGGGTAGGCCATTTAGGATTGTGATGAGGAAAAACATTTTCACCCAGAGAGTTGTGAATTCTCTGCCACAGAAGGCAGTGGAGTCCAATTCACTGGATATTTTCAAGAGAGAGTTAGATATAGCTCTTAGGGCTAACAAAATCAAAGGGATTATGAGGAAAAAGCAGGAATGGGGTACTGATTTTGGATGATCAGCCATGATCATATTGAATGGCGGTGCTGGCTTGAACTGCCTATTCCTGCACCTATTTTCTATATTTCTATGTTTGTGTCTTTTTTTGCAAACCATTATCTGCAGTTCGTTGTTTCAGCATCTAAAAGAGAAACAGTTGACATTTCAAGTTGAAGACCCTTCATCAGAACCAGCCAAAGATCACACGAACTTCGTCCAACACTGTTGCCCACCCTGCTGAGTCTTTCAACGTTTTCTGTTTCTTTTATGTGCAAATTAAAATCCTCCTTGCGTTCTCCTGAGGCTCAAAGTAGAAGGCACAGTTATGAATAACCTTCCTGAGTTGCAACCTATAAACGCAAGTGGGAAGATTTATATTCTGATGCCTTTTTTATCGAAGATGCTATGAATTTTCTCGCATATAGGCAGACAAGGCTCCTCAGGTAATAACCAATTCCACATCCACATCCACGGTCTCTAAATTGTTCGCTGTGAGGCAGAGAATAATTGAAGACAGGATGGAAGTGACTTCGCCAAGAACTCACTGTCTCTGTGAAGGTTGCAGAGAGCTGACCTGTAATTTAGTTTAGATTAGGTGGACATTTTATAACAATCCTGAAGTTTCCCAATTGCCAATATTGAATCAGCTTTTTCCCCGACTTTAGGCTTTAGAGATGCAGCGTGTTAACAGGCCCTTCGGCCCACCGAGCCCATGCTGACCAGCGATCCCCGTTACACTAACGCTATCTTACACACTAGTGATAATTTACAATTTTATCCATAGCCAATTGACCTACAAACCTGCATGTCTTTGGAGTGTGGGAGGAAACCGGAGCACTCGGGGAAAACCCACAAGGTCACGGGAAGAACGTACAAACTCCGTATAGACAACACCCATAGTCAGGATTGAACCCAGGTCTCTGGCGCTGTGAGGTAGCAACTCTACCCCTGCGACAAAGAAATCAAACAATCGCAATTAGTTTTTTTGAAGGCTTATAATTTGGAAGAAATCTGCATGGATTTTTAATTCCCTCAGTTAAAGGACAAACCAGTCGCAAGCATGACCTGTTTAAGGAAGAACTGCAGATGCTGGAAAAATCGAAGGTAGACAAAAATGCTGGAGAGACTCAGAAGGGTCTCAACCCGAAACGTCACCTATTCCTTCGCTTCATAGATGCTGCCTCACCCGCTGAGTTTCTCCAGCATTTGTGTCTACCCAAGCATGACCTGTTATTAGTAGGTGCAGATCTGTTCATAGGAGCAGGAGTGGGCCATTGGTGCTGGCCCTTTGAGCCAGCACCACCATTCAATATGATCATGGCTGATCATCCAAGATCAGTACCCCGTTCCGGCTTCTTCCCCATATCCCTTGATTCCCTTAGCCCTGAGAACTAAATCTAACTCTCTCTTGAAAACATCCAATGAATTGGCCTCCATTGCCTTCTGTGGCAGAGAATTCCACTTTTGCACTGCAGTTTGCAAATCACGATTCGGTTTGAAGTAATAGCTGCAATTTCAGAATAAATGCACTGATTAAATCTAACACTACGATTAACTCCAGCCTATCATTAATTCCAGCCTCCCAAACAGGTTTGATCCACTCAAGAAGGGTCGACCCGAAACGTCGCCTATCTCCTTCGCTCCTTAGATGCTGCTGCACCCGCTGAGTTTCTCCAGCTTTTTGTGTACCCTCGATTCTCCAGCATCTGCAGTTCCTTCTTTAAAACTTGATCCACTGCAGTTCTCTTACCACCGCAATAGGTCCGCCACAGCTGATGCCATCTACCTGGCCCTACCCTCATCCCTTGAATACCTGGATAAACAGGACACCTACATCAATCTCCTATTCATTGAGTGTACCTCTGCTTTCAATACCATTATCCCAACTAAGCTCGAGCGATCGGCACAGTGGCGCAGTGGTAGAGTTGCTGCCTTGCAGTGCCAGAGATGCGGGTTCGATCCTGACTCTCCACAGAGTTTGTACGTTCTCCCTGTGACCACGTGGTTTTTCTCTGGGAGCTCCGGTTTCCTCCCACACTCCAAAGATGTACAGGTTTGTAGGTTAATTGGCTTCTGTAAAATTGTAAATTATCCCTAGGGTGTAGGACAGTGTTCGTATATGGGGAGAAAGCTGGTCGGTGCGGACTCGGTCGGCCGAAGGGTCTATTACCATGCTGTATCTCAAAAGTCTAAAGTCTAAAAGCAAAAGCTGATTCATTATTAGTAAATGTGAAACTTCTGCATTGTTATAAAAAGTGTCACCCATACCCAGTCGGGCCTACGTGTAGATGCAGGCCCACCAATGTAGTTGACTCTTAACTACCTCAGTAGTTCAGAAGCAATTAAAATGGGCAATAAATGCTGGCATTGCCAGTGGCAGTTATATCCCTTGTATAAATAAATAAATAATAATCATGTGCCAGATAGATGCAGTCTGCCTACCCTAAAGGGAAATGTGCATTGACTTCAGTGAACTCAAAAGGAGACAAGGGAAGCTGGTATCTTCTCATGTCCTCCAAAATAAGCAGGTCCTTCTTGAGTTGATCAGTGTTCCACACCACGCCGAACACTTCTGCTTTGTCCGCCAAAGCCTGTGGGATCTCTCGGTTGCGAACCATTGTAACTCCTCCTCCCGTTCCCATACTGACATTTCTGTCCCGGGCCTCCTCCATTGCTAGAATGAGGCCCACATGTAAACTGGAGGATCAGCACCTCACATTCTGCTTGGGTAGCCTGCAACCTAATGGTATGAATGTTGAATTCTCCAAATTTTAGGTAACTACTCTACAAACAATCACTCTTCCCCCCCCCCCCCCCCCCCCGCCCCTTTCCCCTTCCATTCCCTCTGCCCCATCTGGATTTGTACCCATTTCCCCCTCTCCCTACCCTTTCCGCCTACGTTCCTTCCTCTTGCTTCACAATTTGCACCTCTTCTATCCTCATCTCACACTTTTCATCTCCATTCTTTATCCAACCATCTTCCTATCAATCCCTGCCCCCCTCTCACCTGTATCCGCCCTTCACTTGCCAGACTTTGTCCTACCCCCCACCCCTCTTCCAGCTTTCTCTCCCCCCCCAACCCCTTCCACCCACCACAATGAGTCTGAAGAAGAGTCTTGACCCAAAACGTCGCCCATCCACGTTCTCCACCAGTGTTGCCTGACATTCTGAGTTACTCCAGCACATTCATTGCATCTTGTTTTTGATAAACTATCAACTGCAGTTCCCCGTGACTCTGTTTCTTTATATTGCCTGACATTATGACGTTGGCAAGAGTGGCCAGTGTTCATGGCATGTGTACAAATCACTGCAGATTCCTACCTTGCACAGCTATGTATAGGTTGAAGGTTTCACTGGGACAATCCTCAAGGTACGAGTCAAGCACTAGACTTCTAACCCAGTGTATCTCTAGTGCCTCAATCCCGTTCTGTAGATTTTTTCAGTGTGATCATTTCTCTCGGCTGTGACTTTATCTTAAATAAAATATTTCTGCGTGTCCGGGTTTTCATTAACTTGGTTAGTCAGCCTATTCTGATCTTGACATTCTTATTAAATTTTTCCTGATACTGACTGCCAGTCGCATACAACTGGGAGAATAGTTTCCCTTTCTATTTGTTCACTGTTGATCATCATGTGACATCGCTGGCAGGGATCTTGCAAACTGTCATTATTTTGCCTTTCTCAGCACTTATTTCCAATCAATAACTCTGCGTATTTGACAGGAAATGTGGGTGTCCCTGCCATCAGATCCAAGTCAATCGTAAGGCGCAAGTTGTCGATCGTTGCCTCCTCATCCTTGTCCTTACACACGAGTGACCAACAAGTATCAGGGTGGCATGGTGGCGCATCGCTAGAGTTGTTGTCTAACAGCAGCAGAGACCTGACTACGGGTGCTTTCTGCATGGAGTTTGGATGTTCTCTCCGTAACCGCGTGGGTTTCCCCCGGGTGCTCCGGTTTCCTCCCACACTCCAAAACCGTGCAGGTTTGTAGGTTAATTGGCTTCGGTAAAAATTGTAAATTGTCCTTAGTGTGTAGAATAGTCCCTAGTCTGCAAACTCGAGGGGCTGCAGGGCCAGTTTCCGTGCTGTATCTCTAATTCCTAAATTAAACTAAAACCATATGTCTGATACAGTTTCCAGTAATCCTTTAAGGCATTAGACATGATTTGTTAAAATGAATGAGCCAAAAGAACTGTTATCCTGGGTTTGCTACTACATAAGTTTCACATCATTCAAGACCATTGTTATTGATCAGTACTCCACTTCTGGTTTGCTGTAGATTTACTCTATTAGTTTATTAAGGATTTGCTGATGCTCAGCTTATAATTTGAGAGTCAGTGTGTCTTGTGCCAGACGCTATCAAAAGCTTTTATGAAGTTTAAGTTTACTTTAGTTTTAGTTTAGTTTAGTGTAGTGAAACAGCGTGGAAGCAGGCCCTTCGGCCTACCCAGTCCGTGCCAACCAGCGATCCCCGCACACTAACACTACTACCCTGCACACTAAGGATAATTCACAATTATACCACGCCAAGTAACCTACAAGCCTGTACGTCTTTGGGGGGGGAAACCGGATATCCCAAAGAAAACCCATGCAGGTCACATGGAGAATGTAAAACTCCATAGCACCCGTAGTCAGGATCGAACCCGGATCGAACCCGGCGCTGTAAGGCGGCAACTCTACCGCTGGGCCAGTGTGCCGCCCAAGGTTAGTTTGGAGAAACAGCATGGAATCAGGCCTTTTGGCCCACCGAGTGCATCCTGACCATCGTTCATCCTTATCCCACTTTCTCCTCTATTCCCTACACTTTTGGTGGCAGTTTTACAGAGAGCCAATTAACCTACAAACCCACAGGTGTTTGGGATGTGGGAGGAATCGGGAGCGCCCGGAGGAAACCCACTCGGTCGCAGGGAGAACGTGCAACCACCACACAGACAGCACCCAAGGTCTGGATCGAAGCTGGGGACTCTGGCGCTGTGCGACAGCAGTGCTACCAGCTGCACCACTGTGTTTATGGTGACCACAGGTCTTTCTGCATGCTGTTGGATGTTGAAGATTGGCATCCCTGCTGTGAATCCAACTTGCTTTCTCACTAGTACAGTTTAAGTAAGGTTTGAACCTCTCCAGTTTTCTTACCAGTTGTACCTTGCTTGGGTAGTATCGCACTTTGTGCGTTGGTGAAGCTTCTCTCTGTTAGAAAGGGAAATGTGACTGACTTTGACCACTGCCTTTATCAGTGGCTCACAATATTGTGACACCTGGTGTCCTGGTTTCATGCTACATGGAGAAGGCCTCCGCACAAAGACGGTTTAATGGTACCCGATCTTTGTTTGATCTTTTGCACCCCCTAGTCTAGGAGTATCTAGATGCACCACAGCAAGAAACTGCAGATGCTGGTTTACATAAAAGGACACAAAGTACTGGAGTAACTCAAGAGTCAAGAGTGTTTTATCGTCACATGTCCCAGATAGAACAAGGAAATTCTTGCTTGCAGCAGCACAACAGAACATGTAAGCGTAGTACAACACCAGAGGTCATGATCTAAGGATTGCTGGGTAATGAGGCACGATAATGAACCTGCTGATCTATTGTATGAAGGGAAAGATTTGTCATCGACCACTGCCGTTCAGCCACCGCTGGTACATGTTGATAAGTGATAATAGAATTAGGCCATTTGGCCCATCAAGTCTACTCCACCATTCAGTCATGGCTGATCTATCTCTACCTCCTCACCCCATTCTCCTGCCTTCCCCCCATAACCCCTGACACCCGTACTAATCGAGAATCTATCTATCTCTGCCTTAAAAATATCCATTGACATGGCCTCCACAGCCTTCTGTGGCAACAAATTCCACAGATTCCCCACCCTTTGACTAAAGAGATCCCTCCTCATTTCCTTCCTAAAGGGAAGTCCTTTTATTTTGAGGCTGTGACCTCTGGTCCGAGACTCTCCCACTGGTGGAAACATTCTCTCCACATCTACTCTATCCAGGCCTTTGACTATTTGATAATGAGGCCAGTTCGTTGGCCATATTTAAGAGGGAGTTGGATGTGGCCCTTGTGGCTGAAGGGATCAGGGGGTATGGAGAGAAGGCAGGTACAGGATACTGAGTTGGATGATCAGCCATGATCATATTGAATGGCGGTGCAGGCTCGAAGGGCCGAATGGCCTACTCCTGCACCTAATTTCTATGTTTCTATGTTGTGTTTGCTTCTGTGTACTTCTGTGCACTCAAGCAAAATGGAGGTAGTGAAACAGGCTGTGCATCTAATTATTAATATTCATGCCAGTGTTTGGTGACGGATATTGAAGCACCTCGTCACATAATAATTTCTACATTTTAGCAAAACATCTTTAAAATACTGTCGGAGCGGATTACATACAATGAGAGCTGAATGGGTGTAGCCTTGAAAGTATTTGTGGAATTTGGTACGCATTGCGCACACTAATATCTCAGGTTTGCATTGATGATATGAAAAGACCAATAAAGTTGCTGCTGCTTGAAGTTCGTTTAATTGAAGTATAACAGAACGATCAGAGAACATGACAAAATAAATCATATTGCTGTTGTAATCACAAATGCTTTACTTGTTCTCTGGGTCACTCTGCAAACAGTGTGCAATTAGCAAATTGCAGGAGGTTGAAATTGGTTCCAAGGTCATCAGCGAGTATCAACCTTGTTGGCATGGAGAGGCAAAGATGTAGTTTTGTCTTGGACTATCACAGCCATCTTATAAAAGAGATCCCATAATGTCGTTTGATGGGAAGATCCGGTGACAACAAAAGAAGGATGATACGTATTTGAGTCAGGATCTTCGATGTGAATGCTGATGTTTCCATGAACACGTGCCCCTCTAAGTCGTAACAAGGAACAGCGGATGTTGGTTTAGTAAGGAGTTACACAAAACGCTGAAGTAGCTCAGCGAGTCAGGCAGCGTCCCTGGTGAACATGGATAGATGAACTTTTAGATTGGGACCTTTCTTCAGACTTGACGTTTCGGGTCAGGACCCTTCTTCAAACTTGACATTTTAGGTCGGGGCTCATCTTCAGACGAAGCATTGTTGTAACTTGGAAGTTCTTTCTAACTGTTGAAATCTGGTATATACAACCCTTCGTCTGAAGAAGTCCTGACACGAAATGTCTAGTCTTAAGAAGGGTCGCGACACGAAACGTCACCTATCCGTGTTCTCCAGGGATGCTGCCTGACCCGCGGAGTCACTCCAGCATTTTGTGCCTTCCCATGTCTTTCTCGATGGTGGAGCTCACAAGCTGGGGAACTGCTCTTGAGAAAGTCCAGGCAACACAATGCTACGCATGTATACACTGACCACACAGCGTGCCAGTACCGGACTTTCATAATTGTCTTACTTAGAAGACCGGGTGACGCCAGAATGGCTGCCTCGCTAACAGTCTGTCTGTCCCTTCCTGCTTTGTTGTTTGTTTGTATGTGTTAAATATTCGATTTTAGTGTTCTTTAGCTTGCTTTATGTTCGGGGGGTGGGGAGGAGTTTGGGGGGAACTTTTTCTAATCTCTTGCCTCGACGGAGATGCAATTTTTTTACGTATCGTATCTCCGTCCGCACTGTGGCCTAACATCGAGGAGTTGGCGGTTTTTGCTAGAGACCAACTTCGAGAGCTCCACCGCGGGAGCCTGCGGACTTAACATCACGGAGCTCGCGATCCCTGTCGGGGATCGACATTGGGACTCTAACCGCAGGAGCCTGCGGACTTAACATCGCAGAACTCGTGGTCTCTGGTTGGAGACCGACTTTACGATCTCCAAGCCGTTGGAGCTTTGAACGCCCCAACGCGGGGGCTTCGATCACCCCGACGCGGGAGCTTTTATGTAGTTGTGTCTCTTGTTGCTTTTTTTTGTAGTATGGCTGTATGGTAATTCAAATGTCACTGCCCCCGAATTGGTGCTTGTGTAAATAAACTGACTTTGAAACCTTGACCTTCAAACCTTGAAATGCAATAACATGGCATTTTTGGCACATACAAAATATTTAATCTATAT
This sequence comes from Okamejei kenojei, assembly GCA_035221665.1. Classification (NCBI taxonomy): domain Eukaryota; kingdom Metazoa; phylum Chordata; class Chondrichthyes; order Rajiformes; family Rajidae; genus Okamejei; species Okamejei kenojei. Next base: position 12,745,901 of record CM069152.1, on the reverse strand, counting down.
ACCAGATTTCAACAGTCCTATTAGGAAGAATTTATAACTATAACAATGCTAACATGCTGGCCCTTTATTTCCACACAGTGTGTGCTGGTCTCCCATTATAACTTTGATTATAACTTTGTGGGAGATTGGTGAAACCATAAGAAAAGGCACAGATAACTTTTTCATCTGGTTACAGATGATTTTCATCTGGTTATACTGGGGATAGACAGAAAGTGCTGGCTCAACTCTGGAGATAAAGGATGGGTGATGTTTCCGGTCGGGACTCTGAGTCTGAAGAAGGGTCGAAACCCGAAACGATTCCCATCCTGTTATTCCAGAGATGCTTTCTGACCCGCTGAGTTACTCCAGCATTTCAAGGGTCTTTTTTTTTTATTGTCACATGTACCAATTAAGGTACAGTGATATGCAAATTACTATACAGCCATACGAAACAAAAAGCACCAAGACACACAAATACATAAAAGTTTCCATAAAATCAACTACAGCGGATTCCCCACATTCCTCACTGTGATGGAAGGCAAAAAAGTGCAATCTTCCTCCTCTTTATTTCTCCCGCGGTCAGGGCAGTCGAACCATCCTTCGGGGCGATCAAATCTCCCGCAGCCGGTGGTCCAAGACCCCGCGTCGGGGCGATCGAAACTCCCCCATCCGGGCGGTGGAAGCTCCTGCAGCTTGGAGTTCCCAATGTCAGTCTCTGACCGGAGACCACGGGCTCCATGATGTTAAGTCTGCAAGCACCCACGGTTGTAGCTCCGATGTCAATCCCTGGCAAAGGGACCGCAGGCTCCGTGGTGTTAAAGTCCCGTAGGTACCCGGGGTGGAGCGCTCGAAAGTCGGTCTCCAGCAAAGGAGATGTTCCTCGATGTTAGGCCGCAGTGCGGTCCGAGATACAATACGGAACAAAATCGCATCTCCGTCGAGGAAAGAGATTAGAAAAAGTTCCCCCCCCCCATCCCCCACACACTCTACATAAAACAGGCTAAAGAACACAAAAAACATACATTTAACGCATGCTATTTAAACACAAAGACGGAAAGGACAGGCAGACTGTTGACGAGGCAGCCATTGCTGGTGCCACCCGGTGAAGAGTGTTTCATTGTCCTATGACCTGAAGAGGAACCATGACATTCTTATTTGCAACCTCCAACCAGACAAGTTCCAGGCCGTTACTCTACTGAAAATAGAAGGTGCCCCGTCTGCAGTGTCCAGTAGTCTAAATATCTGCGCTGACGTTATGTAGGGTTAACAAACTCAACAACAAGGCTGGCTCCATCCTGGGGGCGGAGTTGGATTCATGGGAGATGATCTTGGAGGGGAGGTTGCTCCTCAAACTGTGGAGCATCTTGGACAATACAGCTCACCCCCTCCATGACACACTGGTCAACCTGAGGAGCACCTTCAGCAACCGACTGGTTCCACCAAGATGTTGTACAGAACGCCACAGGAGGTCCTTCTTCCCTGTGGCAATCAAACTGTACAACTCCTCCCCCTCCTGTTGTGGGGTAGACTGACTGCCCTCTCTCCCCCCCCCCCCCCCCCCCCCACCCCCTCCCTGCCCAATCTTTGCACATCCCCAATTCTTTCCACTCTTCTTGTTTCATGTATCTTCTTGTGTTGTTATGACTGTTGGCAGATCAATTTCACTCCTGGGATAAATAAAGTTCTATCGTATTGTATTGTGGAGAGCAGCTCAACTTTCTAGAGCTTTGTGTTTGGCTTGGGATCAGATCCATCAGATTATCGATCCTAAACCACGGGAGCACCATCTATGACAGGTTGGAAGGCAGATTAAATGATCCAGCTTTTGGCAAATATGTAGAATTGTGCAAAATGGCTTCCACCTTCCTCAGAGGTGTATGAAATCTCTGGGAGAATAGATAGGGTGAATTCCGCAGAGTAGGGGCATCAAGAACAGGAGGGCATAGGTTTAAAGTGAGAGAGAAAAAACGATTTATTAGGAACCTGAGGGGCAAATGTTTCACACCGAGCATAGTGGATGTATGGAACGAGCTGCCAAAGAGGTAGTTGGGGCAAGCAAAATAATAACATTTAAAAGACATTTGGACAGGTACATGGGTAGGAAAGGTTTAGAGGGATCTGGGCCAAAGACAGGCTGGTGTGACTAGCGAAGATGGGACAAATTGGGCTGGAGGACCTGCTTCCTTGCTGTATGTTTCTAGGATTGCCCACAGGATTTAAATAATTCTTGGAATCTTTATTTTCAAAGTCTTGAGGAAGATTTGCACTGCGTAGAATCAGCAATTACGTTTCTGATGGTGGTAAATTGGACTTCTCAATCAGCATGAGAACTACATGATGGCTGGAGTGGAGTAGCAAGTGATTGTAAATTAAGTTGGATTAATCAGGTAACATGCAAGGAGCAACTTAATCAAGCAAACCATCTCGGGAATATACAGCCAACAGGATTTAAAGAGCCAGATGATGTTTCGTTAAATCATTAGCCACCTTTTAAAAGATGGAGGAAATGTTTAGCAGGCAGGCAGTGCCGATGGCGAGTGAAATAAGGTTAAGAAATAAGTATATTACCCTTTGGTAGTTCATTACACTTTCAATGGAACTATCATATCCCCGACACTTAATTAACCTGCACTGAATTGTTACATTGCTGGTTGTATATTTAGCTAAATTCTGCTTGCTGGCAGCATTAGCAGTTAACTAGCCAGCAGAAGCAACAACCATATGAAGGATTGATAATAGATTGTGAGGATTAAAGCAGATTGTGAAGGATTGTGAGGATTGATTCTGCAGATGCTGGTTTACACTGAAGTTACACACAAAAAGCCAGAGTAATTCGGTGGGCCAGGCAGCATCTCTCGGAGAAAAGAAATATGTGACGTTTCGGATTGAGAGGGTCTAAAGAAGGCTCTCAACCTGAAACGTCACCTATTCTTTTTCTCCAGAGATCCTGCCTGACCTGCTTTTTGTGTCACTCTTCAATATGAAGGATTGTGATGCTTTGGGATCTACCTGAAGATCTGGCACCGTGAGCCTTCACAGTTCATATAAGTCATGGGAGCAGAATTAGGCCACTCTGCCCCTCAAGTCTACTCCGCCATTCAAACATGGCTGATCTATCTCTCCCTCTCAACCCCGTTCTCCTGCTTTCGCCCCATAACCCCTGTCACCTTTACTAATCAGGAATCTGTCAATCTCCACCTTAGAAATACCCCAATTTCTGACCACTACAGCCTTCTGTGACAATGAATTCCACAGATTCACCACCCTCTGACTAAATAAAAATTTCCATCTCCATTCTAAAGGTATGTCATTTTATTCTGAGGCTGTGTCCTCTGATCCTAGATTTTCCCACTAGTGGAAACTGGAAGTTACAGCCTGTTGTACATCTAACATTGGATGGGGGAGGTAGGCACTTTTACCTTGAAAAGTGAAGTGCAATCTTAATATAGTAATGCAGTGTATTAATATTGTAATGTGTGAGAAGTGGCCTTCATTTGCTTGACTAACACTGAGTCACATGTGGGCAGCGAAAGATTGAGCGAGCTATTTAGCGGAAAATCAGAAACTGGCTGGATTTGTGTAACGCAGTCAAGATAATTTAATTTTAAATATCAATTTTGTCACAGATGTCAAAAACATTATAATATAACAGAGATCAGTCTAAAGTAATTACGTTCTTTAAACTTTACTGGAATTAATATATGATTTAGAATCAATTTAATTTAGAATTTGGAATTGGTATTGGGATTGATTTTCTTTTATTATTCTGTACTATATACGTGTACCGTGATGCAGTGAAAAGGTTTGTTTGCATGCTATCCAGTCAAATCATACTGTACTTGTCAATTAAGCCATATACAAGTACAGGGACTGCAAAGAGAAAAATACCAGAGTGCAGATTATAGTGTTGCGGCGTTATTGTATTACGTTTACAGGGAAGGTGCACATTAAAAAACAAAAGTGCAAGATCCGCCATGAGGTAGGTTGGAAGATCGGGTGTGCACCGTTGCTTATGGAAGGACCTGATAACCTCGGGGAAGAAGCTGTTCCTCAAGCTGGTGGGACAGGCTTTCAAGCTTTTGTATCTGCCCAACGGGAGAGGGGAGAAGAGGGAATGACCAACGGGGAAATGGTCCTTGATTGTGTTGGTTGCTGAGACAGTGTGTGGTGTAGATGGAGTCAATAATCAAATAGGGGGGTGGAGGGGGAGTCATTTGTGTGATAGTCTGGGCTACATCCACAACTCTCAGCAATTTCTTGTGGTCTTGGGCAGAGCTGTCGCCAACAGAAGCAGTGATGCATCCCGATTTTAAATGATGTGCAGGGCAAGTTTTTGTTTACACAGAGCGGGGCGAATACCTGGAACATGCTGACTGGGGTAGTGTTGGGGCAGATACCATAATGGCACTTAAGAGACTTCTTGATAGGCCCATGGATATGCAGGGAATGGAGGAATAAGGATGTGCAGGCAGGTAAGAGATTGTCTTGGCATTATGTTTGGCAAAGAATATATGGGCCAAAAAGCCTGATCCTGCACACTAACATTCTATGTTCTGTGCAATTTTATTTAAGTACCCGTGTAATATTTATGAAAATATCTTATCCTTTCCTTCCAAAGTGACTCCACTTTACAATATGTTTTGCTCACTTTTATTTTATGTTGTGGAAATAATCGTCCATTATGGTGGCGATTATTGCGGCAACATCCATCTTGGTATTCTGCATGTAAATAAAAATTATATCGTTAGGCCTTCCTTCCATCAGAAGGCAACTGTTTGTTCTTGAAACCTATGTGTAGTTTCAGGCCCGGTTTCTGAAGTCTGAGTACAGGAGCAGGGAGGTTCTACTGCAGTTGTACAGGACCTTGGTGAGGCCACACCTGGAGTATTGCGTACAGTTTTGGTCCCCTAATCTGAGGAAATACGTTCTTGCCATTGAGGGAGTACAGAGAAGGTTCACCAGACTGACTCCTGGGATGGCAGGACTTTCATATGAAGAAAGACTGGATAGACTCGGCTTGTACTCGCTGGAATGTAGAAGATTGAGGGCCGATCTTATAGAAACTTACAAAATTCGTAAGGGGTTGGACAGGCTAGATGCAGGAAGATTGTTCCCGATGTTGGGGAAGTCCAGAACAAGGGTTCACAATTTAAGGATAAGGAGGAAGTCTTTTAGGACCGAGATGAGAAAAAAACAATTTTACACAGAGAGTGGTGAATCTGTGGAATTCTCTGCCACAGAAAGTAGTTGAGGCCAGTTCATTGGCTATATTTAAGAGGGAGTTAGATGTGGCCCTTGTGGCTAAAGGGATCAGGTGGTATGGAGAGAAGGCAGGTACGGGATACTGAGTTGGATGATCAGCCATGGTCATATTGAATGGCGGTGCAGGCTCGAAGGGCCGAATGGCCTACTCCTGCACCTATTTTCTATGTTTCTATGTTTCTATGTCTGTGCTTCCTGTGTTACAGGTGTTCTCTGGTTGGCACTCATTTCTGAAGTTTTATATATCGTGCTCTTAGTAGTTGGGTTCAGTCTGATGTGCCTGGAGCTCTTCCATTCGAGCAACATGATAGACGGCCTCAAACTGAACGCGTTTGCTGCAGTCTTCACCGTTCTTTCAGGTACGTCTCATTTCCGTTTTGAAAACTTCCGTCCAACTAACCAAACCCCGACTCTCTGCCGACAGGCATTCAGGATTTCTTTCAGATTCTCTATCAGAAACATCAAATCAATTTTTATAACACTCCCCTGGTTAAGAAAGGCATTGCTGAGAATATGGAAAACAGAAGCAAGATTGTATGCGAAGGTGAACCACAAACAGAGGTGCGAAGGAATTACTGAGGGAAATTAGGACATGCTCATTTTGAAATGAGGCACTGGGCTAAGTAATTGGTTTTAATTGAATAACAGTTACAAATATAATATCTTAAATCCTACGTTTTTTTAAAGCTCTTTAAGAGAGCGTAAAGTGGCGCAGTGGTAGAGTTGTTGCTGTACAGCGTCAGAGATTCTGGTTTGATCGGGTGCTGTCTGTACGGGTTTGGGTTTTGGACCTTGGGGGTTTTCCCCAGGTGCTCCGGTTTCCTCCTAAACTCCAAAGACGTACAGGTTTGTAGGTTAATTAACTTTGTTAAAATTATAAATTGTTTCTAGTGTGTGTAGAATGATGTTAATGTGCGGGGATCGTTTGTCGGCGCGGACTTGCTGGGCCAAAGGGCCTATTTCTGCGTTGTATCTCTAAACTAAACTAAATCTCCTTTCTCTGGGTGCTCTGGTTTATTCCCACATTCCAAAGACGTGCAGGTTCGTAGGTTAATTGGCTTCTGTAAGTTCCCCTAGGAGGATAAACTAGTGTACAGGGATCGCTGGTCGGCGCAGACTCAGTGAACCAAAGGGCTTGTTTCCACTGTATTTCTAAACTAAACTAAACTAATCTTTGTATCCTGCATATGATTACTGTGTCCAGTATCGACTGTGCAAGAATCCCACAAACATTTTCTCCTTGTATGAACGCGCGTTAATTACTCTCATTGTGAATCAATAACCTCTTGAGCTTCATTCACTTTCAATGCTGCATTGACTAATTTATTTTACATTCATTTCATAATCATATCTCATGTAAAAAATATTTTTCCAATCTTCAGTAAAAATGTTAAACATTGTTTCCTAACTCCTACCAGGCACTGTGGTCTGGTATTGATTATTGGGAATTAACAGCACATAAGTTTGGATTGGCCATGAACACCTCATTTAAAATGACGTTAAAAAAAAAAATCTTCTCGTCACATTCCTTTATATCGAACTCCATATCCTGAGACGGTGACCCCTCTTTTTAGATCCCCTACCAAAGGAAAGTCCCCGCCAATGGTCAGTCTGTCAAGCCCAGTTAGAGTTTTATAAGATTCAATCAGATCGCCTCATTCTTCTAAACCCAACTTAATAACAGTGCGATTCAATTTTTTAGTTTAGTTTAGAGTTACAGTACGGAAACAGTCCCTTCGGCCCATCGAGACTGCACCAACCAGCGATCCCCGCACATTAACACTACCCTACACACACTGGGACAATTTTACATTCACACCAAGCCAATCAACCTGCAAACCTGTACGGTTCTTTGGAGTGCGGGAGGAAACCGAAAATTTCGGAGAAAGCCCACGCAGGTTACGGGGAGAACATACAAACTCCGTACAGACAAACACCCGTAGTCAGGATTGAACCCGGGTCTCTGGCGCTGGTTCTGGTTGATTACTGCGCAAACACCTCATCAGTGGTTATCTCGCACAGGTTGGAGTGAGTAGTGACTACATTTTGACGTGTGATTTTTTTTTGCCAAGTTGAGGAGATCTAATTGCTCAATCCCCGTTGTGAAGCAGTAGCTCTACCGCTGAGCTACCGTGACACCCATACTAGTCTGTCCGTCCTCAGATGAAGCACAATGTCCACGCAGAAAGTGGCTGTTCCTGATACTGCCTGCTTTCAAACTGCATCTTCTGTGTAATTCTATAGAGGTTCTTGTAACAGATGATGGCATTGTGCAGCATGTATAGCTTCCCTTGTAGTACAGCATGTTCTGTGGCTTGCTTTGAACAACAGGGCAGGAGCCTTTCAATGACATTTAAAAAAAATTGATATAAACATAAAAATGAAGCAAATTATTCCGGCACTTTAAAACTAATTATCCTAACACGTTAAGATATATGGTGTTGCAGAATTTCATCTTTCCTGCTTCCATTTCATATCAGCCCTAGGTTCGAGTCATTTAAATGGTTTTGTAACACCAGATAATGATTATTTTTGTTACAGATTTAAATCCTTTGTACTAGGTTGATGAACTCCCATGCCTGACATAAGAAGCTGCGGAAAAATAACAGAAGAGAAAATATCATAGGCTTGAGTAGCAAAGAGAACAGAGGATGGGTTTCCGTGACTGAGGTGTGAATAGATTAGCCATCTCTTCAAAGCTTGGACACTGTCAAAGCATAAAACATAGAACAGAACAAGGGCAGCACGGTGGCGCAGCAGTAGACAAATGTTGCCTTACAGCAGCAGTGACCCATTAGATATACCTCTTTGGGCTAACGAGATATGGGAAGAAAGCAGGAACGGGGTACTGATTTTGGATGATCAGCCATAATCATACTGAATGGCGGTGCTGGCTTGATGGGCCAAATGGCCTACTCTCGCACCTATTTTCTATGTTTTTATGTTTGATCCTGACTATGGGGGGTGTCCGTATGTTCGTCCCGTGATTTGCGTGGGTTTTTAACCAGGAGCTCCGGTTTCCTCCCACGCTCCAAAGACGTACAGGTTTGTAGGTTAATTGGCTTGGTAAAATTGTACATTGTCCCTCGTGTATGTAGGATGGTGTTGATGTGCGGGGATCGCTGGTCGGCACAGACGGTGTGCTGAAGGCCTTGTTTTATCTCTGAACTAAAGTAGACTAAACTAGATCAGAACAGCACAGGAATGGGCTCTTCAACCCATAATAACAGTGCTCAACATAATAGTAAGATCAACTAATCACATCCACTTGCACATGATCCTTATCCCTCCATCCCTGCTAACTAGGCTCAGCTAATAGCCTCTAATGTATCTCCTTGCACCATCACCCTATGTGTAAAATAAATTGACCCTCACGTCTCCTTTAAACTTTTCCCCTCACACCTTAAAGCTATGCCCTCGAATCTTTGATACTGGTACTCTGGGAGAAAGGTTCTGGTTGTCTGCCCTATCTATGCCTCTCAAAATCTTACATCCTTTCTCTTAGGTCTCCACATCTAGTGTTTTAGAAAAAACAATCCAAGTTTTGTTCGATTTCCCCTTGTAATATCCCGCCAAATCTAGGCTGTATTCTGATCAACCTCTTCTGCACCCTCTCCAAGGCCTCCATATCCTTCCTGTAGAGGGGCATGGAATACTCCAAACGCGGCCTTACCAAAGCCGTACACAGCTGCATCATGGCTTCCTGATTCTTATATTCAATGCACCAATCAATGAAGGCAAGCGTACCAAATGCCTTCTTTACCACTCCAAAGGGAGTACTTGAGCTTTCAAAACTGTTTTTGTTTGACTTGTCACTACATGAAGGCAATATTAAGACATCAGTCCGGGGCAGCACAGTGGCGCAGCGGAAGTCGCTGCGTTGCAGAGCCAGAGGTTCAATCCTGACTGTGGATGCTGTCTATACATAGTTTGTACATTCTCCCTGTGACCTGGTTTTATCCAAGATCTCCGGTTTCCTCCCACACTCCAAAGGCATACAGGTTTTGTTGGTTAATTGGCTTGGTAAACTTGTAAATTGCCCCTAGTGTGTGTAGGGTAGTGTTAATGTGGCTCGGCTCGGACTCGGTGGGCCGAAGGGCCTGTTTCCGTGCTGTGTCTCTAAACTAAACTAAACTAAACTATTGGTACCACCACTTAGTGAAAACAATAGTGGGGGATCATTGTTTTAAATAAGGGTTACCCCTTTAAGATAGAGAAAATGCATTTTTTTTTCTCTTGGAACGTAGTGATTCTTTGGCGCTTTCTATCGGAAAGGAAGGTTGTTTGCAGCAGAGCCTTTGATTTGATTTTATTGAGGGCAGAGCAAAAAGATTCTCGATGAGAAAGAATGGGAATGGGGATGGGGACAGCGGGAACAGGCTTGTCGGCCCACTGAACACTATGGGGTTGGGAAAGAAAGATAGATCGGCCGTGACTGAATGGTGAACTGCTGGAAATACTCATCGGAACAAGGGTCTTTGACCTGAAATTATGAACCCTGTTTCTCCTTCCACAGATGCCCCATGAGTTGGTGAAATGCTTCCAGAAATTTCAGTGTTTGTTTCAGGTTTCTGGCATCTGCATTTTCTTTTCATTTTCATCTCGGAGGCTTGACCTTATCGATCCATTCTACTGGCTTGCTGTAGATTTCCACTGGACCATAGCCAAAAGCCCGGCTATATTTAGTTCATGTCTACCTCCAGCACTCTTGGAACTGTTCACCCTGTACGCTAGTTCTATTCCACACACTAGGGACAATTTACAAAAGCCAATTAACCTGCAAACCTGCGCTTCTTTGGAATGTGGGAGGAAACCGGAGCACCCGGAGAAAACCCACGCGGTCACAGGGAGAACATACAAACTCCGTACAGACACACCCATGGCCAGGATTGAACCCGGGTCTCTGCGCTGTAAGGCAGCAACTTTACCACTGCGCCATTGTTTAGATTTAAATTAAAAAATCTATCCGAGAATCAAATATGCCAAAGTAGATATGGGTTTTATAAATCAGTGGTGCGCCCTCATTTTTCAGCAGCAGTTTATACTGAGCAATTTGCACTAGAAACAGCTGAAAATTCTTTTCACGAACAGTCAATTAGTGGTATTGTTCAAAAGCAAAGCTCAAAGTCATCAGAATGAATAATGCAATCATGAAAACACACGCAGATGTGTCAACCAACATGAGACTGATACATCTGCTGTCTTACAATGTAATTGAACGCAGAACAAACAGTAATCTTATACTCCTCCTGTACATTGGCTTCTCTAAATGGAAATGAAAGTGAAATATTGCTTATCAGTCCCAAGAGTGCTGGAGGTAGACATGAACTAAATATAGCCGGGCTTTTGGCTATGGTCCAGTGGTAATCTACAGCAAGCCAGTAGAATGGATCGATAAGGTCAAGCCTCCGAGATGAAAATGAAAAGAAAATGCAGATGCCGGAAACCTGAAACAAACACTGAAATTGCTGGAAGCATTTCACCAACTCATGGGGCATCTGTGGAAGGAGAAACAGGGTTCATAATTTCAGGTCAAAGGCCCTTGTTCCGATGAGTATTTCCAGCAGTTCACCATTCAGTCACGGCCGATCTATCTTTCTTTCCCAACCCCATTCTTCAGCCTTCCCTCGCCCTTTTATTGACCACCGATGATGGATCTTGAGAAGGTGATGGTGTGCCACCTTCTTGAACCACTGCAGTTCTTCTGATGGGACACTCCATTACGCTGTTGGGTCAGCAGTCCCAGGATTTAGACACATCCATGTTAGAAGAATGGAATATAATTCCAGGTCAGGACGGTCTGCAGCTTGAAGAAGCGCCCGCAGATGGTAGTTACCTCATGTACTTACATTGGTTTTGCTTCTTGGTGATATATATACATATGTATATATATATGGTTATGTACATATTTCTGCATGTGGTGACTGCAGTGCCTTTTGCACATGGTACATGCTGCAGCCAGATTTTAAATTTTAGAGATACAGCAGGACAACATCGCTGAGTCCGAGCCTACCAGCGATCACCCAGTACACTAGTTGTATCCTCCACAGTCGGGACAATTTGCAGAAGACTTATCTTGTAGATTGTAAAAGTCTTTTAGGCAGTTGGAGCATGTGACTAGCAAAAGGATGCCCATATATATATAGAAATGTTAATAATGCAAAGACAATAACAATGCTCCCAAGTCCATCTATTTCGGAGCTTATTTGGAGGTTGTAGCGTTTAATAGCCTGAAAGTTGTTGGGAAGAAGCTGCTCCTGAACCTGGACCTTAGTTTTCAGGCTCCTGTACCTTCTTCCCGATAACAGGTGAAATGGGAGCGTGGCCAAGGTGAAACGAGACACAGCCAGCCCGAATGGGAGAATGCAATTTCAACATCTAGAAGAACTACAGGCAAGAGAGTACAGATTCCCAGACTCCTGCTGTCCACTCCCACCTTCTGATGAATTGCTGCCTTCATTTTGTTTGTTAGTGATGACCTGAGTCATCCCCACTATTGTAACTCGTGAAACACTGTTCTGCTCATAAATCACCCTTTGTGACACAGTGGGGTTTTGATTTAATAATTATGTGTTTGTTTGCTCGTTGAAACCAAAGCATCCCTTGAAAGGTTTAATTTGGAGCAGCTTTCTTTACATGGTTGAAGAGCTCTTCAAGTGTTTTATAATATTATTTACTCCGTTTTTGACCAACATGTATCACCTCCAAAAGCTGTGGAGATAAAGCGTGTGGAAGGGTCTCGACCCGAAAGGTCCCCTATCCATGTTCTCCAGAGATGCTGCCTGACCCACTGAGTTACTTCAGCAGTGTATCTTTCTTTGAAATAAAACCCTGACGTGATGGTGCAAAAAAAAAAACTGCTGGGAGATACTGTTTAGAAATACAGCATGGATACAAACCCTCAAGCCCGTGCCGACCATCGTTCACCTGTGCACACTAGTTCTACGTTATTCCACTTTCACATCCACTCCCTATACACTAGGGGCAATTTATAGAGGCCAATTAACCTACTAACCCGCACGTCTTTGGGATGTGGGAGGAAAGCGGAGCGCCCGGAGGAAGCCAATGTGTCACAGGGCGAATGTGCAAACTCCACACAGAGAGCACTCAAGATCAGGATCGAACCCGGATCTCTGGTGCTGCGAGGCAGCAGCTCTACCAACTGTGCCACACGTACACCACACGGTTACAATCACAATTGTTGAGATTCATTAAATATTTCTCTAATTATCCCAAAATGACCATGAGGGGCTAAGGCAAATATTACTTCATTTAAATATTCAGTTTGAAAGCGATTAAATTAAATCTGAAATTTGGGTTTTAAATAAATATAGGCAATTATCCCCATATGAAGGGAAGATTGCCTCAGCAGAGTTTCTCAATCTAATAAGACAATCTCTCCTTCATATGGAGATAATTGCCTTTATTTACTTAAGACCCAAATTTCAGATTTAAGTTAATCACTCTCAAACTCAATACTGAAATGAACTAATATTTACCTTAGTCCCTTAGGGTCAGTTCATGTCTATTGAGATCGTGAGCCCAGAACCAAGAGAGTCAAAAGTATTTAATTACTTCCACAGACAACAGAATAATGAAAATCTCACTTGTAGTAACTTCACAGGCCTGTGAATGCAATCCATGCAGATAAATGTAATAATAATAAAATACAATCAATGAATAACCATAATCTTCTTGTCGAGTCCACACACAAGATTAGAAGTTGTTCAGCCAGAGCTGAACGCACTTCTCAGCATCCGCGTATAATGAAGACTGTCTTGTCGTCTCTTGTGCTTCTTGTGCGTAGTGGAGGAAACAGGGTCGCGACGTGAACGCTCTTACCTTGACCCCAGTAAATACTAGTACAAAAAAATGGTCCATAGTGCAATTAAAATCACGGTTTTTTTGAGGTTTCCGTTGACTTGTGTCCAAGAGCCTGACCTGTTCCTGGGGAAGAATCTATTCTCGAAGCTGGTGGTCACAGTTTTTAAGCTCCTGTACCTTCTTCCTGATGCTGAACCAGGCATAATGCAACCAGTCAAGAAGCATTCTGTTCATCAGGTCAAACCTGTTGCAGGATGTTCATTCATAGAAATATAGAAACATAGAAAACAGGTGCAGGAGTAGGCCATTCGGCCCATCGGGCCAACACCGGCATTCAATATGATCATGGCCCCCATATCCCTGATTCAGTTAGCCCTAAGGGCGATATACAACTCTCTCTTGAAAACATCTAGTGAATTGCCCTCCACTGCCTTCTGTGGCAGAGAATTCCACAGATTCACAACTCTCTGGGTGAAAAAGTTTTTTCTCATCTCAGTCCTAAATGGCCTACCCTTATTCTTAAACCGTGATCCCTGGTTCAGAACTCCGACATTAGGAACACTTTTCCTGCATCTAGCCTGTCCACTCACCATGTTTTATAAGATATCCTCTCATCCAGCTAAATTCCAGTGAATACAAGCCCAGAAGACCCATTCTTTCATCATATGTCAGTCCCGCCATCCCGGAAATTTACCTGGTGAGCCTACACCGCACTTCCTCAATAGAAAGAATGTCCTTCCTCAAATTAGGGGACCAAAACTGCACACAATACTCCAAGTGTGGTCTCACCAGGGCCATTTACAACCGTACAACAGTTCATATTTCCACTATAAGGGTTAGGGGTAAACATCTCCAAATACCTTGATTCCATCCTATCCCCTCTTGTCCAGTCCCTTCCTATCAACATCCAAGACACCTCACATGCTCTTTAACTCTTCCAAAACTTCAAATTTCTTGGCCCCATTGCCTCATCTTTACCATGGATGTCCAGTCCCTGTACATCTCCGTCCCACACCAGGAAGGTCTCAAGGCCCTCCTGTTCTTCCTTGAACAGAGATGCAGTCCATTTCCCTTTGCTAACACTTTGTTAGTGAGAATTGTCCTCACCCTCGACATCTCGTTTGACTCCTCTCACTACCGTATAGGTCATTGTGAAAGGACTCAAAACGTCACTGATCCATATTCTCCAGAGATGCTGCCTGACCAACTAAATTTAATCCAGCACTTTGTGTCCTTTTATTAACTAGCCTGAAATGTTGCACAATAACGGAGTGAAGGTACTCAGTGTTTCTGTCGCTGGATTGGAGGTTGTGCTGGCAGAGGCGGTAAAGTTGCTGATTACTGTGCGAGAGACTCGGGTTCGATCCTGCCTGCAGGTCCTGTCTGTACAAAATGTGTGCCTTCTCCCTGTGACCTGCCTGGGTTTACTCCACGTGCTCCAGTTTCCTTCCACACTACAAAGATGTGCAGGTGTGTATGCTAATTGGCTTCAGTAAAATGGTAAATTGTCCCTAGTGTGTGTAGGATTGTGTTGGTGTGCGAGGGATCGCTGGTCGGTGTGCACTAGGCTGGCCGAAGGTCCTGTTTCCTAGCTGTACCTCTAAACTAAACTAAACTAAACTAAATTAAAAGTTGGGCACCCATGGAGTGGAGCTCACGAGGTTTGGGGGAGAGGCATCACATGAAATACAAAGACCTCACGTTGATGCTTCAGTATAGCATGGATACAAACTGATCATTTATGTATTAAAGTAAAGATGGCTTCCAGAAGAAAATATAGGTTCACCATGTTGACCATGAGACCAGCACCATTTTGAAAAAGAGGACCAACCTGGATGGACATGATGCAGCATCAAAAAAAAAAAGGGAAATTAAAAATAAAGGGGCATATGTTTAAGTTGAGAGGGCCAAGCTTTAAAATGAACCTGCGGGGCAACTTTTTCACTCAGAGTGTGGTAGGTGTACCGAACACACTGCCAGTGGAGATAGTTGAAGCAGGTATTATAATAGCATATAAAAGACACTTGGACAGGTACATGGATAGGAAAGGTTTGGAGAGATATGGGCCAAACACAGGCAAATGGACTGGCTTAGATGGTCAGCATGGAAGAGTTGGGCCGAAGGGCCTGTTTCCATGCTGTATGACTCCATGAGGATCCAGCCCTCGCGAACTGAAAGATGTTCTGGGTGCGGCTTAGATGATAAGGATGAGATTAGATTGAGGTACCAATGCAGGGGAAAAAGGTCATCATACAACAGCTTGGCACACTTTAAATCTCTCCCCGCATGCATTGACCCCAGGATTATCTGGGACATGTCAAGCGATGCACGTGCAATCATTTATACCTTGTACTCAGAGAAAGCAGAAACCGACACACAGGTCAGCAGCTCAGTGACATTCCCAAGTTGAAAACTCCCACGATATATATATGGTTTATTTAGTTTAGTTTGGACTAGAGACACCGCACGGAAACAGGTCCTTCGGCCCACCGAGACTTTACCGACCAGCGATCCGCGCACACTAACACCATTCTACACACGCTAGGGACAATTTACAATTTTGCCAAGGCAATTAGTTTACAAACCTGCACGTCTTTGGAGTGTGGGAGGTCACGGGGAGAACGTACAGACTTCGTGCAGACAACACCCGTAGCCGGGATCAAACCCGGGTCTCTGGGCTGTGAGGCAGCAACTCTACCGATGCGCCACCGTGCTGCCAAGTTTGCAGAGGAAATTGTTCAAAATAGTTTAGCAGATAGAAATGAGAGGCCTCCTTTGTACACCTGAGCATTATGTGGTCTAATGACTGAAAGTATTATATGCGTCCAAATATACTCCGTTTTATTTTACAAACTGTTCTTTTTTGCTGATTTTGCTGAGTGTGCTTTTAATCTCTTTATTTTTAGGACTTCTAGGAATGGTGGCTCATGTGATGTATACGCAGGTGTTCCAGGTGACAGTGAGCCTTGGACCTGAGGACTGGAGACCACACTCCTGGGACTATGGGTGGTCATTCTGGTATGAAGCTCCTCTTTTGTTTCACATCATTTTTTTCCGGCTCAAAATGTTCCTTTTCTGAAATATACACGCCAGGTAATGATGGGAATGAATGCCACTGCTTTTCAGTCATGGTAATTGTTATTGACTTTCATAACTCCTTTCCTTTGGAAATCATTCAATTCCTCGTTAACCATTGGGGACTGTTATACCTCACGCTGCCTCAGCTAAGGCCAGCAACATAATCAAGGACGAGTCGCACCCTGGCCAGTCTTCTCCCCTCGGGCAAAAGATGCAGAAGTGTGAAAACGCACACCTGCAGATTCAGGGGTAAAGGGCCTGTCCCACCAGCATGCGCCTGCATGCGGCGAGCGCGACCAAACTGGAAGCGGGGGCCGCGCGGAGGTCGGGTGATCCCCGTACAGGGCCGGTCCCACCAGCATGCGCCTGCATGCGGCGAGCGCGACCAAACCGGCAGCGGGGGCCGCACGGAGGTCGGGTGAGTGGCGCGACGTGGCGCGAAGTTGGAGCGAAGTCCGCGGTAAGTTCGCAAGGACAGAGAAGGACACACAGAGAGGGACACGGAGGCACACAGAGGCACACAGAGAGAGGGCCATGGAGGCACAGAGCGGGCCACGGAGGCACACAGAGAGAGGGCCATGGAGGCACAGAGAGAGGGTCACGGAGGCACAGAGAGAGGGCCACGGAGGCACATATAGAGAGGGTCACAGAGGCACATAGAAGGGGACACAAAGAGAGGGTCACGGAGGCACACTGAGAGGGTCACGGAGGCACATATAGAGAGGGACACGGAGGCACGACGTGAGGCGGTGCATAATGTGTTGTAGCGGCTGCAGGCCGACAGGCCGTTGCCGCGTGGAATTTTTGAACACGGTCAGTTTTTCAGAGCCCCGCGCGATGTCGGGACCAGCTCCGCACAATTCCATACGGCTCCGGCGATCGAAGTGGGACCGGCCCAGCGAGGCTGGGTGGCTCAAGCGACCACGTTAGGTCGCGCTCACCGCACGGAGGCGCATGCTGATGGGACAGGCCCTGTTGTTTCTTCCCAGCTGTATCACGCAACTGAACCATCCTACCGCAACTAGAGAGCGGCCCTGGACTACCATCTACCTCATTGGTGACCCTCGGACTATCTTTGATCGGACTTTGACACAAAAAGCAGGAGTAACTCAACGGGTCAGACTGCATCTCTGGAGAGAAGGAATAGGTGAGGTTTCAGGTCGAGACCGTCTGAAGAAGGGTCTCGACAGAAACGTCACATATTCCTTTTCTCCAGAGATACTGTCTGACCTGCTGAGTTACTCCAGCTTTTTCTCGTCTATCTTTGGGTTTAAACCAGCTTCTGCAGTTCCTTCCTAATCATTTGGCTTTACATGAATCGCTATATTGTACTCATGTATTGTCTTGCCACTGACTGGTTAACATGCAGCACAAGCTTTTCACTGTACCTCAGTACACGTGACAATAAACTAAACTGAACTGAAAATGAACTGAATAAAGAGACAGCACGGTGGCGCAGCGGTAGAGTTGCTGCCTTACAGCGAATGCAGCGCCGGATTCCCAGGTTCGATCCCGATTACGGGTGCTGTCTGTACGGAGTTCGTACGTTCTCCCCGTGACCAGTGTGGGTTTTCTCCGAGATCCTCGGTTTCCTTCCACATTCCAAAGACGTACAGGTTGGTTTGTAGGTTAATTGGCTTGGTAAATGTAACAGTTGTCCCTAGCGGGTGTAGGTTGGTGTTAATGTGCGGGGATCGCTGGTTGGCGCGGACCACGGGGGTGCCGAAGGGCCTGTTCCCGTGCTGTATCTCTAAACTAAACTAAATGAAACCCCTGCTGGGTTTAACTTACTCCTGGCTGGTTATGCACTACAGACATAATTAATAATATAAAGATTGCAGAGGGAACATTGTTTATATATAAACCTAAGCCATAATTTTGTAATAGACGTAGTTTAGAACATTTCATGTTTCAGTGAGTATAATATTGGCCTTTTGTGTATCTCATTCGTCCTGCAGCCAAGCACATAGTGGTACTTATTTACACATTCTCATTTACAGCGAGCATCTCCCAATCATTCTTATTTCCTCTCGTGGCACATTTATTGCTCATCACTATCTCTTAGGCACATGACATCCGTGCATGCAATACTCCATTGTAAAATTATCATATTAGTCACGGCACATGTGTACCTCCCTTTAAACGATTAAAGGATCTAAAGTGTCTGAGAAAACGTGATAATAGCCACTGCTAAAATAGAAATGGCATTCTCTCGTTCATTTAATTACACAACTGCACAGGTCACAGATTGAATTGTCCTCTAACGATAGCTATAACGTGGCAGAGACTTGCTTTTTTCCACCTGGGTTACTGTGAATGACAAAATAAATATTTGGTATCAAGGCCAGCTTCTGCAAAAGGTCCTGGTTTTAATGGGGATGATGAACCATGAGGCAGGCAGCAGACTGGAGGTCAGAGGATCGAGAGTATCATGGTGGCTGGGCCTGTTACGACAATTATCCCAAGTTAACCTGAATCTCTACCTGACCCTCAGTCAGAGGGTAGTGGATCTGTGGAATTCATTGCCACAGAAGGCTGTGGAGGCCAAGTCAATGGGTATTTTTAAGGCAGAGATAGATAGATTTGTGATTGGTGCGGGCGTCAGGGGTTATGGGGAGAAGTCAGGAGAATGGGGTTGAGAGGGTGAGATAGATCAGCCATGGCTGAATAGCGGGCTAAACATGATGGGCCGAATGGCCCAATTCTGCTCCTATCACTTATGACCTTGTGAATTTATGAGTCAAATACCCTTCTGTCGTAGTTGGGTTGGCTTTAGCGCCTGTTTCCATGCGATATCTATAAAGTAAAGGCTAAAATCTTATTACTGATGGAATTCAATACTACTAACCATTATCACACAGCAGCTAAAATAAAACAAATTGATAAATTACAGCATTTTGACCTTAACAGTACTTTGAAAGCATGAAAGTGTGCACCTTCAGTCTCAGGAACAGCTTCTTCCCCTCCCCAATCTGGCTTCTGAATGCCTCTTCCGTATACTGGGGTGCTGTTCATTCACCTCTAGCCCATTGTGGACATTGGACTTTGTCTAAGGAACTGATGCGCTACAATACTGAGACCTATATTCTGCACTCTGTATCTTCCCCCTTGCTCCATCTATTGTTGTTACGTTTGAGCTATTTTAGTTTGTATCTACAGTGGCTTGCAAAAGTTTTCATACCCCTTGAACTTTTCCACATTTTGTCACGTTACAACCACAAACGTAAATGTATTTTATTGGGATTTTATGTGATAGACCAATACAAAGTGGCGCATAATTGTGAAGTGGAAGGAAAATGATACATGGTTTTCAAATTTTTTAACAAATAAAAAACTGAAAAGTGTGGCATGCAAAAGTATTCAGCCCCCTTTACTCTGATACCCCTAAATAAAATCCAGTGCAACCAATTGCCTTCAGAAGTCACCTAATTAGTAAATAGAGTCCACCTGTGTGCAATCTAATCTCAGTATAAATACAGCTGTTCTGTGAAGGCCTCAGAGGTTTGTTAGAGAACATTAGTGAACAAACAGCATCATGAAGCCCAAGGAACACACCAGACAGGTCAGGGATAAAGTTGTGGAGTAGTTTAAAGCAGGGTTAGGTTATAAAAAATATCCCAAGCTTTGAACATCTCACGGAGCACTGTTCAATCCATCATCTGAAAATGGAAAGAGTATGACACAACTGCAAACCTACCAAGACATGGCCGTCCACCTAAACTGACAGGCCGGGCAAGGAGAGCATTGATCAGAGAAGCAGCCAAGAGGCCCATGGTAACTCTGGAGGAGCTGCAGAGATCCACAGCTCAGGTTGGAGAATCTGTCCACAGGACAACTATTAGTCGTGCACTCCACAAATCGGGCCTTTATGAAAGAGTGGCAAGAAAAAAGCCATTGTTGAAACAAAGCCATAAGAAGTCCCGTTTGCAGTTTGCCGCAAGCCATGTGGGGGCACAGCAAACATGGAGGAAGGTGCTCTGGTCTGATGAGACCAAAATTGAAGTTTTTGGCCTAAATGCAAAACGCTATGTGTGGTGGAAAACTAACACTGCACATCACCCTGAACACACCATCCCCACTGTGAAACATGGTGGTGGCAGCATCATGCTGTGGGGATGCTTTTCTTCAGCAGGGACAGGGAAGCTGGTCAGAGTTGATAGGAAGATGGATGTAGCCAAATACAGGGCAATCTTGCAAGAAAACCTGTTAGAGTCTGCAAAAGACTTGAGACTGGGGCGGAGGTTCACCTTCCAGCAGGACAACAACCCTAAACATACAGCCAGAGCTACAATGGAATGGTTTAGATTCAAAGCATATTCATGTGTTAGAATGGCCCAGTCAAAGTCCAGACCTAAATCCAATTGAGAATCTCTGACAAGATTTGAAAATTGCTGTTCACAGACGCTCTCCATCCAATCTGACTGAGCTTGAGCTATTTTGCAAAGAAGAATGGGCAAAAATCTCTAGATGTGCAAAGCTGGTAGAAACATACCCCAAAGGACTTGCAGCTGTAATTGCAACGAAAGGTGGTTCTACAAAGTATTGACTCGGGGGCTGAATACTTTTACACGCCACACTTTTCAGTTTTTTTATTTATAATAAAATTTGGAAACCATGTATCATTTTCCTTCCACTTCACAATTATGCACCATTTTGTGTTGGTCTATCACATAAAATCCCAATAAAATACATTTACGTTTGTGGTTGTAACATGACAAAATGTGGAAAAGTTCAAGGGGTATGAAAACTTTTGCAAGCCACTGTATATATGGCATATCCGATCTGTTTGAATAGCATGCAAAACAAAGCTTTTCACTGTACCTCGATACATGTGACAATACTAAAACTAAACCTATAATCTATCTTTTTTCTGAGCCAGGACACTGCGACAACAATCCTGAGAGATTGTTGGTTTGTAGGATATATTGTCTCAAAACATTGTCACACTGTGGACCAGGCCCTAAGCTCAGACTATGGTGGGAAGAGAAGAGGGATGATTTCCAAGTTGCTGAACCAGGCCATGATGCAACCAGTCAATATGCTCTCTACCGTACACCTGTTTTGACATATCTTAAATATACACCCTGCAGCACTCCAGAGATAAGAGAAACATCTATCTCAAGCATGAATGTCACAGGGCATTGTAGAAACATCTTCATCCGTGCATGGATACACAAAAGGCTGGAGAAACTCAGCGGGTGCAGCAGCATCTAAGGAGCGAAGGAGATAGGTGATGTTTCGGGTCGAGACCCTTCTTCAGACCCATCTTTATCCGTGCATGTATTGTTTAACTGTGTGGAAGAACAATCACACCACTTGAATGAATTTGTGCTGGCTTGATCACAGCTGCATAGAACCTGGATGACCCTTTGTCTAGCACTTGAGCTAAAATGACAATTGCCATAGAGTTATACAACCTGGAAGCAAGCCACAACATGCAAACTGAAAGAACAATATCTCATTTTACACTTTCAACCCAAGGATATAAATATTGAATTCTTCCATCTTAGGTAATGAACCAACCACCCCTACATTTTATATCCTGCAAACCCCCCCACCCCCCCTTACCCGATCCTATTTCCTCTGGCTTCACAATTCACGCCTCTTCTCTCCATATCTCATAGCCCTTTGTCGCCTCTCTGTGTCTGACCTTTGTCCACCCATCTTACAATCATATCTCCTCAGCTGTATCCACCTATCACTTGCCTAGCCTTGTCCCAATCCCACGTCTCTTCCAATTTTCTCTCCCCCCGGAATCAGTCTGAAGAAGGGTCCCTGTACTCCAGGGATGCTTCCTGCCCCGATGAGTTACTCCAGCATTTTCATAAGATCACAAGTGATAGACGTAGAATTAGGCCATCCGGCCCATCAAGTCTACTCTGCCATTCAATCATGGCTGATATATCTTGCCCTCTTAACCCTCTTCTCCTGCCTTTTCCCCATAACCGCTAACACCCACGCTAATCAAGAATCTATCTATCTCTGCCTTAAAGATAGCCAAAGAATTTCACAGATTCACCACAAAATAAATTTCTCCTCAACTCCTTCCTCAAACAACGTCCTTTAATTCTAAGGCTATGACCTCTAGAACTAGACTCTCCCACTTGGGGAAACATCCTCTCCACATCCAATTTAATCCAAGCCTTTCACTATTCTGTACATTTCAATGAGGTCACCCCTCATTCTTTTAAACTCCAGCAAATACAGTCCCAGCGCCATATTCCGCTCATCATATGTTTTGTGTTTTTTGCTCAAGATGCCAGCATCTGCAGTGTCTTGTGTCTCCAAGGACAAATAGCTGTTGTATGCAAGTCTAGTGAGAACCTAGTGAACTAAAGTAGTGGTATTTTTTTAATGGAAGGGAACAATGTCAATAGAATATGAACAATACTGAGATGAAGTAGCAATGCAGTGTGGCTGTTGTACATGGTATAAGCAATGACAATAACAAACAGTAGTGGTTTTAATTTTAAAGTAAAGATCAATAATAAGGATATTAACAATGAATGTTAGCATAGTCAAAGATTGTTCTGTGAAGATAATCAAGGAGATTAGATTGGTGCCATAGGGGAAAGGTATTTTAAGTTAATGACCGGCACAGTGGCGCAGCGATAGTTGCTGCCTCGCAGCACCAAAAACCCGGTTCGATCCTGACTATGGGTGCTGTCCTTACGGAGTTTGCACGTTCTCCCTGTGACCACATGGGTTTTCTCCGGGTGCTCCGGTTTCTTCCCACGCTACAAAGACGTGCAAGGTTTTTTTTAGGTAAATTGGCTTCTGTAAAATGCCGCTAACATGTAAGATGCGAAAGTGGGATAACATAAAACCAGTGTGAACGGGTGGTCGATGGTGTGCGCTGATGCGGTGGGCCGAAGGGCCTGTTTCCATGCTGCTTCTCTAAAACTCTTAAAAAGACCAACAATATATACCAGCGGCACCCTGCGAGCATTTGGATGTGGAATGTGGGCTAAAAGCAAAATTAATGCTTATAGTGGCAGGTTGCATTAGCACTTTAACAGACTGACTTTGCTAGGAAATGATTGACCGAAAAGTTTGAGAATAGAATACGTGTATTGAGAGTAAACACATCGCAAACCAGACTTTAAGAAAATGCTGACAATATGAAGATATGTTTAAGGATTCATACATGGGCATTAAAAGACGTACAGCTGAAAATGTATAAAATCAGATAGCTGACACATTCACATTAAACCCTAACCTGCGGCCTTTGCATTGAAAGTGCCGTTAGTAAAAGAAATGCGCAAACTGATCTTATAGAGCTGTATAAAATCATGAGAGGAATAAATTGGGTAGAACCTCTTGCCCAGAGTTGGGGAATCGTGGACCAGAGGACATAAGTTCAAGGTAAAGGGGAAAAGATTTAATAGGAATCTGAGGGGTAACATTTTCACACAAAGGGTGGTGGGTGTATGGAACAAGCTGCCAGAGGAGGTAGTTGAGGCTGGGACTATCCCAACGTTTAAGAAACAGTTAGACAGGGACATGGATAGGACAGGTTTGGAGGGATGTGGACCAAACGCAGGCAGGTGGGACTAGTGTAGCTGGGACATGTTGGCCGGTATGGGCAAGTTGGGCCGAAGGGCCTGTTTCCATACTGTATCACTCTACAACTTGAATGGTACAGTGAATGGTTCACGGTGACGCAAAGTGAACGGGCGACACTGATCAGGGTGTTCCCAAGGCAGTCAGAACCATTCAGCTCTGCAGAGGTTGTGAAATGAGATGGTGAACAATCTCCTCTGCCAACATCCAGAGATTTAGACATGAATTTGGCAGGGAGGAGACGGGTTTATGAAGCTCGACCTCTCATGCCTGCAGTCAACTTAATGTAGGCGTTGTGAACAGCATTTCTTGAATATTAAAAGCCTTGAGGGCTGCACTTGTATACCAAACAAGTCTTGGATGAAATCGGAATAAAAAATATTCTCACATTAAGATGCTGCATCAGATTCAGCAATATCTCACATCTCTTGCTTCATTAATAGGCAGACATCCATGAGCTCTAGTTTGAATTAACTGAATGACTGAGGCTCCATTAGTTTCTGAATTGGAGAATTTATAAAATTTTAAAACTTACCACACAGTGCGTGAGGAAATCGTGTCACAGTCCAGGCCCTTTGCCCACCGAAACGACCAGCAATCCTTGTGCATAACGGGAAACCCAAGATCTCGGAGAAAACCCACGTGGTCACGGGGAGAACGTACAAACTCCACACAGACAGCATCCGTAGTAGGGACCGAACACGGGTTTCTGGCGCTGCATAATTGTACTGCATAAATGTTCCTTTGTTCCGGAGATGCTGCCTGACCCGCTGAGTTACTCCAGTATTTTGTGTCTATCTTCTCTGCAAACCAGCATCAGTTTCTTCCTACACCTTCCCAGTTCCCCGTGTATCCTCCCACGTTCTAATTAAGCCCAGTCTGCTTAATCTTCCCACATAAAGCAAACCCACCATCCCTGGTACCAGTGCAATTAAACTCTCACTTAACTCCTTGTAAGGCAAGCCTATGTTATTGCAAGCCGATTTTATTTTAGGTAAGGGAACCAAAACTTGACACAGTGTTCCAGGTGAAGTATCATCTAGATCTGATATAATTGCAGAAGAATGTTGTTACACCTGCAGTATACGCTAATCCTCTCATAATTAAATCTACCATTTAGTATACTTGCCTATTGGTTTCCAGTGCTTTGCAGTGCTAGTGGAAGTCTAGGACCAGAGGCTCGGAATAAAAGGATGTACCTTTAGAAAGGAAATGAGAAGGAATTTCTTCAGCCAGACATTGGTGAACCTGTGTGATCTGATACTCTGTCAGATTCCTTCCTAATCTTGCCACAGTAGTGAGATAATTTTAATGAAAGGCAGTCTATGGCTCCAGAGTAAGGATCTGCAAAAAGCCTTTGACATATTTAAGAAAAGCCTCAAGAGTAAGTTGTTTTTCGTACAGTGCAGCAGTGAACATATATCAAAGCTGGACTGCAATGATTCCAGCCATCCGACAGTGCTGTTGGAGAGGGTGTTGCAGGCTCAGAGTTAACGACAATCAATGATTGGCAATATATTCCAAGTCAGTGATGTGTGTGAATCAGTTGGAGGCAACCGTAGTCCCATGAGATTGCTACTCTTTTCCTGGACTGCAGATGTTCCAGGTTAGGAAAGTACAGTTGGAGATGTTTTGGCAAGTTGCTCTTGTTATATTTTGTTGACATGCACACTGCATTCAAGATGGAGGAACTCAATGTTCAAAAGTTTGTAAGTCCCAGGAGCAGAATTAGGCCATTTGGCCCATTGAGCCTACCATCATTCAATTATGGCTGATCTCTCTTCACCCGAGTTAAATGGTCCAGTGTGTGTGTAGGATAATGCTAGTGTGCAGGGATCGCTGGTTGGCGTAGACTCGGTGGGCCGAAGGGCCTGTTTCTGAGCTGTATCTCTACGCCAAACTAAAACGGATTTTTTTCCTATTAACTTAAGCTGTCACGATTTCTTTTTAACTTTACACACGTAATATAATTGGGAAATTTGTTTCCAGGTTTTCCCGATTGCATTGGTTATATTTGTGGCACTCCACTAGTTAAGAGTATGAGAGTGGCCAAGCGCTTTGTATCTACATAACGTTACATTGAATTCTGTGGCTTAAAAGGAAGAAGTCTTCTCCTTCTTGCGTATGGCGTGCACAGCCTAAAGTTGTAGGACAACTTGTTCTATTTGATCTTATTTGATTGTGCACGCCAGGTTGATTGCATTAGTTGAAACAGGGCGGACCACGTGAAGGTTGCAATCTCCCACCCCAAAAGGAAGAAGTGAGGGAACAGCATAAATCCAGCACGTTCGACAGTCTAGCAGGCTGCAGGCAGAGGGCAAGTATCATATAGAGCAATATATTTGTCATTGGTCACAAATGAACGAGAACCTGCTGCCAGGAGCCTCTGGCAATGGAGATCGTTGTTAAACTGAACCTTAAATCAATCGAACAAATCCTTCATTGAAGCGGGAGAGGAACAGATGAGGCTGTGTGATGAACAACCATGTCATAGAAACATAGAAACATAGAATAGTTGCAGGAATAAGCCATTCGGCCCTTCGAGCCAGCACCGCCATTCAATATGATCATGGCTGATCATCTAAAATGCGTACCCCGTTCCTGCTCTTTCCCCATATCCCTTAATTCCTTGTGTAAGAAGGAACTGCAGATGCTGGTTTAAATAGAAGGGTCTCAACCGGAAACGTCGCATATTGCATCTCTCCAGAGATGCTGCCTCACCCGCTGAGTTACTCCAACATTTTGTGTCTAATTCCTTTAGCCCTAAGAGCTAAATCTAACTCTCTCTTGAAAACATCCGGTGAATTGGCCTCCATTGCCTTCTGTGGCAGAGAATTCCACAGATTCACAACTCTCTGAGTGAAGAAGTTTTTCCTCATAGAAACATAGAAACATAGAAAATAGGTGCAGGAGGAGGACGTTCGGCCCTTTGAGCCAGCACCGCCATTCATTGTGATCATGGCTAATCGTCCCCTATCAATAACCCGTGCCTGCCTTCTCCCCATATCCCTTGACTCCACTAGCCCCTAGAGCTCTATGTAACTCTCTCTTAAATCCATCCAGTGACTTGGCCTCCACTGACTTCTGTGGCAGGGAATTCCATAAATTCACAACTCTGGGTGAAAACGTTTTTTCTCACCTCAGTCTTAAATGACCTCCCCTTTATTCTAAGACTGTGGCCCCGGCTCTGGACTCACCCAACATTGGGAACATTTTTCATGCATCTAACTTGTCTAGTCCTTTTATAATGTAACATTGTCGTGCCACTGCCGATCGGAACTCGTGATATATGTTATTCTTTATTTCTATTTATTTTTACCACACACTGAATGGACACTGATTGAGAAATGCTTTTTCGTTTTCCTATGGGTATGTAAGTACTCAGAAAAATGATAATAAAGATATACAATACAATACAATATATGTTTCTATAAGATCCCCCTCATCCTTCTAAACACCAGTGAATACAAGCCTAGACTGTTCAATCTTTCCTCATATGACAGTCCCGCCATCCTAGGGATCAATCTCGTGAACCTACGCTGCACTGCCTCAATAGCAATAATGTCCTTCCTCAAATTAGACCAAAATTTCACATAATCCAGGTGCAGTCTCACCAGGGCCCTGTACAACTGCAGTAGGACATCCTTGCTCTCACAAATCCTCTCACAATGAGGCCAACATGCCATTAACTTTCTTCACTGCCTGCAGTACCTGCATGCTTACTTTCAGTGACTGATATACAAGCACACCCAGGTCTCGTTGCACCTCCCCTTTTCCTAATCTGACACTATTCAGATAATAATCTGCCTTCCTGTTCTTGCCACCAAAGTGGATAACCTCACATGTATCCACATTATACTGCATCTGCCATGCATCTGCCCACTCACCCAACCTATCCAAGTCACCCTGCAGCCTCATAGCAACCTCATCGCAGCTCACACTGCCACCCAGCTTTGAGTCATCCTCAAACTTAGAGATGTCACATTTAATTCCCTCGCCTAATAGTTAATATATATTGTAAATAACTGGGGTCCCAGCACTGAGCTTGCGGCACCCCACTAGTCACTGTCTGTCATTCTGAAAAGGTCCAGTTAATTAGGTAGACAAGCCAGACTATAGGTTCCGACAGTCGAGCTGCCACTTTTCACAACAGTTCTTCCGTGCCCTGCGTTCTACTCTGGCTGTGAATATGCCGGCACCAGCAGGCCCTCGCTTTTTCTCATCTCCAGGCCTCACTCACCCAGACCTGCAATGGACCCCAACTCTATCCAACAGCAGATCCATGCCCTCAACAAACGCTTCCTTGCCTACAAAAAAAAACTTTATTTGTCCTACCCCTTCCCCTGACTTCAGTCTGAAGAAGGGTCTTGACCCGAAACGTCGCCAATTCCTTCTCTCCACAGATGCTGCCTCACCCGCTGAGTTTCTCCAGCATTTTGTGCCCACCTTCGATTTTACCACCATCTGCAGTTCTTTCTTAAACAAGGTCCCGTTAATTCCTACTCTTTGCTTCCTGTCTGCCAACCAGATCTCTATCCATATTAATACCCTACCCCCAATGCCATGTGTTCTAATTTTGCACACTAATCTATTGCATGGGGCTTTGTCAAAGGCTTTTTGAAAGTCCAGATACACCACATCCACTGGCTCTCCCTTATCCATTCTACTTGTTATATCCACAAAACATTCCAACATTGTCACTGGGAACAAGGACAACAAGTATTCAATAAACTTCCAAATTACTTTTGAATAATCTATAAATAAATTGCATGAATTTCATTTTCTGTTGTTATTTTATAAACATCGTATTTGTATTTCATTCAAGCTAATATTGAAAGATACAGCGTGGAAACAGGCCCTTCGGCCCACAGAGTCCGTGATGAATAGCGATCACTGCACACGAGCACTATCCTGCACACATTAGGGACAATTTATTATTTTCACCAAGCCAATTGACCTATAAACCTGTACGTTTTGGAGTGTGGGAGGAAACTGGAGCTCCCGGAGAAAACCCATGCTACAGTTGGCAGCCCTAGTCAGGGTCGAACCCGGGTATCTGGCACTGTAAGGCAGCATTTGCCACCTTTTATGCCACTTTTACATCCACTACCATCTAGGGGCGATTTACGGAGGCCAATTAATGTACTTACCTGCACGTCTTAGGGTTGTGTGAGGAAACCAGAGCGCTCCGGGGAAACCCACGCAGTCACAGGGAGAACGTGCAAGCTCCACACAGATAGCACACGAGGTCAGGATCGAACCCGGGTCCCTGGAGGTGTAATGCCCCTGTCCCACTTAGGAAACCTGAACGGAAACCTCTGGAGACTTTGCGCCCCACCCAAGGTTTCCGTGCGGTTCCCGGAGGTTTTTGTCAGTCTCCCTAATTGTTGAAAGTGGTTTCCGCTCCTTCTATGTTCCGCCGATTATTTCAAAACCTCCGGGAACAGCATGGAAACGTTGGGTGGGGCGCAAAGTCTCCAGAGGTTTCCATTCAGGTTTCCTAAGTGGGACAGGGGCATTAGGCAGCAGATCCATCAGATGTGCCACTGTGCCGCCATATTAAATCATTCCCATTATATCCAAATAAAACCATGCAAACTTTGAAAAGTATATAGGCGAAAGATTTGAAGATTTAAAAAAAATCTAATTGCTCAATTTAAACCATAATCCCTAGTTCCCTAATTTCCTTGCAAAACATAACAAGCATCAAAATGAACACCTGGCCTGGCGAGGTTCCATGGGGTTCTACCGCTCTCCGCCTGCCTCCAGAATTGTAGCGCATTTATTTATCCAAAATTTATAATTTGCAAAATTGTGTCACTGGCCTGAGCAACAGCACAGCATTTATTATGAGAGGACTAGACTATAAAGACAGGGATGCAATGCTGAGGTTTTGGTCAGACCAGATTTGGAGTATTGTGGGCAGTTTTGGGCCCATATCTGAGGAAGGATGTGCTGGCTCTGGAGAGGGTCCAGAAGAGGTTTATGCGAATGATCCCAGGAATGAGTGGGTTAACGTATGATGAGCATTTGATGGCACTGGTCCTGTATTTGCTGGAGTTTAGAAGGATGAAACTTACCGGATAGTGAATGGGGTTGAGAGGGAAAGATAGATCAGCCGTGATTGAATGGTGGAGTAGACTCGATGGGCCAAATGGCCTAATCCTGCTCCTATAACTTATGAACGTATATTGTGGCTGTATTATAGTACTGAAGGCCTGCATTCGAGAAGTACCCTCACCCTGAGCAAAGCTGTTCCCAGCCCGGCTCCTACAACTTCTGAACTTCTGAACACAGAGAGCTCTGGCGATTCATGTTGTACGTTGCCACAAAGTAGAGATGATGGTCATTTGGTCCATCATGTCTACACTGGCTCAAGGAGCGATCCCATCATTCCTACACCCCCCCCCCCCCCCCCCCATCCCTTTTCCCTGCCTAAAGCACTTCTCTCTCATATGTGTCCATTAACTTCTCCTGTTTCCACTGTCACACGCCTACACTAGACGCAATTTATAGTAGCCAATTAACCAATCACCATGTCTTGGGCATGTGGGAGTAAGATGTACTGTACTGCCTACATTGACCTTGCGCGGTTCCAAAAACAGTCCACATCAAGGCATATATCTATATATATATCTATATAGTAATTATAGCAATTATAGTGTTGTCAACTGCCTGGGCTTTACTACATTAAACTCCATTACAAATACTCATATTTGAATTTCCCCCTGTAATTATACCATATTATTGTTCAATCAATGAAACCAATCTTGGTTTCCTCCTATTATGCCTTCTTAATTGTAGAAATGTTATTTCATTTTGGTATCTACAGTAAATCTGATTGTATTTTATGATTCTTTATTCTTAGATAAAATACCTAATCTTCTCGCACCAAAGGTGAGATGGATAGAGCATAAGTGCATAAAAGATAGGAACAGAATTAGGCCCTTCGGCCCATCATGTCTACTCCGCCATTTAGTCATACCTGTTCCATCTTACCCCATTCTCCTGCCTTCTCCCCAGGACCTTTTTCCCCTCCCCCCCCCCCCTACTGTTCAAGAGCCTGTTAATCTCCACTTTAAAAAATACCCAATGACTTGGCCACCACATCCGTCTGTGGCAATGAATTCTACATATTCACTACCCTCTGAACTTGAGGGACCTTTCAGATATTCTAATTAATAGCATGTTCCAATGATTGATATGAAGATCGATTAAAAACTTATGCTTTTTCATGAAGTAATTCACCAGTCAGTTGATTGATTACTAGTCAACCCACTAAAACTAGATTGGAATGGCACCATCTTGAATCGTTGTTAAAGCCACATTGCATCGTCCACAAATAGACTTCCCTTCAAAAAGGGAATATTCTGCCTTATCTGACCTATCTGTTCTGTTAAAAAATCCTAAAATCCTCATTTAAGTAATTGTTAACTATCCAAGGTAATAGTTTGACTGGTACCTCAGGTCACTGCACTGTTTGGAACAAAAATGTTTCCGTATCGGGTGCCCCAACCGTGAGAGGGATGAAGGCCCTCACTTCTCACTTCTCACACTAGTTTCCACTTCTCACACTAGTTCTCCGACCAGTCTGACTGTCCTCCTGATTAAATTAGACATTGTATGCCCCGTTGTCAACTTCCCCTAGATAACACTCATCTATTCTACATTTCCCTTGACCTTCGTCCCCATTGATCACACCTTACCCATCCATATCTCCCGTTTCCCACTCCCCTGACTCTCAGTCTGGAGATGGTCTCGACCCGAAACGTCACCCACTCCTTCCCTCCAGAGGTGCTGCCGGCCCCGCTGAGTTACTCCAGCATTTATTGTCTATCTTCGGTGTAAACCAGTATCTGCAGTTCCATCGCACACATATGTTATTATGCCTTGTTCAAGTCTCACACTCCTTTTAAAAAAAATTAAGCTTCAGTCTTTCCTTTGAGTTAAAATTTTCGAGTCCAATATCTTTGATAGAAAACGGTGGGAGTTCCTTCGACACGAGGGCTTCAAAGAGGCTTCACGTCATGCTGAGTAAAGATTGTTGAAGTGCTTTTGCACAGTTCCCTCGTCGCCTGTAGAGGTCACTGTGTCGCACTCTCTCAGAAACCTGGTGACTAAGCGGCAACTCATCATCTCAATAGGATGCTGTAGGTAAAATGAAGGGGTAACTCCATCAAATAACAGCTGCTTGTGAAAACATAAATTACAGGACAGCTTGCGTGGATGAGGTTTTTTAAATTAAGGATCCTCTATTTATTTCAGCTTTGTTTAGATTAGTTTAGTGACTATACAGGCCCTTCGGCCCACCGAGTCCGTGCCGACCAATGTCACTCGTTCTATTTCTATCCTACACCAGGGACAACTCACAGAACCCAATCAACCCACAAACCTGCACGTCTCTGGGATGTGGGAGGAAACCGGAGTACCTGGAGGAAACCCATGGGGTCACAGGAGAGCGCACAAACTCCACACAGACAGTACCCAAAGTCAGAATCAAACCCAGGGCTCTGGCGATGAGAGGCAGTAACTCCACCGCTACGCCACCTTTTAAACAAAGGATGGTGTAATAAGCAGAAGAAGCTTTATGGCCTTCTTCTGTCTTTATGTCCTTAATCTTTTGACCTCACTGCTAACCAATTTTTAAATGCAATTAGGTATAGGAGACACAAACAAAAACAGACAATGCTGGATGGACTCAGCAGGTCAGGCAGCTTCTGTGGCAAGGTGCACATAGTTTACGTTTCAGGTCAAACACCCTTCCAGAAGTGTTTGAAAACTGCATGTATCTCTCCACAGATGCGGTCTGATCAACCGAGTGTTTCCGGCAATTTTCTGTTCGTATTTAGGATTGCATAAAAGTGGATGCAGCAAAGGCAACGTTCAGATGGTCAGTGGGGGGTGACCTGTGGAATTAATTGCCACAGAAGGCAATGGAGGCCGTCAATGGATATTGTTAAAGGGTTACGGGGAGAAGGCAGGAGAATGGGGTTGAGAGGGAAAGATAGATCAGCCATGATTGAATGGTGGAGCAGACATGATGGACCAAAAGGCCTAATTCTGCTCCCATAACTTATGAGCGTATTGTGGCTGTATTATAGTACTGAAGGCCTGCATTCGAGAAGTACCCTCACCCTGAGCAAAGCTGTTCCCAGCATAGTTACAGCACTGGAAAATGCTTGACAATGTGGAAGACACCTAGCTAAGGCCTGTTAAATCCAACCCAGTTAATTTAAGAATAGACACGAAAGGCTGGAGTAACAGCGGGTCAGGCAACATCTCTGGAGTAAAGGAATAGGTGACGTTTCGGGTCGAGGCCTTTCTACAGCTAATTTGATATTTACCTATGAACTTATTGCACACACAAATCACCTCCTTTTTTGTGATAAGCCAAGTTTTAAATTTCCGATTTCATCCTGAACTTACACAGCATCTTTAATAAGTAACCCTTGCAAACGGTGACAGTAATATTTCTTAAGATATCCAAATCTAGATGTTCCTTTGTGGAATTGCGATTACGTTTTACGTGCCGATCCGTACTTGACGCACTATTTGTTTACTTTTAACATTGGTCCATCATTTTGATTCGCCGCCAACTCTGCCGCGGTGCCTTTCTCTTTACAACTTCCTGTTCTGCGGGGCGGGCGCATGCCACGACTGAGATGGCAGACTGCTCATAATTCTGATGTAATTAAGTGTATCATTAAATAAAAAGCCGCAATACCGTCGAGCTGCCCATTGATGTGTGGAGTCTTAAGCAAGAAAGATGACAAAGGTTGAACTCCCTGTGAAATTTATCTGCAGCAAACAGCACAGTTCATTAATGCTGAAATTAATTTCCCAGTATAATGCGGTCATGAATATGACTCATGCTGGTGGATTAAACCGTCTTTCCCTTTCACTCACAATTACTATTTAAAATGCGTCTTGCCATTTTCGAGCAAAAAAAAAATGTTGATTGAGTTTCTGATCAAAGGTGACCCCTAGGATATTGATAGCGGGGAAAAGGCACTGCCTGGGAATTTTATGACATGAGTGTCATTTACCACTTATCAGCCCTTGCCTGAATGCTATCTCTAGTCCAGGTGCTGCAGATTGCTTCATTTGCTGCTATTTCTGTCTGCTGAGTTATGAGCGGAATTGAATATTGTGCTATCACCAGTAAACGCGCGGCCCTGTAATCTTTGGAAGAAGGAGGGTAGTTGATGAAGCAGCTCAAGATGGGTGGCCCGCGAACAATGTTCTGCTCAACTCGTACAGTAGTGCTCTGGTGCATGGATGATTGAAGCCCATCAAATACAACCGTGTGGAAACAGGGAACTGCAGATGCAGGATGCAGGATGCAAAGTCCTGGAGTAACTCAGTGGGGTCAGGCAGAATCTCTGGGGAAAAATGATGGGTGATATATCAGGTCGGGCCCTTTCTTCAGACTGCCACCTTCCTCTGTGATTCATGGCTCTAACCATTGGTGGATGGACATTCACCACTTGATGTTCATTGATTTCAGTTTTAAGACTACTTTGATGACAGATTTGGTCAAACGTTGCCTTAATGTTCAGGAAATTCACTTCCAATTCACCTCTGGAATTAATTTCTTTGGCCTGTATCTGTACTAGTGGTGTTGACAAAATTCAATATGGACACTGATGAGGTTAGTGGTGAGTAAACGCTGCTGGATAGCATAGGCGATGTCTCCTTCCATAACACTGCTGATGATTGAGAGTAAACTCATTGGGCAGTAATTAGTTGGGTTGGATTTCTCCAACGTTATATGGATAGGACAATAACTGGGTATTTTCCACATTGTCGAGTAGTTGCCAGTGCTGTAACAAAACTGGCAATAGTTTTGTTCAAGGTGGGAGTACTTCCAGAGTGCAGACCTCCAGTACTACAGCCATAATATTATGTGTTCTCATCTACTTTTCTCAAGCTATTTTTTCATATCAGCAGTAGTTGCTGCCTTACAGCAGCGGAGACCCTGACTACGAATGCTGCCTGTGCAGAGTTTGTACGTTCTCCCGGTGACCGCGTGGGTTTTCTCCGGGTGCTCTGGTCTCCCCCCACATTCCAAAGACGAACAGGTTTATAAGTTATTCGGCTTCTGTAAATTGCTTCTAGTGTGTGTAGGATGCAAAAGTGGAATAACATAGAACTAATGTACCGGTGATCGATGGTCAGTATGGACTCTGTGGTAGGAAGGGCCTGTTTCTGCCAATCTGTCAATCTCCGCCTTAAAAATATCCATCGACATGGCCTCCACATCCATCTGTGGCAATAAATTCCACAGATTCAAATTAATTTCTACTCGTCTCCTTTCTAATGGTAAGTCATTTTATTCTAAGACTAAGCTCTCTGGTCCTATGCTCTCCCACTAGTGGGAAGCTCCTCTCCACATCCACTCTATCCAGGCCTTTCACTATTTGGTGTTCTGAGGATGTGCAGAGTGATTTACAAAGCAAGTGCTTTTTCTTGTATTGCTACCATCATGATTAGTTTACTTTAGAGATACAGCACGGAAACAGGCCCTTAGGCCCATCAAGTCTGCACTGACCAACGATTCCCGCACATTAACACTATCCTACATGGGCGGAAATCCTGGGGGGGATGGGGGGGATGGGGGACACATCCCCTCCATGCTTTGAGAGGTGGGGGACAATCCCCCCCACGTTTTGTAATCCGGTCTTTATCAGACGCTTTCTAAGGGCTCAATCGGCCCGTTCGGGGGGCCTTTCAGCGCACGGCGCGGCTTAAAATCAAACTGGTGCATCGAGGCGATCGAGGCGATCGAGACTCCCGATGTTGAAGCCCCCGCCGGCCGGTGACAGGCACTGCGAACGGGCCGATTCAAGCCCCACGATTCGGGGCGGACGAAGCTGCTGTTGCTGGTGTTCGGAGTCGGTCACCAACCAGGTCAGCTTCCGATATTACCGTCCACAGGGCCCACGGCCGAAGCCTCGTGTGTGTGCACATGCGCGCGCGCACGTGGCCTCCAAGAAATCGTGTGCCCCCCCCCCCCCCCCATGTTTTGACAGCGATTTCCGTGCCTGCCATCCTACACACACTAGTGACAATTTACATTTATACCAAGCCAATTGACCTACAAACCTGTACGTCTTTGGAGTGTGGAAGGAAACTGAAGATCTTGGAGAAAGCCCACGCAGTCACGGAGAGAATGTCCAAACTCTGTACAGACAGCACACGTGGTCGGCATCGAACCCGGGTCTCTGGCGCTGTAAGCGCGGTAAGTCTGCGGCATGCCGACTTTGAGATGTTTGTGAAGCACTTGACTGCATGTTCCAGCAAGACAAGGCATAGAAGTATTTTGTTATTTTATACTGCCTGCTTTCTCAGAGAGAGAGTGCAGAAAACACACGCTGATTTACTCCAGCAACCCTTTGAAGTTTCATATTACAAGATATTAAAATGATATGCCTGGAGCTGTCAGCTATGATCACAGAGATAGATATGATAGTGGATATCCCACTGACTTTTATGAAGTGAAATACAAAGGTTCTGGAATCAAAAATCCACGCTATCAAATTCTCCTAGCATGCCAATGATTGAATGTCTATTTTTAACAACAGAACTCCATTTCCAAAAGTCTATAATATTTGCATATATAAATTATATTTGTGCATGAAAATGCCTTTGGGCTGTTCAAAACTCCATTTCCTCGACAAATAAGTAATGAATGAGTTTCTAGTTATCTGATATAACTATTGGGAAATGTAATGACTGGACAGGAATTAATAAAGGTAGGCCCCAATCTCCTGCCCTTGATTATTGTACAACCTGCCGAGAAGTTTTTGGATTTAAGTTATTAGTTTCAATGCTTTCCCAAGAGGATTTTTTCAAACCTTTCTTATTTTCCTCAGGGCTTATTGGCTTTTTGCTTGCTGGAATATTCGTGAAGAAACACCTCAAGTGCCTAATAATTAATTTTACCATTTTCGAATGCTCCTAAATACGGTTTTGAACATTATTTCCTGAGCTCAGGCTGCAGGGGTAATTCCCGTCAGATTGAAGCCATTTTATTAGTTTTAGTTTAGTTTAGTGTAGAAATGCAGTGTGGAAACGAGCCCTTCTGCCCACCAAGTCCAGCGATCACCTGTACACTAGTTCTATCCTACACACTTTTACAGAAGCCAATTAACCTGGACACCTGCACATCTATGGAGTGTGGGCGGAAACCAGAGTACCCGGGGAAAACCCATGCACCTGGGGAAAAACCCGTGTACAGGTGATCACTGGACTCTTGTTTACACGCTGCATTTCTACACTAAACTAAACTAAACCTCATAAAATGGTTTCAACCTGACGGGAATTACCGCTACAGCCTGAGCTTAGGAAATAATGTTCCACAGGGAGAACGTACAAACTCCATACAGACTGCTCCCATAGTCAGGTTCGAACCCGGGTCTCTGGCGCTGTGAGGCAGCAACTCTACCGCTGCGCCACTGTGTCGCCTCAGAGGAGTTCAGGGAAGTTCTTCACATTCTCTCTCAGAGGGAATGAGATTGAGTGTTTTGCACTTGGTACCTGCTGTTCTGCGGACCAGGGTCATAACTGTTAAACCATTCATTCTGATCTTCCCTTCCAAGACTGAACCAGTGCTCTGGATCCAGGGAGTGTGTTTTCTCTTCAGTATTTAGGAGTGGAAATACCCGTGTGTGAATTCTATCAGTGTGGGATGTCCCACGCACAGCAGCTACTGCGCGGGCCGGATACAGATGGTCTTGTTCCAGAGTCAGAAACCATTTGCCATTACTGCACCTAGGAAACAAGATGGGAAGATGAATGGTCAATGTTCAGTAGGAACAGGCTGGAGAATGGGAATTGTGAGAGGTTTTTTTTTTAACAAAAATAATTGTAACCAATTATTTGCAAAAATGAGATGCACAATACCAAACAATGCAAACAAACCCTCCACCATAATACAAAGTAAAACAAATATTCTTAAATTCTAAATATTAAATAACTATTTCGCCATCCTTATTGAGGATGCATTCCACCCCCAGCTGCGCCCAGCGATCCCGGAATCCCCCAGGGCGCCCACGTACAGCGCGTAGTCCCTTTCTAAAACCACCCGGGCACGGACGTAACTGCGGAAAAGGGGCAGGCAGCCGGCTCGGGCAGAGCCCTCTTCCTTCCGCCTCGTGAGAGATTTCGGTGGGGTTCCACAGAGAGGTTGATAACAACGAACCATTGTGCTCTTGGCCAGGGTACAGGGTGGGTGAAGAGGCGAAGGAAGCTCCAAGCAAAAGGAATCGTTTCACTCTCAGAGACAACAAACTCTGTGAGCTGGCTGCACTTGTTACTGGAAGTAAGGACAAAGGGAACATAGGCTTAATGTTTGACAATGAAAACAAGTCCGTGAAAATCATAGGTCTTGGTTAATCAAGGCCAGAATCAAATCTTTATGTTACAACATATGACCTTGAACATGCAAAAGTCAATGGTACCCTTTAGTCTTTGAATTTTAATGGGTCTTGTGTGACTTTATTGCATGATAGATCAAGTGCTTTGATTTTAATGTATTTTGTGCCTCAGGTTTATTGACTACATGGTGGCTTTTTCAAGTAATATACACGCCACTCACTCACCACCTCCCCGAGGGAAAGTATTGGAAGCATAAATACATCAGTGTATCTGTATTTATCCTTATTAACGAGTCAGGCAGATGTTGGGCTTCAAGCATATGCATAAACAGGTTGAGGAGTCAAAGCAGATTCTACATAAACTGTATTAGTTTCTTCGTACTTGCTGGCGAAACCCAGCTTCACCTTCCTTCTTTGGTACTTTACTTTAGTACTTAGATATACAGCGCGGAAACAGGCCCACCAAGTTCACGCCGACCAGTGATCACCCCATACACTATTCCACACGCTAGGAGACAATTTTAACAGGGACAATTTACTCATTTTTATCAAAGCCAAATAATCTATAAACCTATACATGTTT
Organism: Okamejei kenojei; assembly: GCA_035221665.1. Classification (NCBI taxonomy): domain Eukaryota; kingdom Metazoa; phylum Chordata; class Chondrichthyes; order Rajiformes; family Rajidae; genus Okamejei; species Okamejei kenojei. The sequence continues at coordinate 12,707,234 of CM069152.1, read as the reverse complement.
GGAGTGTGAGAGGAAACTGGAGCACCCCGAGAAAATCCACGCGGGTCACGGGGAGAATCTACAAAATGCGTACAGACAGTGCCCATAGTCAGGATCGAACCCGGGTTGCTGGCGCTAAGGCAGCAACTCTACCGCTGCGCCACCGTGCAGCCCTTCTCCTCACCTCACCCTCCATTATTTCCAAATTCTTTCACCAGATGAGAAATAATTTCTTCCAACTAAGTAACGGGAAGACAGAAGGCTTCATCAAGAAGGGTCCCACCCCGTAACGTCACCTATCCATGTCCTCCAGGCGTGCTGCCTGACCCGCTGAGTTACTCCAGTACTTTGCGTCTTTAACTGCCCTCTCTGTTCCAAATTCCACTCCCTCGCCTGTATTGCCTTGGCAATTTGTCCGAACCTTGTCCACATAAGTCACAGGTGGTAGAAACAAAGAATTGCAGATACTGGTTGCCAGTCTGAAGAAGGGTCCTGACTTGAAACGTCACCCATTCTATTTCTCCAGAGATGACAATCTGAAGAAGGGGTCCGTTGAGAAGGGTTTGTACAGAGTTTGTACGTTGTAATTTGTCCAGCTCTCTGGATAACCCAACCAGCATCATTGCTATAACATTGCCGTACCCTGCCAGCAGGTTGCCCCACCATCCAGTACAGATAAGCTCCAGGCTGCTTGCCAAGCCTGGCGTCAATTTACGTGGTAATTCAACCTGGCGACTTTACATTACATGTGAAGGAAAGAACTGTAGACGCTGGTTTAAATCAAAGGTAAACACAAAGTGCTGGAGTAACTCAGCGGGACAGGTAGCATCTTTGGAGAGTAGGAATGGGTGACGTTCGGGTCGAGACCCGTCTTCAGACTGATTCTTGCACCACTTTGAAATAGCAGAATGACTCATGACCATCACTCTATTATCTTCATTATAGCCATACACGTGGATAGACACGAGCTCATTATGGATAGTCAGCATGAGTTTGTACGTGGGCCAAATACAGATAAATGTGACCAGCTTAGATGGGGCTGTTTAGTCATCATGAACAAAGCAGCATCTCTGGAGAAAAGGAACGTGTAATGTTTGGGTTCGGGACACTTCGTCCAACTCAATAGAAGTTAATGGAATTGGTTAACAATTTAATGAAATTTAGTCTAATTTATTGTTAGCAAAGGTTCATAAATTCATGTGATCGGAGCAGAATTAGGCCATTCGGCCCATCAAGTCTACTCTGCCACTCAATCATGCCTGACCTATCTCTCCCTCTCAACCCCATTCTCCTGCCTTCTCCCCGTAACCACTGACACCCGTACTAGAACCAAGAATCTGTCAACCTCTGCCGTATAAAATAGCCATCGACGGACGGTCTTGCAGTCATCTGTGGCAATGAGTTCCACATATTCACCACCCTCTGATGTTATTTTTTATTAAGCCAATCTATTGATGAAAACAAAGAATAGGAATAGAAATGTAGCAGTTTAACCATCATTTATATTTCACTCTTGTGTTTCATTTTGTATTTGAAAAAGAAATCAACAGTGAATTGTTAATAAACTATTTCTCCATGATGGTCACATTCCCCTTCTACTCTCACCGTGATTGTTCATACCATTCTAACAGCACATCGTGATGTGGATTCACTGCTGAAAGATTGAGGAGCATACTGTGAAGATAAAAATGACTTATTCTTGTAGCCAGCACTAATAATCAGCAATGTTGTGAATAATTGTCCACAAGGATGTGGGACGAATCACAACTCTTCCTCCAAATTCCCAGAAGAAGCAAAACAGGTCAATTTGCCTCCCTCCCCACACCGCAAATTTGTTTGAAGCTGTCAGAGATTGTAATGTAGAGTTGAACATTGGCATTTGTCTAGGTTAGTTCAGTTTAGTTTAGCGATACAGCATGGAAACCGAGGCCACTGACTCCATGCCGACCATCGTTCACCCGTGCAACAATGGTTATATGTTATGCCACTTTCCCACCCATGCCCGACACCAATTAACCTACAAACCCACACCTCTTTGGAATGTGGGAGGAAACTGGAGCATCCGGAGAAAACCCACACGGTCACGGGGAGAGCACGCAAACTCCACACAGACGGCGCCCGAGGTCAGGATCGAACTCGAGTCCCTGCTGCTGAAACACGGCTGCTCTACCACTGTGCCACCCAGATATTTTATTTATAGAGGTAGCAACGAAAAAGAAATGAGAAGAAAAGTAGGCCATGGGAACCAATGACCTTGTTTTGCCGGTCAGTGTGATTATGACTGAACTGCTCCTGGCCTCAGCTCCATTTTGTAGAATCAAAGATCTGCAGATGCTGGTTTGTACCAAGGTTGGACACAAAGTGCTGGAGTATCTCAGCGGGACAGGCAGCATCTCTGGAGAAAAGGGATGGGTGACGTTTCGGTTTGAGACTTTCTTCCGAGTTTGACCCAAAAAGTCACCCATTCTTTTCCCCGGGGATCCTACCTGTCCCGCTGAGTTACTCCAGCATTCTGTGTCTATCTCAGCTCCATTTTCATGCCTGTTCCCCATAATAGTTGATTCTCTTATTGATTTTTTTAAAAACCTGTCTACTCGAGCCAAAATGTGCTTGGGAAGAGGTTAGCACGATAGATTAACAATTGACCTCCACGCACAGGTCCTCTGGGCTTGAAACTAGACCACACTGATGAGATATGAGTCACCTCTCTGATGCATTTATCAAGCCCCAAAGATCATGACAATGACAATCCACTCTCAGTAGACTCATTATGATCTCTCTTGATAATTCTGGACACGTGGATATTAATTTAATCACCTCTCTTAGAATCAACACAAAGGTCCTGAATGGCAGAAGTAGATTTTTTTTTTTAAGTACATCATGCCAAATGTGGTTTAAAAAAATACTCATGTACCTGCACTTTGGAGTATTGCGTACAGTTCTGGTCGCCCCATTGCAGGCTGGGTCAGGAGTCAAGAGTGTTTTATTGTCATATGTCCCAGACAGAACAAAGAAATTCTTACTTGCAGCTACACAACAGAAGATGTAAACATGATACACTGTAAAAAATATAATCAACAAAAAGAAGTTTGGTGTGTATATAATATTTTGGCCTCCTCCATTGTCAGAGTGGGGCCAAACACAAATTGCAGGAACAGCACCTCACATTTACACCCCAGTGGTATGAAAATGAATATCTCTAACTTCAAGTAACCCGGGCATCCCCCCCCTCTCTCTCTGTCCCATCCCACCAATTAATTGTACTAGGTTCAAAGTCGTCTTGTTGAGTCTCATTGTCTGTAACTCGTTTTCACCTAGCCCACAGCTAACAATGGCCTGTTTCCTTTACTTTTTTGCGTACCCCTCTATATCACCATCTATATCTCTCGTTCCCCTTTCCGCTGACTGACTTCGGGTCTGAAGAAGGGTCTCGACCCAAAACGTCACCTATTCCTTTTCTCCAGAAATACTGCCTGTCATGTTGAAGCCCAGAGGTTGCAGACTCCCCAAGCGGAATATGAGGTGCTGTTCCTCCAACTTGCGGTGTTGCTCACTCTGGCCGTGGAGGAGGCCCAGGACCGAGAGGTCGGATACGGAATGGGAGGGGGAGTTGAAGTGCTGAGCCACCGGGAGGTCAGGTTGGTTAATGCGGACTCAGCACTTCAACTTGGGGAGTCTGCATCCTCTGGGCTTGAACACTTCAGCTTGGGGAGTCTGCATCCTCTGGGCTTGAACATTGAATTTTCTCAATTCTGTTAACCCTTGCTGTCTCCTCCCCTTCCCACCTCTCCCTCAGCCCTCGGGCCTTGGCATTCCCTCTATCTCTATCTCTCTCCCCCACCCTAGTCGCACTAGCTTCTCATTTTCACACTACAAACAGCTTACAATGGCTTGTTCCCTTTATCATCGATACTTTTTTGCATATCTTTCATTCATTGTTCTTTATCTCTCCACATCACCGTCTATATCTCTCGTTTCCCTGATCCCCGACCAGTCTGAAGAAGGGCCTCGACCCGAAACGTCGCCTATCTCCTTCGCTCCTTAGATGCTGCTGCACCCGCTGAGTTTCTCCAGCCTTTTGTGTACCCCGGATGGTTGGGTTAATTGGCTGGGTATAAATATAAATGGTCCCTGGTGTGCGTAGGATTGTGTAAGTGCGCGGTGATCGTTGGTCGGTGGGCCGAAAGGGCTGTTTCCGCGCTGTATCTCTAAACTTAACCAAACTAAATAAGATTGCCTCATTTGCTGCTCCTTCCCTCTCCACAGTCTCGCATGGGGATCCTTCACCTGTTGCATGGCCGCCTCAGTCACCACGCTGAACTCCTACACCAAGACCGTCATAGAGTTCCGGCACAAGCGCAAACTCTACGAGCAAAGCCTTCGAGAAGAGCAGATGTTCATCGATCACGAGGCCATCAACTACTACCGAGAGAGGTCCCTCCAGTCAATCTCCAGCTCGGTGGAGGTCTTTGCGGACCCCATCACTCACACAAGTAAATCGATGATGCAGGACACGTCAATGGACTTGAGTGAAATCCCAGAGGTACTGGGAGAGGACCAGTGTTAAACACCATCTGATGCTGAAGCCTGAGAGACAATATCTCTGCTCTAAACTCCCACCTGTAGACCAAGTAAGCGTAAAGGTTAGACTGCACTATCCCCTTTGTCAGTGTACATCAGCTGTATTGATGTTTAAAATGCGTTGATGAACGGGAAATAATAAAACACATCAATATAGAATGCGTACAATAACGATTTTTATATTTTTAATAAGGTTGTGTAATATATTATTGTAATGTAAACTTATTTATTTTCAACCAAATGTATCAATATATGTCCTGGACCATATGCATATGTATTTAATGCTCATCATTCCTTGTCTATCCTAAATAAACATCTAATCTTCTTTATTCCCTTTGTTCGCTTGATGATTAAATTCTGAAGTATGTTCTCGAGATTGATTTTAATCTTCATTATAATTGGAGGCACTAATGCATCATGAAGGTACAATTGTTTGTTAACGTTTTAATTCCAGTTGCTCAATCGGTTCTTCCATCAAATTGATAAATGATCCTGTGTAGTTTAGTTTAGTTTAGTTTAGAGATACAGCGCGGAAACAGGCCTTTCGGCCCACCAGACCTGCGCCGACCAGCGATCCCCGCACATTAACACCATCCTACACCCACCAAGGACAGTTTTTACATTTACCAAGCCAATTAACCTACAAGTCTGTACGTCTTTGGAGTGTGGGAAGAAACCTAAGATCTCGGAGAAAACCCACGCAGGTCACGGGGAGAACTTACAAACTCCGTACAGACAGCACCCGTAGTCGGGATCGAACCAGGGTCTCCGGCGCTGCATTCATTGTAAGGCGGCAACTCTACCGCTGTGCCACCGTGACGGTGGCGCAGGAGGGAACTGCAGATGCTGACTTACACCAAACATAGACACAAAAAGCTGGAGTAACTCAGCGGGACAGGCAGCATCTCTGGATAAAGGAATGGGTGACTTTTTGGGTCGAGACCCTTCTTCACGCATCCTTGTGTCCCTGTCGTGAGCACATCTTTCGCTGCCAACAATGGGCCAATTGGCCATAAAGATATGACCTCCCTTCCTGAGGTCATCTGTTGCTGGCCCTATATTGTTCTGGCCTTCTCGATCTTTCAGTCTGAAGAAGGGTCCCGACGCAAATATCACCTATACCTTTTCTCTAGAGATGCTACCTGACCTGCTGAGTTACTCCAGCACTCACTCTGTGTCTATCTTTGATATATGATATATTTCTGAAATATCACTGTATACTTCTCTTGGAAGGTTGCAGCTATTTAAGAACCTCGTAAAGAAAATCCTTGAGAGGAACAGCCACCCCACTCATGGAGGAAGAAATCTCGGTTGCCGCAGAGACATGTATCACCCTCCTAGTATCTCGTAACATTAGCTGCTGCACTTTTGGTGAATTGGAGGGGGGAGGTGGAATTAAAATTCATGCAGCAATGAATCAGGCTCTTCGGACCAACTTGTTTACGGCCCATCTAAGCTATTCCCATTTAACCATATAACCATATCACAATTACAGCACGGAAACAGGCCCTCTCGGCCCTTCCAGTCCGTGCCAACCATTTGTTTTCCCCTAGTCCCATCTACCTGCACTCAGACCATACCCCTCCATTCCCTTCCCGTCCATATACCTATCCACTTTACTTTTAAATGTTAAAATCGATCCTGCCTCCACCACTTCTGCTGGAAGCTCATTCCACACAGCCACCACCCTCTGAGTAAAGAAGTTCCCCCTCACGTTACCCCTAAACTTCTGTCCCTTAATTCTCATGTCATGCCCTCTTGTTTGAATCTTCCCTACCCTCAATGGGAAAAGCTTATCCACGTCAACTCTGTCTATCCCTTTTGTTATTTTAAAGACCTCAATCAAGTCCCCCCTTAACCTTCTGCGCTCCAAAGAATAAAGACCTAACTTGTTCAACCTTTCTCTGTAACATAGTTGCTGGAACCCAGGCAACATTCTAGTAAATCTCCTCTGTACTCTCTCTATTTTGTTGACATCCTTCCTATAATTAGGCGACCAAAATTGTACACCATACTCCAGAATTGGTCTTACCAATGCCTTGTATAATTTTAACATTACTTCCCTACTCCTATATTCAATGCTCTGATTTATAAAGGCCAGCACACCAAAGGCTTTCTTTACCACCCTATCTACATGTGATTCCACCTTCAGGGAACTATGCACAGTTATTCCTAGATCTCTCTGTTCCACAGCATTCCTCAATTCCCTACCATTTACCATGTACGTCCTATTTTGATTTGTCCTGCCAAGATGTAGCACTTCACACTTATCAGCATTAAACTCCATCTACCATCTTTCAGCCCACTTTTCCAAATGGCCCAAATCTCTCTGTAGACTTTGAAAATCTACTTCATTATCCACAACACCACCTATCTTAGTATCATCTACATACTTACTTATCCAATTTTCCACCCCATCATCCAGATCATTGATGTACATGACAAACAACAGTGGACCCAACACAGATTCCTGAGGCACCCCACTGGTCACCGGCTTCCAACCTGACAAACAGCCATCCACCATTACTCTTTGACATCTCCCATTCAGCCACTGTTGAATCCATCTTGCTACTCCGCCATTAACACCCAAAGATTGAACCTCCTTAACCAACCTTCCATGGGGAACCTTGTCAAAGGCCTTACTGAAATCCATATAGACAACATCCACTGCTTTACCCTCATCAATTTCCCTAGTAACTGCTTCAAAAAATTCAAGAAGGTTTGTCAAACATGACCTTCCAGGCACAAATCCATGTTGACTGTTCCTGATCAGACCCTGTTTATCCAGATGCTTATATATATTATCTCTAAGTATACTTTCCATTAATTTGCCCACCACTGACGTCAAACTAACAGGTCTATAATTGCTAGGTTTATTCTTTGAACCCTTTTTAAACAATGGAACAACATTGTTGTACGCCAATCCTCCGGCACTATTCCCGTTTCTAATGACATTTGAAATATTTCTGTCATAGCTCCTGCTATTTCTACACTAACTTCCCTCAATGTCCTAGGGAATATCCTGTCAGGACCTGGAGACTTATCCACTTTTATATTTTTCAAAAGTGTCAGTACTTCCTCCTCTTTGAATCTCATAGTTTCCATAGCTACTCTACTTTTTCCCTTACCTCACAGAGTTCAATATCCTTCTCCTTGGTGAATACCGAAGAAAAGAAATTGTTCAATATCTCCCCCATCTCTTTTGGCTCTGCAGATAGCTGTCCATTCTGGCTCTCTCATTTGCCCACATTTGTCCCATATCCCTCTAAACTACTATCCATACTCCTGTCCAGATATCTTTTAAATGTTATCGTATCTGCAAACTTAATCGTCATTGAAAAAGAGGTGATGGTGAGTTGGGCCCTGAGTTCATTTTACACCTGGCTTGTTTTACATTACACCTTCTCCATACTTGCCCTGTATTACATCACATGCAGATTTACATTCACCATTTTTAGCTCCAACACTAACTAAGGGACGGCACGGTGGAGAAGCGGTAGAGTTACTGCCTTACAGCGCCAGAAACACAGGTTCAATCCTGACTATGGATGCCGGCTGTGTGGAGTTTGTACGTTCTCCCCGTGACCACGCAGGTTTTCTCCGGGTGCTCCGGTTTCCCCCACATACCATAGACGTACAGGTTTGTAGATTAATTGGCTTGGTAAAAATTGTAAATTGTCCCTGGTGTGCAGGATAGTGCTAGTGTACGGGGTGATCACTGGTCAGCATGGACTCGGTGGGCCGAAGGGCCTGTTTCCACACTGCATCTCTAAAGTAAAGTCTAAAGTCTACAAACAAGGCTGTTTACAGTTCACCTACTTAATGCATGCCCCACTTTACATCTGGCCCACTTTAGACCTGCCCCATTTAGACTATTGTATATCTCGCCCATCCTACACCTGCCTTATTTTACACACAACCCAATTCACATCCTTTTTTGTACAACATCAGTCCCATTTCTCATTGAGTCTGTTTGTACATCTGATTGAGTTTATATCAGTCCATTTTCACACTGGTCCATTTTACACCTGCTGTTTTATCCTCTTCGTATTTTTCACACCCAGTTCATTTTACATCCAAAGATAAACACAGAGTGCAGGAGTAACTCAGCGGGTCAGGCAGCATCTCTGGTGAAAAAGGATGGGTGACATTTCGGGTCGGGATCCTTCTTCAGAGTCCTATCCCGAAACGTCACCCATCCTTTACCTCCAGAGATGCTGCCTGACCCGCAGAGTTACTGTGTCTGTCTTCAGTGTAAAACAACATATACAAATGGGCCAATTGGCCATAAAGATATGACCTCCCTTCCTGAGGTCATCTGTTGCTGGCCCTATATTGTTCTGGCCTTGTCTACAGTTCCTTTCTACACTCATTTTAAATCCACCCCATTTTACACCTGCCTCATTTTACAGCATTTGCACCATTTCAGATATTGGCATATTACATCTGGCTGTTTCACATTGCCTCATTTTACACCAAACTTGCTATACAAACCCCTTCCCATTTTACACCTGCCTCATTTTATACCCAGCCCATATAAACCAAATTTTATTGAAAGTTAGTAGATCAACTTTTGGATGTGTAGAGGATGTTTCCACTGGTGGGAAAGTCTAGGGCTAGAAATCATAGCTTCATAATCAAAGTCTAGGGCTAGAAATCATAGCTTCATAATTAAAGGATGTTCTTTTAGGAAGCAGATGAGGAGAAATTTAGTCATGTGAATCTGTGGAATTATTTGCCGCAGAAGGCTGTGGAGGCCAATAAGTGGATATTTTTAAGGCGGAGATAGATAGATGCTTGATTAATACATGTATCAGAGGTTACGGGGTGAAGGCAGAATGGGGTTAGGAGGGTGTGATAAAGTAGATCAGCCATGATTGAATGGTGGAGAAGACTTGATGGGCCGAATGGCCTAATTCTATTCCTATCCCTTATGACCTTATGATCAAGACTCAAGTCTGGTTTAGTTTTGCATAAATGTTATGGTCTTGACCCATATCTAGGTGCTTGCTCCTAATGCATTGGATACAAATATATCCTTAATTCTAATTGATTTCACTCAGAAAAGTCACCGAAATACCTGGCGCTGTTTAAAAAGTTGCATCAAAGTAAAGTGATAGTGGGACTGGACTTCCACTATTAATCTACATCAAGGACTCCTACATCTAAATACGTATGTAGGAAGGAACTGCAGATGCTGGTTTACACCAAAGTAGACACACAATGCTGGAGTAACAACAGGTCAGGCTGCTGAGTTATGGCAGCACTTTGTGTCTAACTTTGATTTAAAAAAGGTTTGATAGCTAATCTGAGCAATAAAATGCTTATTTCCAAATATCTCAATGAACATCAAAATTACAAATAAAATTACAAGTTTAAATATATTTGTAAGGCTCCATAACATTGGTCCTGTGGCAACTTTGGCTCTTCTACACTGAGGGAAGAATATATACAGATAATTTGCTTCACTTTGATTTTCATAATATGACCAAATCAATGCGGCAGGCGTTGAGACATTTTGCAGAACTGCATCTATCTCCAAGAAAGAGCTAATACATGTCCCATTCCTTGAATCTTTCCCTGCAGCCTTGCAATCTAACTGGTCCCTTTCCCTCACCCCTCTCCCCAGAGTCCTGCAAATCACTTTAGACTTTAGAAATACAGCACGGAAACAGGCCCTTCAGCCAAACGGGTTCAAGCCGACCAGCAGTTACCCCCGTACACTGGGGCACTAAAGGGCCTGTCCTACTGCACAAAATAATTGAAGAATTCTCCCGAGTTTCCCCGATTCGAACTCGGAGAATTATGGTAATAGTCGCTTGTAGGTACTCGGGGCTCTCGTGGGCATTTTTCAAAATGTTGAAAAAACTTCACGAGCTTACCGCATTTCCCGAGTACCTGCCGTTAGCGTTACGAGCCGCTAAGGGACGTCCCCGAGCTCCGACGTACTCGTTACGTACATTCTATGTGCTTACCATGAGTTTGATTTTTTTTTAAACTCGGGAGAGCTCTTGGGTAAACTCGTATAGTGGGACAGGCCCTTAACACTAGTACAATTTACGATTTTGCTGAAGCCAATTAACCAACGGTTTCATAGAAACATAACAAAATAGGCGCAGGAGGAGGCCATTTGGCCCTTCGAGCCAGCACCGCCATTCATTGTGATCATGGCTGATCGTCCCCAATCAATAACTCGTGCCTGCCTTCTCCCCATATCCCTTGATTCCACCAGCCCCTAGAGCTCTAACTCTCTCTTAAATCCATCCAGTTTTGGCCTCCACTGCCCTCTGTGGCAGGGAATTCCACAAATCACAACTCCCTGGGTGGAAAAGTTTTTTCTCACCCGA
>CM069152.1:12633827-12691327 GCA_035221665.1 Okamejei kenojei | reverse complement strand
TCCTAATGAAGAACTCAACCATATTATGGTCACTCTTGCCCAAGGGGGCACGTACAATAAGACGGCTAACTACCCCTTCCTCATTACTCAAAACCCAGTCTAAAATAGCCTGCTATCTCGTTGGTTCCTCTACATGTTGATTTAGATAACTATCCCGCATACATTCCAAAAAATCCTCTTCCTCAGCACCCCTGCCAATTTGATTAACCCAATCTATATGTAGATTGAAGTCACTCATTATAACTGTTTTGCCTTTGTCGCACGCATTTCTAATTTCCTGTTTGGTACCATCCCCAACTTCTCTGCTACTGTTAGGTGGCCTGTACACAACACCCACCAGCGTTTTCTGCCCCTTAGTGTTTTGTAGCTCTACCCATACCGATTCCACATCCTCCAAGCTAATGTCCTTCCTTTCCATTGCGTTAATCTCCTCTCTAACCAGCAACGCTACCCCACCTCCTTTTCCTTTCTCTCTATCCCTCCTGAATATTGAATATCCCTGGATGTTCAGCTCCCAGCCTACGTCACCCTGGAGCCATGTCTCCGTGATCCCAACTATATCATAATCATTAATATCTATCTGCACGTTCAACTCGTCCACCTTATTACGAATACTCCTTGCATTGAGACACAAGCCTTCAGGCTTGTCTTTACAACGCACTTACCCCTTATACAATTTTGCTGAAAAGTGGCCCTTTTTGATTTTTGCCCTGGTTTTGTCTGCCTGCCACTTTTACTTTTCACCTTGCTACCTAATGCTTCTACCCTCATTTTACACCCACCTGCCTCTCTGCTCTTGTACCCATCCCCCTGCCACATTAGTTTAAATCCTCCCCGACAGCACTAGCAAACACTCCCCAAGAACATTGGTTCCATTCCATTCCAGGTGCAAACCGTCCTGTTTGTACCGGTCCCACCTCCCCCAGAACTGGTCCCAGTGCCCTAAAAATTTGAATCCCTCCCCCTTGCACCACTTTTCAAGCCACGTATTCATTTGCATTATCCTCCTATTTCTACTCTGACTGGCCCGTGGTACTGGTAGTAATCCGGAGATTACTACCTTTGAGGTCCTACTTTTAAGTTTATCTCCTAGCTCCCTAAATTCACCTTGTAGGACCTCATCCCTTTTTTTTACCTATATCGTTGGTGCCAACATGCACCACGACAACTGGCTGTTCACCCTCCCCCTCCAGAATGTTCTGCAGCCGTTCAGTGACATCCCTGACCTTTGCACCAGGGAGGCAACATACCATCCTGGAGTCTCGTTTGCGGCCGCAGAAACGCCTATCTATTCCCCTGACAATTGAATCCCCTATTACTATTGCCCTTCCCCTCTTTTTCCCCCCTCATGTGCTGCAGAGCCACCCATGGTGCCATGAACCTGGCTGCTGCTGCATTCCCCTGATGAGCCATCTCCCCTCAACAGTATCCAAAATGGTATACCTGTTTAGGAGGGAGATGACCGCAGGGGACTCCTGCACTACCTGCCTACTGCTTTGCTGGCTATTGGCCACCCGTTCCCTTTTTGTCCTCTTACCTTTTGCCTGCGGTGTGACCAACTCACTGTACGTGCTATCCACGACTTTCTCCGCATCGTGGATGCTCCAGTATGAATCCAGCCGCAGTTCCAATCGTTCAATGTGGTCTGCCAGGAGCTGCAGCTGGACACACTTCCTGCAAACGTAGTCACCAGGGACACCGACCATCTCCCTGATCTCCCACATGTTGCAGGCTGAACAAACCATGGGGCCAATCTCTACTGCCATACCTTACTCCCAAATTACTCTGTATTAAATATTAAAAAAAACACAAAAACTTATCTTTTAAACTTTACTACTAAATACTGGATCCTTAACTCCCAGAATCCCTCACTCCCAGAAGGCAGAAATGTAAAATTGTAAACCCGGGGTTGCACCCAATCAGCTGCTTCCTCGGGTCCTCTTCCACCAATCAGCGGCTTCCTCAAAAAAACCCACTTCTCCAAATGGAACGTTATGGATTTGGGTAAAAACAAGCCCCGCGCTAGATTTTATAGCTTACCGGTCGGGTGTCGCTCCTCCCCCTCCTCCTCTTCCAACGGCTCCTGTGGGCCTCTCAGAAGGTTCACCAGACTGATTCCTGGGATGGCAGGACTTTCATATGAAGGATAGACTCAGCTTGTACTCGCTGGAATTTAGAAGATTGAGGGGGGATCTTATAGAAGCGTACAAAATTCTTAAGGGGTTGGACAGACTAGATGCAGGAAGATTGTTACCGATGTTGGGGAAGTCCAGAACAAGGCATCACAGTTTAAGGATAAGGAGGAAGTCTTTTAGGACCGAGATAATAAATGTTCACATAGAGAGTGGTGAATCTGTGGCATTCACTGCCACAGAAAATAGTTGAGGCCTGTTCATTGGCTATATTTAAGAGTGAGTTAGATGTGGCCCTTGTGGCTGAAGGGATCAGGGGGTATGGAGAGAAGGCAGGTACGGGATACTGTTGGATGATCAGCCATGATCATATTGAATGGCGGTGCAGGCTCAAAGGGACGAATGGCCTACTCCTGCACCTATTTTCTATGTTTCTATGTTTTTATGTAACTCAACAGGTCAGGCAGCATCTCTGGAGAAAAGGGATAGGTGACGTTTTGGGCCGGGAGTCTTCTTCAGACTGAATCTCTTCAGACTTCAGTCTGAAGAAGGGTCCCAACCCGAAACGTCACCTATTCCTTTTTCTCCAGAGATGCCGCCTGACCCGCTGAGTTACTTCAACACTTTGTGTCTATCTTGTAACTATAAAAGGATTGGTAAAAGGAGAGTCAGTAATGAGTGGTCAGAAATGATGGGTGAGCAGATTTCACTGCCAGATGGGATGTGAGATTTAAGTGTAAGGAGAGCTTAAATATTTGCAAACTCGCAATAAGTTAACCCACAGATTATGATGACGTTGGCTTGGAAGCAGGCAATATTGCAGAGACTGCCTTAGTAACAGATGGAGTGTGAGGTTCGATGCCCAGTTACGGGTAAAATGGATGATTGTCCAACTTAAATCGGGAGACTCAGGATGGGCAAGGAAGAGAGGGCAAGAACACAGAGGTGTAACGGGATGAAACACAGTGGCTTTGATTCAAATTCACCGGCGGCTTACAGCTAACATCGGATGGTAGCAATGTTTGTACTATTGACAAAGCTGCCACAGTGTACTAGTTAATTCATTGTCCACATAGACAGTGGCAGAGAGGCAAACTATTGTGCTACCAAAGCTTCTGGGAGTTCCGTCCTGCCGTGCTGTCAGCTCAAATAGACTTCAAAGTTATGAAGGGCGCCTGAGAGGATTGTGGATCGGATTTTTAATCATTGCAAGATCAGGCACCTTGCCAAAGTGAGTGGCAGTCTGTCCCCCTGATGGAAAAGCTAACACAGATAACGCTTGTCATCTGCACACTTGTTAAACATTGTACATTGACACCAGTCAGGCATATCCCTTTGAACCAGAAGATCACTGAATTTATGATCAGCCCCAGGTGAAGGAAGACCTCACTCCAGTTTCCTGGCCAGTTTATGCAAAGCATAGAAACATATAAAGCATGAGCAGGAGCAGGCCATTCAGCCCTTCGTACCAGCGCCGCCATTCAATACGATCACGGCTGATCATCCAAAATCAGTACCCCGTTCCTGCTTCCTCCCCATATCCCTTGATTCTGTTAGCCCTACGAGTTATATCTAACATATGTTTAAGTTAATTTTTATGTAGTTGTGTATCTCATTGCTTTTCTGTGGTACGACTGTATGGCAAAATCAAATCCCTCGTACTTTGCAAAACATACTTGGCTAGTAAATTAATTATGATTACGACTAACTCTCTCTTCACTGGTGTCAGAACTGTGTGGAAGAGAGAGTCGTAATTTCCTGATCACAAAGTACTTACCAGGCTCCGCAACAAAGCTTCAGTGCGTATTTTGTAAGCAGTCGTGGCCGCAAAATCAGGCTACAAACTTTGTGTCGCTGCCATAGTTTACTTGGGGGAGTGTGAGAGGCAGATGGTGATACACATATCTGTGGCACGAGTCACATCAGTCAGCATATTAATGAAGGTGTGAGTGGGCACATGAATAAAACATGCCTGTAAGTGTGCATTAAATACAAAGTTAATCTGCAAGCATGTTTGCAGGCATATCAGGTCTCAAACCATTAAATAATGGCCTTGTGTCAAAGACCAGTGTGCATATTTTAGTTTAGTTTTGAGATACAGCGGGGGAAACAGGCCCTTTGGCCCACCGAGTCCACGCCGACCAGCGATCCCCGCACATTGACGCTAATCTACACACACTAGGGACAATTTGTAATTACACCAAGCCAAATACCCTGCATACCTGTACGTCTTTGGAGTGCGGGGGGGAAATCAGAGCTCCCGGAGAAAAGGCACGCAAGTCACAGGGAAAAGGTACAAACTCCGTACAGACAGACCTCTTTAGTCAGGGGATAGTTAATCTATGGAACTCATTGCCACAGAGGGCCATGGAGGCCGTCAGTGGATATTTTAAGGCAGAGATAAACAAATTCTTGATTAGAACGGGTGTCAAGGGTTATGGGGTGAAGGCAGGAGAATGGGATTAGGAAGCTGACATCAGCCATGATTGAATGGCAGAGTAGACTCAATGGGCCGTATGGACTAATTCCACTCCTATAACTTGTGAACTTGTGAACATGCGACAGCATCCATAGTCAGGATCGAACCGGGGTCTCTGGCGCTGTGAGCCTGGCTGCTGGCCTTTCATTGACAGGCTGGCACTGGTGTCTTCAGCAAAGCTGTTACTCTAGAGATGCGGCCAGATTTGCGCTCCACAAGGTCCCCTGGGGCTTAGCGATCCGAATCACTTGTTGCATCGCAGTCACATGTTGCAATCTCCGTTGAATGCTGGTCAACAGATGCATGGCGAGACCAATCTGAGCTCTCTTGGCAGCGCTTGTGCATCTGACAGCAGCCGCATTCATTTCTCTTTCCTCATCAGAGCGGTCGATGTTTCGTCTAGTTTAGTTTAGAGATTACAGCGCGGAAACCGGCCCTTCAGCCCACCGAGTCCGCACCGACCAGCAAACCCTGTACACCAGCACTATCCTACACACTAGGGCCAATTTACAATTATTACCAAACCCAGTTAACCTACAGTACAAACCTGTATGTCTTTGGAGTGTGGGAGGAAACCAGAGAACCTGGGGAAAACCCACGCAGTCACTGGGAGAAGGTATAAACACCGTATAGACAGCAGGATCGAATCCGGGTCTCTCGCGCGGTGAGGCAGCAACTCCACTGCTGCACCACCAAGCTGTCCGTTTGTAACAAAGATAAAGCAAATGTAAATAAAGCAAAATAAAAGTAAAAACCTAATGTTCAGGAGACAGGCACATAGAAGCAATCACAGGGGGGATTTGCAAACTCCACATTAACAGCATCCGAGGTCGGGATCGAACCTGGGTCCCTGTTGCCGTGAGGCAACAATTCTACTTATTGCGCCGGCTTGCAAAATATACAGATCAGAACATGCACAATATGCAGATCAGACAGCATAAAAACAGGCCCTTCGGCCCACCGAGTCCACACTGACCCGTTCACACTAGTTCTATTATTCCATTCACGCATCCACTCTTTACACACTCGAGGGAATTTACAGATGCCAATTAGCCTACAAATCTGCACGTTTTTGGGATGTGGGAAGAAACCGGAGCACCCGGAGGAAACCCACGTGGTCCACACGGAGAACATGCAAACTCCACACAGACGGTAGCCGAGGTCAGGGTCAAACCCGGGTGTCTAGCTCTGTGAGGCAGCAACTCTACTGCTGCGCCACTATTCGATTCCTTGCATCACCGCAAGCGTGAAATAATTGTAAGTATTTTCATCATCGCCCTCTCCTTACTCCTCTTCCGCAGCCTCCGTAGTTGCAGTACGAGTTACATAAAATGAAAGCAACCAGAGTTAATTTGGGAGGAAGACAGGAGAAAAGATGGCCTGGATATAGTGGATGGTGAGAGGAAATTTCCACTAGTGGGAGAGTCTAGGAACAGGGGTCATAGCCTCAGAATTAAAGGGAAGTTCCTTTATGAAGGAGATGAGGAGGATTTTCTTCAGTCAGAGGGTGGTGAATCTGTGGAAATAATTGCCACAGAAACCAGTGGAGGTCAAGTCAATGGTAATTTCTAAGGCAGAGATAGATAGATCCTTGATTAGTATGGGTGTCAGGGGTTATGGGGAGAAGGCAAGAGAATGGGGTTAAGAGGGAAAGATAGATTGGTCATGATTGAATGGCAGAGTAGACTTGATGGGCTGAATGGCTTAATTCTGCTCTTATCACATGAACTTATGAAGTTCCTTCTCACACTGCCTGGAGCTTGTATATCAGAAGAGGACGTGAGGTGACAGGAAACGTGGGAAGGCGGTTGAGTATGAAGATGCTGACGTTCTCTGTGGATGTGGTGGCCCCCCACTGCTGCCAGCTGACCCATGCTGCAGACTAATAACGATACTAAGCCGCCTGAGTAGCGGTGGTGGCTGCTTGAAGATGCCACATTAATCAATGGGCAGCTCAATGTTGGCATGTTGCCTGCAGTAGAATGGGTGCGCAGGCAACAATCCTTCCATCAAGTTTTAGAGGCTCTCCGATTTAATCTGCCCGGCTTCAACTCCTCAGGCCTCTGAAACCTTAATCGAAATGGCTATGTACTGAAAATACTCTTGGAAGATTGAGTGGCTGCTGTTAAAGGAACATCAGTTATCGTGCTGTATCTTAGAAGCTAGATCTTTACACGGGGCCTACAGGCTTCCTGCACTACATTCGAATCCTCTGCATTACTCTCAAAAGCCAGGATAAAATGGTCTGCCACAAATGGTCTGACCTATTCCTTTGCTTCTGAAGGAAAGCACAGTGGGTGGAATGGGCGGCACGGTGGCGCAGCGGTAGAGTTGCTGCCTTTCAGCGCTTGCAGCGCCAGAGACCCGGGTTCGATCCCGACTACGGGTGCTGTCTGTACGGAGTTTGTACGTTCTCCCTGTGATCACGCGGTTTTTCTTCGAGATCTTCGGGTTTCCTCCCACACTCCAGGTTTGTAGGTTAATTGCGTGGGTTTGTATACTTGGTATAAGTGCACATTAGTGTGTGTAGGCGTGTGAATGTGCGGGATCGCTGGTCGGTGCGGACCCGGTGGGCCGAAGGGCCTGTTTCTGCGTTGTATCTCTAACCTAAACTAAACTAATAGGTAGCTACTTAAGACTGAGAGGAGATATAAACTTGAGTTGCCCTTCAATGGGAAGTTCATCCCAGTCTGAGGCACAAAAGTGCCACTAAATGACCACCACGTTTTATAGAATCATACAGCTGGTAGACATGCTCACTGAATCAATGATGGCCATCAAATATCCACATACTATTTCTGCATTCATTCCTGGATCTGGATGTAGTACGCTGAAAAGCTCTAGGTAGAGCATCCCTCAGCACTTCCATTTTAATCTTCCCACATTCTTATAAATCGAGCACCAGAGGGCATAGGTTTAAGGTGAAGGGGAAAAGATTTTATAGGAATCTGAGTGATAACCTTTTCACACAAAGGGTGGTGGTTATATGGAACGAGCTGCCGGGGGAGGTAGTTGAGGCAGGGACTATCGCAATGACAAAGAAGCAATTAGAGGTACATGGATTGGATAGGTTTAGCGGGATGTTGGCCAAATTGCAGGCAAGTGGGATTTGTGTAGATGGGACATGTTGGTCAGTGTGGGCACGTTGGGCTGAAGAGCCTGATTCCGTGCTGTATGACTCTCTCAGTCTATCATTGCTGAGTCAAAGACCTGGGACTCCCTCCCTAACAGTACAAGGTGACCCTCACTACACAATCAGCAAGAAAATCGGGGCGGCGTGGTGGCGCAGCGGTGGAGTTACTGCCTTACAGCACCAGAGACCCGGGTATGATCCTGACTATGGGCGCTGCCTCCCCGTGACCTGCGTGGGTTTTCTCCGAGATCTTTGCTTTCCTCCCACAATCAAAAGGTTTGGAGGTTAATTGGCTTGTTGCAAATGTAAATTGTAGGATTGTGTTAGTGTGCGGGGATCGCTAGTCGGGCCGAATGGCCTGTTTCCGCACCGTATTTTTAAACTAAACTAAAATTGTTCATCACCACTTTCCCAAAAGCAGCTAAGGATGGGTAATAGTTGCTGCCTTTTGCTAGCAACGTCTTATTCAGAGAATGAATGAGATGTTGCTATCAAAGCTTTCTTGCATTCAAAAAACTAAAGATAGTTCCGCAGAATTTCTAAATGCAATGCAGTCTGTACCATTAAATCTCTCCAGTATTCCAGATGAGGGAGATTAATCTTAATTTTAATGGCCTTTATGAGGTGAGAGAATAACTCGTTTAAGAGTCAAGTCAAGAATGTTTTATTGTCATATATCCCAGATTGGACAATGAAATTCTTGCTTGCTGCAGCATAACAGAATATGTAAACATAGTACATAACGGGGGGAGGGGAAAAAAAAAGTTCAGTGTGTATATATGCACACTTCACACGTACTCAATAAATAAACAAAAATAGTGCAATAATAGTCTGTTATAATTCAGAGTTTATTTGCTGTCGTGTTTAACAGCCTGATGGCTATAGGGAAGAAGTTGTTCCTGAACCTGGTCGTTACAGTTTTTAGGCTCCTGTACCTTCTTCCCGAAGGCAGCAGTGAAATGGGTGTGTGGCCAGGATGATGTGGGTCGCTGATGATGTCGGCCGCCTTTTTGAGGCAGCGAACTAAGCAATGAAGGAATTGGATTTAGCCACAAAATGTTGGAGTAACTCAACAGGACAGGTAGCATCTCTGGAGAGAAGGGATGGGTCGAAACCTTTCTTCAGACTTCTTCAGAAGTGGGATTGATTGAGTGTTAAGTTAGAGAGGAGGTTACATAGAAACATAGAAAATAGGTGCAGGAGTAGGCCATTCGACCCTTCGAGCCTGCACCGCCATTCAATATGATCATGGCTGATCATCCAACTCAGTATCCTGTACCTGCCTTCTCTCCATACCCCCGATCCCTTTAGCCACAAGGGCCACATCTAACTCCCTCATAAATATAGCCAACAAACTGGCCTCAACTACCTTCTGTGGCAGAGAATTCCACAGATTCACCACTCTATGTGTGAAAAATGATTTTCTCATCTCGATACTAAACTGTGACCCCTTGTCCTGGACTTCCCCAACATCGGGAACAATCTTCCTGCATCTAGCCTGTCCAACCCCTTAAGAATTTTGTAAGTCTCTATGAGATCCCCCCTCAATCTTCTAAATTCCAGCGAGTACAAGCCGAGTCTATCCAGTCTTTCTTCATATGGAAGTCCTGCCATCCCAGGAATCAGTCTGGTGAACATTCTCTGTACTCCCTCTATGGCAAGAATGTCTTTCCTCAGATTAGGAGACCAAAACTGTACGCAATACTCCAGGTGTAGCCTCACCAAGACCCTGTACAACTGCAGCAGAACCTCCCTGCTCTTGTACTCAAATCCTTTTGCTATGAATGCCAACATACTATTCGATTTCTTCACAGCCTGCTGCACCTGCATGCCTACTTTCAATGACTGGTGTACCATGACACCCAGGTCTCGTTGCGCCTCCCCTTTTCCTAATCGGCCATCATTCAAATAATAGTCTACTTTCCTGTTTTTGCCACCAAAGTGGATAACCTCACATTTATCCACATTATACAGCCATGCATTTGCCCACACACCCAGTCTATCCAAGTCATCTTGCAGCCTCCTAGCATCCTCCTCACAGCTAACACTGCCCCCCAGCTTCGTGTCATCCGCAAACTTGGAGATGTTGCATTTAATTCCCTTGTCCAAATCATTAATATATATTGTAAGTAGCTGGGGTCCCAGCGCTGAGCCTTGCGGCACCCCACTAGTCACTGCCTGCCATCCTGAAAAGGATCCGTTCACTCCTACTCTTTGCTTCCTGTCTGCCAGCCAGTTCTCTATCCACATCAATACTGAACCACCAATACCGTGTGCTTTAAGTTTGTATACTAATCTCTTGTTGGGACTTTGTCGAAAGCCTTCTGAAAGTCCTGATATAACACATCCACTGATTCTCCCTTATCCACTCTACTAGTTACATCCTCAAAAAATTCAATAAGATTCGTCAGACATGATTTACCTTTCGTAAATCCATGCTGACTTTGTCCAATGATTTCACCACTTTCCAAATGCGCTGCTATCCCATCTTTAATAACTAACTCTAGCAGTTTCCCCACTACCGATGTTAGACTAACTGGTCTGTAATTCCCCTTTTTCTCTCTCCCTTCCTTTTTAAAAAGTGGGGTTACATTAACTACCCTCCAATCCTCAGGAACTACTCCAGAATCTAAAGAGTTTTGAAAAATTATCACTAATGCATCCACTATTTCTGGGGCTATTTCCTTAAGTACCCTGGGATGCAGCCTATCTGGCCCTGGGGATTTATCGGCCTTTGATCCATTCAATTTACCTAACACCACTTTCTGGCTAACCTGGATTTCACTCAGTTCCTCCACCACATTTGACCCGCGATCCCCTGCTATTTCCAGCAAAATTATTATGTCTTCCTTAGTGAAGACAGAACCAAAGTAGTTATTCAATTGGTCTGCCATGTCCTTGTTCCCCATGATCAATTCACCTGTTTCTGACTGCAAGGGACCTACATTTGTTTTAACTAATTTTTTTTGCTTCACATATCGATAAAAACTTTTGCAGTCAGTTTTTATGTTTCCTGCCAGTTTTCTTTCATAATCAATTTTCCCTTTCCTAATTAAGCCCTTTGTCCTCCTCTGTTGGACTCTGAATTTCTCCCATTCCTCTGGTAGGCTGCTTTCTCTGGCTAATGTGTACGCTTCATCTTTTGCTTTGATACTATCCCTGATTTCCCTTGTTATCCACGGATGCACTACCTTCCCTGATTTATTCTTTTGCCATACTGGGATGAACAATTGTTGTTGTTCATCCATGCAGTCTTTAAATGCCTTCCATTGCATATCCACCGTCAACCCTTCAAGAATCAATTGCCAGTCTATCTTGGCCAATTCACGTCTCATACCCTCTAAGTTACCTTTCTTTAAGTTCAGGACCCGTGTTTCTGAATTAACAATGTCACTCTCCATCCTAATGAAGAACTCAACCATATTATGGTCACTCTTGCCCAAGGGGCCAGGCACAACAAGGCTGCTAATTAACCCTTCCTCATTACTCAATACCCAGTCTAAAATAGCCTGCTCTCTTATTGGTTCCTCTACATGTTGCTTTAGAAAACTATCCCACATACATTCCAAGAAATCCTCTTCCTCAGCACCCCTGCCAATTTGATTCACCCAATCTATATGTAGATTGAAGTCACCCATTATAACGGTTTTACCTTTGTTGCATGCATTTCTAATTTCCTGTTTGATGCCATCCCCAGCTCCACTACTACTGTTAGGTGGCCTGTACACAACACCCACTAGTGTTTTCTGCCTCTTAGTGTTCCGCAGCTCTACCCATATCGATTCCACATCCTCCAAGCTAATGTCCTTCCTTTCTATTGCGTTAATCTCCTCTCTAACCAGCAACGCTACCCCACCTCCTTTTCCTCTCTGTCTATTCCTCCTGTATATTGAATATCCCTGGATGTTCAGCTCCCAGCCTTGGTTACCCTGGAGCCATGTCTCCGTGATCCCAACCATATCATAATCATTAATAGCTATCTGCACATTCAACTCATCCACCTTATTACGAATGCTCCTCGCATTGAGACACAAAGCCTTCAGGCTTGTTTTTACAACGCTCTTGCCCCTTTTACAATTATGTTGAAAGGTGGCCCTTTTTGATTTTTGCCCTGGATTTGTCTGCCTGCCACTTTTCACCTTGCTACCTATTGCTCCTATCCTCATTTTACACCCCTCTGTCTCTCTGCTCACACATTTAAGAAACCTACCACCTCTTATTCTCTGTTTATTTATTTTTTCTTCTTCCCCCCCTACGTGTTGTGTCTGACTGCTTCCCTTCTCTGCCTCCCTTCTCTGCCTCCTGCCTCACACTCGGTCTACTTGCTTTCTCTATTAGAGTCCCTCCCCCCAACCGATCTAGTTTAAAGTCTCCCCAGTAGCCTTTGCAAATCTCCCCGCCAGGATATTGGTTCCCCTCGGGTTCAAGTGCAACCCGTCCTTTTTGTACAGGTCACAGGTTGTGGTCTGAAGAAAGGTTTCGGCCCGAAACGTTGCCTATCTCCTTCGCTCTGTAGATGCTGCTGCACCCGCTGAGTTTCTCCAGCAATTTGTGTATCCTTGGGATTGATTGACATGTTTTCAGTTTGTTATGTTGATTTGTTAAAGAAGCGTTGGTTCTCCACTCTGCTCTGCTCTGAACAAAATGTTGGAAAAGACTGAGTGAAAAGTTGCTGGGAATTTATAATTACCTCATCCCCGAGAAATCTGGAAAAGGTAATGTGACTGTAAAATATTACATTTCGAGAAGATGTCAAGGTTAGCAGTGCTACACGAAAAAACGGAATGAAAAAAAATCAATGTATTTTCAATTTATTTTTTCTATGTCTAATATTAGAAATTGGGGCACTGCTCAATAAAGTTGAAAAATAGAATGCATTTTTCTTGTGACAGTGTTAAACATAAAAAATAGTTTTAGTACTACTTAGCTTGTTGCACTTAAACTTAAATCTCAGACAATGGATACGCACAAAAATTGAAAATGTCAGTGTGATTCATGCAGCTTTTAGTGTTGTGCAATGATTTTTTTTGTATGCATTTGGTTTTTTTATATATAGGTTAGAGATATACTTTCTCAATTATGGGGAATGCACTGAGGTTCAGTGACTCTAAAGGAAAACCTTGAATCAAGATGGAAACCCCACAGATCGGTTGTACCATGCCATTAAACCATGACGCTTTGACCCTGTTCCAGTGGCTCAGAAAGTTTATGCTCCAATTTCATTATCAGGATCGCGGGCTCCAGTCAGCACCGACCACAAATTAGTGTGAGTGGTTGCCCCATATTGAAGGCTGCCAGCACTGACTGAAGTCAAGAACGAGGCCACACACACAGGCACGTGGGCACGGTGGCACAGCGGTAGAGTTGCTCACTTACAGCGCTTGCAGCGCCGGAGACCCGGGTTCGATCCCGACTAGGGGTGCTGTCTGTACGGAGTTTGTACGTTCTCCCCATGAACTGCAAGGGTTTCCTCCCAGATATTCGGTTTCCTCCCACACTCCAAAGACGTACAGGTTTGTAGGTTAATTGGGTTGGGTAAAATTATAAATTGTCCCTAGTGAACAGGATAGTGTGTAAACTGCTCATTCTAAGCTTCCCCCCAGTCTAGTTCAAGTCAAAAACACTGAATCAAGCACTTGAACAACCAATCTTGATTTTAACAAAGCGCAATTATAGTTCAACTACTGTACCTATCCCACCGTGGGTTCGATCCTCGTATCTGCCTGATCAAGCCCTCTAGGCCTCGCTGAAACAGAGACACTCCAGAAGGTCACGCAGTCCCAAGCGCTCTCCCAGAAGATCGACGCTGGACCTCGTGGTAGCGGACTTTTATAGGTCCCGGGACCTCGAGGGACCGAACCACTTGGGTGTGGTCTCTTAATAATCCAATTACAGATATCGACATTAATCCCATACATAACAGATATTTCCCTAACCCAATAATACAGCAGCTCAATAGATTGTATTCAAACCGGACTTCTCGAGGAAGCCAACTTATAAATATTTACCCTGATCTGCAAGAAACCCAGACAAGGCTCAAAACCTCATCCAATCGACACTCGGCAAAGTAGAACTCTGCAACATTATTTACAATTCTTTA
This sequence comes from Okamejei kenojei, assembly GCA_035221665.1. Taxonomy (NCBI): domain Eukaryota; kingdom Metazoa; phylum Chordata; class Chondrichthyes; order Rajiformes; family Rajidae; genus Okamejei; species Okamejei kenojei. Next base: position 12,677,483 of record CM069152.1, on the reverse strand, counting down.
CAAGGTGTATGTCTAGTTTGAAGCCATCTAATCCATTCTATGCATTTTGCACCTAATTGACAGGGACTGCAGATGTTCTTATTCTTTTCTTGCAACTTGTATCTAGGCTCTAGACACACTGGCACCACTCTGTAGCTTGTCCCAGCTCTGCAGAGAACAATTCCAAATTGACCAAATCTCCCAGCAGCCCTGATGCTTTTACCCCATTTTAAAGTCATAGCCGCTCCAATTTGGCCAGGATTAACGGGTGCTGGTGTACGGGATGATGTTGGTCGGCATGGACTCGGTTGGTTGAAGGGCCTGTGTGCCGCTGTACCTCGAAAAGTCTAAAGTTTAAAGACCTCTCTTCAGGTTTGAAGAAGGGCCTCAACCTGAATTGTCGCCTATCCATTTCCTCCACGGATGCTGCCTGGTCCACCGACCACCATTTTATTATGCTTGAGATTCCAATCTCTGCAATTCCTTGTGTCTCAAGAAACAGCACGTCACCTTAGCGTTATTTTGGTTTTCAATAAAGATCTCAGATAATCAGTGTTCCAGTTACTGATTCCAAAATTCTAGCATGTCTTCCACATTCTTCCAGTAATTTCAGATAATTATTCTATCTTAATGCCCTCTCCAGACAATCCTTTTTGTCTCCGAATGTTTATTAATTTAATATCTTCTGCCTTCTCACTCCAAAGACGTACAGGTTTGGAGATTAATTGGCTTGGTAAATGTAAAAATTGCCCATAGTATGTGCAGGATAGTGTTAATGTGTGGGGATCGCTGGTCGGCGCGGACCCGGTGGGCCGAAGGGCCTGTTTCCGCACTGTATCTCTAATCTAAACTAAACTAAACTACCCTCAGCCCTCACTCAGCCACATCCAAAAATCTGTTTATTGGCCATTGGATAAAAGGTCGTCGACTTAAAATGTTAATTCTCTACAAATATTGCCTGACTTGCTCGCATCTTTTGACCTTTTAGTTCTTAATCCAGGTCACAGCATCTGCAATGTTTTTGCCATTTTATTGAACAAATTAATTGTGGCGCAATGGTAGAGTCGCTGTCTTACAGCGCTAGAAACACGGGTTTGATTCTGACTACGGGTGCTGTCTATACGGAGTTTGTACATTCTCCCTGTGACAGTGTGGGTTTCCTATGTGTGCTCAGGTTTCCTCCCATACTTAAAAGACATGCAGATTTGTAGGTTAATTGGCTTCTGTTAATTGATCCTCGTGTGTAGGATGCAAAACTGGGATAACATAGAACTAGTGTACAGGTGATTGTTAGTCTTTAGAGATACTGTGCGGAAACAAGCCCATTAGCCCACCAAGTCCACGCTGACCAGCGATCACCCCATACACTAACACTATCTACAGAGAAAGGTTGAACAAGTTAGGTCTTTATTCTTTGGAGCGCAGAAGGTTAAGGGGGGACTTGATTGAGGTCTTTAAAATGATGAAAGGGATAGACAGAGTTAACGTGGATACGTTTTTCCCATTGAGGGTAGGGAAGATTCAAACAAGAGGGCATAACATGAGAATTAAGGGACAGAGGTTTTGGGGTAACGTGAGGGGGAACTTCTTTACTCAGAGGGTGGTGGCTGTGTGGAATGAGCTTCCAGCAGAAGTGGTGGAGGCAGGATCGATTTTAACATTTAAGAGTAAAGTGGATAGGTATATGGACGTGAAGGGAATGGAGGGGTATGGTCTGAGTGCAGGTAGATGGGACTAGGGGAAAACAAATGGTCGGCACAGACTGGAAGGGCCGAGAGGGCCTGTTTCCGTGCTGTAATTGTTATATGGTTATATGGTTATATGGTTATCCTACACACTGGGGACAATTCAACATTTTTACCAAAGCCAATTAACCCACAAAGCTCTACATGTGGGCGGAAACTGGAGCACCAGGAGAAATCCCACACAGTCATAGGGAGAACGTACAGCCTATGTACGTCTTTGGACTCGGTGGACTGAAAGTCCTTTTTTACATGCTGTATCTCTAAAGTAAACTCGACTAAAGTAAAGTAAATTCTAGCTTCTGACGAGGATTTAATGGGTCAGAGGCAGTTACCAGAGTGTACCTCGCTGATCGTCACATCCTGGTTTGAACCTCTTCTTTTTGGGATATGGTAGAGTAGTGGTCAATTTACATTGCTGGCAGCCAGATATCCAAACCATAAGTTCAAATCCCACCACAGCAATTGGGGAAATACATTTCAAGTCATTAAATAAATTGTATCTGCAGGAAATGGTCTTAGAGGAAGATCAGCCCGCCAACCTCAGGATCCTGAGCCTGGAGCCAGCTGTGGTTTCCATGGTAGGAATGGTCCATCCTGCATGTTGAAACCCTGGCAAGGGCGGCAAATTGGCGCAGCGGTAGAGTTGCTGCCTTACAGCGCCAGAGACCCGGGTTCGACCCTGACGAGGGGTGCTGTCAGTATGGAGTTTGTACGTTCTCCCCGTGACCTGCATGGGTTTTCTCCGGGATATCCGATTTCCTCTCACACTCCTAAGACATACAGGTTTGTAGGTTAATTGGCTTGATAAAAGGGTAAATTGTCCCATAGTGTGTGTAGGATGGTGTATAGCAGTGTGCGAGGATCACTGGTTGGCGCGGACTCTGTGGGCCGAAAGGCTTGTTTCCATGCCGTATCTTTAAACTAAACTAAACTAAATGTGATAAATAGGAGCAAAATAGACCATTCTGCCACCTGAACCATTCAATAAGATGATGGGCAATCTTCTAACTCGCACACCATTTTCCCGTCTTGTCCCCATATCCTTCATCTCCTCCATTGTCCAAAATCCTAACAATCTCAGTATTACATTAAATCAGTGGCTGAGCAACAAAAGCCTCCAAGGCAGTGAAGTCCAGTGTTTCACTACTCTTTGAGTGAAGAAATCTCTCCTCCTTTCAATTCTATATGGCCTATCCTTTATTAGGAGGCAGTGTACCTTAGTCTTATACTTTCCTGCCAGCCTCCTTAATCCACTCTCTCAAACCTCTAATAATTTTAAGGTAGACACAAATTGCTGGAGTAACTCAGCGGGTGAGGCAGCATCCATGGAGAGAAGGAATGGGTGATGTTTTGGGTCGAGACCCTTCTTCAGACTGACTAATAATTTTAAATGGTTGAATAGGTTTATTCACCTCTCAATCTTATAAACCGGTGAATGCAGGGGCCAGTATGGTCCATTTTTTTTCTCGTGTCAGACCTAACATTCCAGGATCTAGGGTCTGATGAATGGTCTTCACCCAAAACCGCACCTTTTCCTTTTCCCCAGACCCGTTGAGATACTCCAGCATTTTATGCCTATAACATTGCAGGAACTAGGTTGGCGAATCTTTCCTACACTTCCTAAAAATCGTCTCCCCATTTTTGCCCTTTGACCCACCCTCTGGGCCCACTTTTACATCCCATTGTCCTCCCTTATCAGATTCCGCCATTTGCACCTTTTTGACTTTTTTCACTTATCACCATCATCTCCACCTATCTCTCCTCCGCTTGATTACTTAGACTTTAGAAATACCGCGCAGAAACAGGACCTTCGGTCCACCGAGTCTAGGTCGACCAGTGATCACCCCCATCCACTAGCACTATCCTACAAACACTAGGGATAATGTGCCATTTTTGTCCAAGCCAATTAACCTACAAACCTGTACATCTTTGAAGTGTGCGACGAAACCGGAGCACTCGGATAAAACCCGCGCGGTAACAAGGACAAACTCCGTACAGACAGCACCCATAGTCAGGATCGAATCCGGATCTCTGGCGCTGAAAGGCAGCAACTTTGCCGCCACACCATTGCACCACACTATTATTGCCACGTGCACCAACGTACGGTGAAAAGGCTTTGTTTGTGTGCCGTCCAGTCAAATCATACCACACATGATTCCAAACAAGCCTTCTTCAAGCACAAAGATGCTGGAGTAACTCAGTGGGTCAGGCAGCATCTCTGGAGAAAAAGGAGGGGTGACGTTTCAGGTCGAGATCCTTCTTCACACAAGCATGACAGATAGTGCAAAGAGAAAGAGTGTCGAATACGGCGTTACAGCATTTTAGAGCTATAGTTACACGGGAAAAAGTGCAAGAACTACTGTTCCTAATTCACCTGTCTTTATTTCAGCCTGAAAATCATGGAGGTTTCATTTAAAGCCCACAGATGAAGATTCTTAGCGCTGTTACAGTTTTCGGAGCATAATTCACACATTGCATTAGCCGGATTGACAAGGTCCAATTGGCAGGTCTGCCATCAAATTGGCAGTGCATGAAGTTTGACATGCCTGGCTGTCTCAAGTGTACACTCTTCCAGCATCTGCAAATGGTGCGGCTGCTGAGTTGTACTGAACATATGTACTCATAGTTCATCAGCAAATTAACTCCCAATGCAACTAAAGCCCTGCTGCTGTACAGCTCAATCACTTGTGTTTTTTTTTAAACTGACATTGTTTTACTTACCAATTTGGTGCTTCCCCCAACAGGATTAACAGTGAAATGGGCTGTTAGTATTGGACTTGGCCATATCGGACATTGAGAAATGTGTCCTGTGCAAAATGTGTACAGACCTGGGCAGCAGTGCCACAGCAGAACCGCAACCTCATCGTGCCAGAGACCCAGGCTCGATCTTGATCTTGGGTGCTGTCTATGAGGAGTTTGCACTTTTTCCCAGCGACTGCATGGCTTTCTTCCTGGTGATCCAGTTTTCTCTGACATCCCGAAGACGTGCAGATGTAGCTTATTTTTCTTTTTTTTAGTTTCCACTAGTGTGTAGGGAGTGGACGCAATGTGGGATAACATGGAACTGGTGTAAATGGGTAAATTGGCATGGACTCGGTGGGCCGAAGGGCCTATTTCCATCCTCTGTCTCCAAACTAAACTAAGCCAAACATCCAAACTGTGTCAGTTTACAAATACGCTGCTATCAAACACATGCTACACAAGATAGTTAACAATGGAGATGGTAAGAATCCTTTTTAATCTTCAGCTGGACAACCATTCAGTCTAAATGTGAGAAAGAACTATAGTTGAAACCCACTTTAGCCCTTGTTTGAATATAAACACTTACATTCCTGTCTGCACTTGGAAACAAGTTAATCATGAATGTGAAACCATATAACTCGGCCAATATTACAGCAAATCGTTTTTGGACAAGAGATAGATTTCATGTGAAGATTTAGCTTCAATGCCAAGTTGAGACCAAATATTCATGTGTTCAATCATTGGCACCTTTGCTCTCAGCTGGCTCATTATATCTCGTCAACCTGCTACAGAGAGGGTGGGATTCTGTATTGGGGACAACCTCTTAAAGGGGAGATTGATTCTAGGTCTAGGATTTTACATGAAAGAGAAGGAAATGGATGATGGAAAAGTTTTGTTGCGTTTAGAGACACAGCATGGAATTAGGCCCATCGGCTCACCGAGTCCACCTGATTAGCAAGGGTGTCAAGGGTTATGGGGGCGAAGGCAGGAAAATGGGGTTGAGACCGAAAGATAGATCAGCTATGATTGAATGGCAGAGTAGACTTGATTGACCATTCTGCTCCTAGAACGTATGAACTTGTGAGTCCACACCGACCAACAATCCCCCTACCGGAACCCCTACACCCTACAACAAACCACCCTATTTCTATCCTACACTAGGGCCAATTTACAGAAGCAAAGTAACCTGCAAAACCTGCATGTCTTTGGAATATGGGAGTTAACCAGAGTACCTGGAGATGATTTCCCTGAAGTTAGACATTAAACGCTGGAGTAACTCACTGTACTGTTCTAAGGTCAAGTATCAGGCAGCCTTAATCTTATTGGGCGACTGAGTCAGCTCGAGGGTGTGAGTAACCTCATCCTGGAACTACTTGCTCTGCTATTGGATTTTATTTCCTTTCATCGGCACATGAAGGAATATTTAGGTATTGAAACGCAGCAAAAGATGTTCAGCGGTCAAACAGCAATGAGTGTCAGCAACGCCACATGTCCCAAAATTGTTTCCTTTAAATAGCGCTGGTGAGAGAGCCTCCTGCAGATTGCTGTCATGCTATCCTCTGAAAGTCAACTGATTGTAGGTAATTTCTGCAAACTGATAAAACAGCTCCAGTACACAAAGTCGAAACATAGAAAATAGGTGCAGGAGTAGGTCATTCAGCCCTTCGAACCAGCACCGCCATTCAATATGATCATGGCTGATTGTCCAAAAATCAGTACCCTGTTCCTGCTTTCTCCCCATATCCCTTGATTCCGTTAGCCCTAAGAGCTAAATCTAACACTCTTGAAAACATCCAGTGAATTGGCCTCCACTGCCTTCTGTGGCAGAGAATTCCATAGATTCACAACATTCAAAGTGCTTATATCTTGATTTCAAATGGTGACAAACTCATAACTGTAAATGGAACACAAGCAAGCAAATTTAAACTTTAATTTTGAAATTCCATGTTACAAACCCTAAACGCTTCCGACAATACTGAAGCCATATTAGAACTTAAGAAATAGATGTTAACTAGCTCTGTTTTTAGTTCATAGTCAACAGAAAGAGACTTTGTTCATTTATTCCAATGATCTCAATGGCTTAAGGAGAAAACTTCATTTAATTTCCATTAAGTTAATTATAAACTAGGTGAAGTGCATTTTTATAATGTCGTCACTGGTACAGAAGACACGGAACATATACGACCAAAGAGATAGTGGCTCATATGCAGGGTAGAACAGTTAACTAATGAATATTAGGCAGGAGAATGTGGTTGAGAGGTTCTACTGCAGTTGTATAGGGTCTTGGTGAGGCCACACCTGGAGTATTGCGTACAGTTTTGGTCTCCTAATCTGAGGAAAGACATTCTTGCCATAGAGGGAGTACAGAGAAGGTTCACCAGACTGATTCCTGGGATGGCACGACTTCCATATGAAGAAAGACTGGATAGACTTGGCTTGTACTCGCTGGAATTTAGAAGATTGAGGGGTGATCTCATAGAGACTTACAAAATTCTTATGGGGTTGGACAGGCTAGATGCAGGAAGATTGTTCCCGATGTTGGGGAAGTCCAGGACAAGGGGTCACAGTTTAAGGATAAGGGGGAAGTCTTTTAGGACCGAGATGAGAAAATCGTTTTTCACACAGAGAGTGGTGAATCTGTGGAATTCTCTGCCACAGAAGGTAGTTGAGGCCAGTTCGTTGGCCATATTTAAGAGGGAGTTGGATGTGGCCCTTGTGGCTGAAGGGATCAGGGGGTATGGAGAGAAGGCAGGTACGGGATACTGAGTTGGATGATCAGCCATGATCATATTGAATGGCAGTGCAGGCTCGAATGGCCTGCTCCTGCACCTAATTTCTATATTTCTATGTTTCTATATGTTGAGTCTTAATGCTCCATGTTATAGGAAAGATGTTGTCAAGCTGGAAAGGGTTTAGCGAATAGACACAAAATGCTGGAGTAAGTCAGCGTCTCTGGAGAAAATAAATCGGTGACGTTTCAGGTCGAGACCCTTCTTCGGACCGAGAGTCAGGGGAGAAGGAAACTAGAGGTATGAAAAGGTACAGTGTTGCAGAGGAGATTTACAAGGATGTTGCCAGGGCTCGAGGGCCTGAACTATAGGGAGAGGTTGAGCTGGCTAGGATCTTTATTCCTTGGAGCACAGGAGGATAAGGGATGATCTTATTTGTACAAATTCATGAGAGAAATAGATCTGGTAAATGCACAGAGTCTTTAGCCCAGAGTAGGGGAATCGAGAACAAGAGGAGGTATGTTTAAGGTGAGGGGGGGAAAGATTTAATAGAAACCTGAGGGGTAACTTTTTTTACACAAAGTGTGGTGGGTGTATGGAAGGAGCTGCCGGAGGGGGTAGTTGAGGCAGGTACTATAATAACATTTTAGAGACCATTAAACCAGTTCAAGGATAGTAAAGGCTTAGAGGGTTACGGGCCAAGCATGGGTGGATGGGACTGGTGTAGATGGGGCATGTTGGCCAGCGTGGGCAAGTTGGGCCGAAGGGCCTGTTTCCACGCTGTATGACTATATGGCTCATGCTACAGACCATGCTTTCTAATCTGTATCATTGCTACAAAGGAGGTAAACCACATGAGGGGGGAACCTCATTGAAACTTACCGAAGAGTAAAAGACCTGGATAGAGTGGATGTAGAGAGGATGTTTCCACTAGTGGGGGAGCCTAGGACCAGAGGCCATAGCCTCAGAATAAAAGGATTACCTTTAGAAAGGGAGACGAGGAGGAATTTCTTTAGTCAGAGGGTGGTGAATCTGTGAATTCATTGAAACAGATGGCTGTGGAGGCCAAGTCAATGGATATTGTTAAGGCGGAGATTGACAGATTCTTGATTAGTAAGGATGTCAAGAGTTAAGGGGAGAAGGCAGGAGAATGGGGTTGAGAGGGAAAGCTAGATCAGCCGTGATTGAATGGCGGAGTTGATTTGACGCGCCGAATGGCCGAATTCTGCTTCTAAAACTCATGAACCTCTTTTGGCCAAATGGATAGTCAGAATACAGCACGTGCACATGCATAATGCACACGGCAAAGTCAGATAGACGCTATCTAGTTTGCTGAAGGAACTTGCCTGATGGACCATTAACCTTTTCTTCTCCTAGGTCTGCTGATATATGCATGCTGCATGCTTACAATATATCGACAAATGGCGTTTTTTTCATATAAATACCACAAAGAATAGATTTTACTTGAAAAATTCAAGGAAATGCACTTTGGAAGTTGAGCCTTATGAATTTCCAAATTGGTTTGCATTAGGACTTCTGAAATATTTTCATTTCAAATTTGCATATAAATAGGATTTGTTTATGTATTTACATAAACATTTTAGAGTTGTAAATTGAAATGGATTCATAAGATAAATAAGAATGAACCAACAACCAAGAAATTATTTTTTGTTAATTGAAAGAAAAAAAGTTTTATTTTACAGTTAGGTGTTAATTCTGGTTAAACAATATGTAGATATGTATTTGATTATGAAATATGCAGAAAATCAACAGGAAATCAAAAGTAAAGTAAAGGGCGCGGGTGTAAGTTGCAGCAGGAGTTAAAACTGGCATGTAACAAGGGTAATGCCACTGTGGTGATGGTGGATTTCAATATGCAGGTAGACTGGAAAAATCAGGTTGGTTCAGGACCCCAAGAAAGAGAGTTTGTAGAATGCCTCCGAGATGGATTCTTAGAACAGCTTGTAATGGAGCCGACCAGAGAAAAGGCAATTCTGGATTCAGTGATGTCTAATGAACCAGATTTGATAAGAGAACTAGAGGTAAAGGAACCGCTTGGAGGTAGTGATCATAATATGATTAGTTTTAATCTACAATTTGAGAAGGAGAAGGTTAAATCGGAAGTGTCAGTGATGCAGCTGAACAAAGGCTACTATGAAGGCATGAATGAGGAGCTGGCCAAGGTAGACTGGAAAGGGATCCTAGCAGGAATGATTGTGGAACAGCAATGGCAGGAATTTCTGGGCATAATCCGGAAGACGCAGGATCATTTCATTCCAAAAAGGAAGAAAGATTCTAAGGGGAGTAGGAGGCAACTGTGGCTGACAAGAGAAGTTAGGAATAGAATAAAATTAAAAGAAAAGATGTATAACACAGCAAAGAGTATCCGGAAGCCAGAGGACTGGGAAACTTTCATAGGACAACAAAAGGAAACAAAACGGGCAATACGGGCAGAAAAGATGAAGTACGAGGGGAAGCTGGCCAGGAATATAAAGAATGACAGTAAAAGCTTCTTTAGATATGTTAAGGGAAAAAGAATAGCAATGTCAAATGTGGGTCCATTGAAGGCAGACATGGGTGAAATTATTATAGTGAACAAGGAAATGGCAGAAGAGTTGAACAGATACTTCGGATCTGTCTTCACTAAGGAAGACACAATCTCCTAGAAGTACTGGAGGACAGAGGACCTAAGGGGGTAGAGGAACAGAAAGAAAATTTCATTAGGCGAAAAATAGTATTGGATAGGCTAATGGGACTGAAGGATGATAAATCCCCTGGGCCTGATGGTCTGCATCCCAGGTTTCATAGGGAGGTGGCTCTAGAAATAGTGGACGCATTGGTGATCATTTTCCAATGTTCAATAGATTCAGGATCAGTTCCTGTGGATTGGAGGATAGCTAATGTTATCCCACTTTTCAAGAAAGGAACGAGAGAGAAAACGGGGAATTACAGACCAGTTAGCCTGACTTCGGTGGTGGGAAGGATGCTGGAGTCAATTATTAAAGAGGTAATAATGGGGCATTTGGATAGCAGTAAAAGGATTAGTCCAAGTCAGCATGGACTTATGAAAGGAAAATCATGCTTGACTAATCTTCTGGAATTTTTTGAGGATGTGACAAGTAAAATAGATGAAGGGGTGCCAGTGGATGTAGTGTATCTAGACTTTCAGAAAGCCTTTGATAAGGTCCTGCACGGGAGACTAGTGACCAAAATTAGAGCACATGGTATTGGAGGTAGGGTGTTGACGTGAATAGAAAATTGGTTGGCAGACAGGAAGCAAAGAGTAGGAGTGAACGGGTCCTTTTCAGAATGGCAGGCAGTGGCGAATGGAGTGCCGCAAGGCTCGGTGTTGTGGCCGCAACTGTTTACCATATATATTAATGATTTGGAAGAGGGAAATAGGAGCAACACTAGCAAGTTTGCAGATGACACAAAGCTGGGTGGCAGTGTGAACTGTGAAGAGGATGTTAGGAGGTTGAAGCGTGACATGGACAGGTTGAGGTTATTATCCACTTTGGCGGCAAAAACAAGTGGGCAGATTATTATCTCAATGGGGTTAGGTTAGGTAAGGGGGAGGTACAGAGAGACAGGTGTGCAGGTACAGCAGGCAATGAAGAAAGCTAATGGAATGTTGGCCTTAATAACAAGAGGATTTTAGTATAGGAGTAAAGAGGTTCTTCTGCAGTTGTATAAGGCTCTGGTAAGACCACATCTGGAGTATTGTGTACAATTTTGGACTGTTAATTTGAGGAAGGACATCCTTGTGATTGAGGCAGTGCAGCGTAGGTTCACGAGATTGATCCCTGGGATGGCGGGACTGTCATATGAGGAAAGATTGAAAAGACTAGGGTTGTATTCACTGGAGTTTAGAAGGATGAGGGGGGAATCTTATAGAAACATATAAAATTATAAAAGGACTGGACAAGCTGGATGCAGGAAAAATGTTCCCAATGTTGGGCGAGTCCAGAACCAGGGGCCACAGTCTTAGAATTAAGGGGAGGCCGACTTCCGGTGGCGCTATGGAGGGCTAGAGGGTAACGCCAGCCAGCTCCTCGTAAAAAACGGGAAAAATCGGGGGAGAAACCGACCTACCTGCTGCCTGCTGTCTCTGCACCGATTGCTGTGAGTGACGTCATCAGACGCGCGACTTGCTATGTCTACTCAGCGCAGCCCACCCGCGGATAAACCGAAAAGTCGGGTTACTAGGCAGAAACCGGGGGAAGGCCCGACTGAAGCCTCGGGCTCAGGTAGGACGTTATCCCAAGAAGATGTGACGAAAAAAACGACGAAAAAATCGGAAGGTGAAGAACTCAAAACTTTTATTGCATGTGAAATTGCTGGTTGAAGGGAAGAAATAAAGCAGATGAATGTTGGTGAGGAAATAAAAAAAATCAAGGAGGAAATGATGGACTTAAAGCTTGAAATTAATACCAACATTAATACCACGACTAAGAATACATTGGATGAATTGAAGAAAGAAGTCGCAGAAATAATGATTGGACTGGCAAAGGAGACGAATGATAAAATCAAAAATGTTAAAACTGAATTTGAAGAAAGGCTGAATCCTGTGGAACAGGCACTGAATCAGCAGACGATTGTTATAAAAGACCTTGAAGAACTAGCCGAAACAAGTGCTCAGACTACAGCAAAGCTTATTACAGAAAATCAACGTCTAACTGAATTACTGGGCAAAATAACCGAGAAATGTACTGAATTGGAAGGTCGCCAGAGAAGACAGAACCTAAGAATTGCGGGTATTCCAGAAGGGGAAGAGAAAGATCAAGATCCCCGAGAATTCACTGCAAATTTACTGCAAAAAGTTTTATCTCTGGATCAAAATCCTTTACTAGCCCGAGCGCATAGAGTGATGAGACGTCAGACAAGACCAAATGCTCCCCCAAGACAAATGATAATAAAAGTACAGTATGACCACGTCTTGGAGGAGATAATGCAAAAAATATCAAGAAACAGAAGTCTTACATTTGAAGTCTTACATTACACAAAAAGCTGGAGAAACTCAGCGGGTGCAGCAGCATCTAAGGAGCGAAGGAGATAGGCGACGTTTCGGGTCGAGACCCTTCTTCAGACTGGTCAGTGATCAGGGAAACGAGAGATATAGACGGTGATGTGGAGAGATAAAAGAACAATGAATGAAAGATATGCAAAAAAGTATTGATGATAAAGGGAACAAGCCATTGTAAGCTGTTTGTGGTGTGAAAATGAGAAGCTAGTGCGACTAGGGTGGGGGAGGGAGATAGAGATAGAGGGAATGCCAGGGCCCGAGGGCTGAGAGAGAGGTGGGAAGGGGAGGAGACAGCAAGGGTTAACAGAATTGAGAAAATTCAATGTTCAAGCCCAAAGGATGCAGACTCCCCAAGCGGAATATGAGGTGCTGTTCCTCCAACTTGCGGTGTTGCTCACTCTGGCCGTGGAGGAGGCCCAGGACCGAGAGGTCGGATACGGAATGGGAGGGGGAGTTGAAGTGCTGAGCCACCGGGAGGTCGGGTTGGTTTTTGCGAACCGAGTGGAGGTGTTCGGCGAAACGATCGCCAAGCCTCCGCTTGGTCTCACCGATATAGATCATCTGGCATCTGGAGCAGCGGATGCAGTAGATGAGGTTGGAGCCTCATAGTGGGGGAGGGGAATCCCCGTTCTCTGAAGAATGAGGACATTTGGCGATCGTTTCGCCGAACACCTCCGCTCGGTCCGCATTAACCAACCCGATCTCCCGGTGGCTCAGCACTTCAACTCCCCCTCCAATTCCGTATCCGACCTCTCGGTCCTGGGCCTCCTCCACGGCCAGAGTGAGCAACACCGCAAGTTGGAGGAACAGCACCTCATATTCCGCTTGGGGAGTCTGCATCCTTTGGGCTTGAACATTGAATTTTCTCAATTCTGTTAACCCTTGCTGTCTCCTCCCCTTCCCACCTCTCCCTCAGCCCTCGGGCCCTGGCATTCCCTCTATCTCTATCTCCCTCCCCCACCCTAGTCGCACTAGCTTCTCATTTTCACACCACAAACAGCTTACAATGGCTTGTTCCCTTTATCATCGATTCTTTTTTGCATATCTTTCATTCATTGTTCTTTATCTCTCCACATCACCGTCTATATCTCTCGTTTCCCTGATCCCTGACCAGTCTGAAGAAGAGTCTCGACCCAAAACGTCGCCTATCTCCTTCGCTCCTTAGATGCTGCTGCACCCGCTGAGTTTCTCCAGTTTTTGTGTAACCCTCGATTCTCCAGCATCTGCAGTTCCTTCTTTAATACATTTGAAGGACACAGGATCAGTATTTATCGAGACTATCCAGCAGAGGTCTCCAGGAAACGAAAAGCGTTTAATGAGACCAAAAGTATCCTGAGGGAAGTGGAGAATTTGAAATATGGTCTGAGCTATCCAGCCACCCTAAGAGTCACTTACAACAAGAAGGAACATTTTTTCACCAATCCTGTGGAAGCATTGGACTTTGCTCAGAAGATTAAGGCTTGAGAGGATGCTTGATCCCTCACCATTGAATAAACTGACTTTGCAGGACTGGATGGAATTGACGTGGTGACTAAGGCAGCTGGAGAAAGATGTGGATTGGAAACTCTCCCATGGATACTAGTAATTAGTATAACTTCACTACTAATACAAATAACTAATAAATACTAAAATTATACCGTGGTATCTTTACTAATCAGAATTAATAATTATCACTAATGACTAATGATTACTTATAATGGAATGATTAGAGTCAAATATAGAGTTTGATTTCATTTTTCCTCTTTGGAAACTTTCACTCTTTTTTACTAGTAATTTTCATTTTTATTTTATTTTTTCCTTTCTATTCGTTTTTTTTTAATATTTTATTTTTTATTAGATTTTCAAACAAGTTTTAAATATTTGTATCCTCACATTTCTGACTATTGGAACCCAAATATTTTAAAATTTAATACCCCCGGTAAAATATTGTTATGGAATAGAAATTCCAAGAAATAAAGGGGCTGGTTAAGTTCGCAACATCAACTACGGAAGTCGGTAGATGATTAGCCATGCTAGTATGGCTAGCACTAACTACACTAATACTAGATGTAGTTTTTTCCTTCTTTGTGCACAATACTAATTTCTTAACCTATCCTCTTTTCTTTTCTATTATAAACTATCATTATTATTTTCAGTTTGAATGGAATTTCAAATTGGATCAAAGGAGATATACACGTGAGAGACATTTAAGGGTCTTAAAATTCGTCTATTCGGAGTTCGGGTGTAAGGTCGGGTCTGTCAAACTGAACCATTGGCTCTATTATAGACCCCCATAGACAAAAGATGCAAGATTTAAAAATGAATATGGGGAATGAAGGAATAACGTTTTGTAGCTGGAATGTTAAAGGTATTAATGAACCAATTAAGAGAGGTAAAGTATTAGCACATTTAAAAGCAATTAAAGCTGATGTGATTTTCATTCAAGAAACACATTTAAAAAAAGATGCCGAGCATAGGCTGAAAGCTAAATGGATAGATAAAACATATAATTCTTCTTTTACACACAAATCAAGAGGCGTAGCAATATTATTCCGTAAAGGCACTTTATTCAAACATACATCAACTATAACTGATAATGATGGCAAATACATTATTGTAATAGGAGAATTAAATGCACAAAAAATGATTCTTGTCAATGTATATGGACCAAACTTTGATAGTCCACTGTTTTAAAAAAATATATTTAACAACATCCCGGAAATAGCACAACATAACCTAATAATTGGAGGAGATTTAAATTGTACATTAGATTCATATTTAGACAGATCCGCAAGACAAAGGAAAACCAAATCCCATTCCAGTGACTTATTAAATGCATATATGGATACTAGTAACATTAAAGATGTTTGGACAGTAGAAAATCCAACTGGACGAGAATATTCATTTTATTCACCTGTACATGAAACCTATTCAAGAATAGATTATTTTTTGGTGGACACTAAACTTATCTCACTCACTAACAATTCAAAATACCATAATATTATAATCTCAGATCATGCACCTTTAACATTTATGATTAAAATAAATGGTAAAACGGAAAAAAGGGGACAATGGAGATTTAATCCACAAATTTTAAAAAACAAAGCAACTCAGGAAGATATTATAGAACAGATCAAGATTTTCTTTGAAATAAATGATAAACCGGAAATATCCTCTTCCCTATTATGGGAAACTGTTAAAGCATATGCCGTGGAATTATGATTTCTTCTCAAGCATTTTACGATAATTTAGGGAGTTGGGGGGAAAGGACCAAAAGGGTAACGATTTCAGGATTACTGCCTGTGCCGCGTGACAGTGAGAGTAGGAATGAAATGAGGTGGAGGATAAATGTGTGGCTGTGGGACTGGTGCAGTGGGCAGGGATTCAAGTTTCTTGATCACTGGGACCTCTTTTGGGGAAGGCATGATCTGTACACAAAGGACGGGTTGCACTTGAACCAGAGGGGGACCAATATCCTGGCAGGGAGATTTGCAAAGGCTACTGGGGAGACTTTAAACTAGAAAGGCTGGGGGGAGGGACTCGGGTAGAGGGGGCTAGGGGTCAGGGTGTGGGACAAGAGGCAGAGAACGGAAGCACTCGGACCCAAAATGTAGGCGAGAAAGATGAAAAAGATAATAGACAGAGAATAAGGGATGGTGGATTTCTAAAATGTGTATATTTTAATGCTAGGAGCATTGTAAGTAAGGTGGATGAACTTAGAGCCTGGATTGACACCTGGAAATATGATGTTGTGTCAATCAGTGAAACATGGTTGCAGGAGGGCTGTGATTGGAAACTAAATATTCCAGGATTTCGTTGCTTCAGGTGTGATAGAATTGGAGGGACCAGAGGGGGAGGTGTTGCATTGCTTGTCAGAGAAGATATTACAGCAGTGCTTTGGCAGGATAGATTAAAGGGCTCGTCTAGGGAGGCTATTTGGGTGGAACTGAGAAGTGGGAACGGTGTAGCAACACTTTTAGGGGTGTATTATAGACCGCCAAATGGGGAGCGAGAATTGGAAGAGCAAATATGTAAGGAGATAGCAGATATTAGTAGTAAGCACAAGGTAGTGATTGTGGGAGATTTCAATTTTCCAAAAATAGACTGGGAAACACATTCTGTAAATGGGCTGGATGGTTTGGAGTTTGTAAAATGTCTGCAGGATAGTTTTTTGCAGCAGTGCATAGAGGTATTGACCAGAGAAGGGGCAGTGCTGGACCTCCTGTTAGGAAATGAGGCAGGTCAGGTGACGGAGGTATGCGTTGGTGAGCACTTTGGGACCAGTGATCACAATACCATTAGTTTCAATATAATTATGGAGAGAGTCAGAACTGGACCTACGGTGGAGATTTTTGATTGGAGAAAGGCTAACTTTGAGGGAATGCGTAAGGATTTTAAAGGAGTGAATTGGGACACTTTGTTTCATGGGAAGGATGTAGAAGAGAAATGGAGGACATTTAAAGGGGAAATTGTAAGAGTACAGAATCTTTATGTCCCTGTTAGGTTGAAAGGAAATAGTAAAAATTGGAAAGAGCCATGGTTTTCAAGGGAAATTGGACACGTTTCGAAAAAAGAGATATCTACAATAATTATAGGAGGCATGAAGTAAAAGGAGGTGCTAGAGGAGTATAAAGAATGTAAAAAGAATCTTAAGAAAGAAATTAGGAAGGCTAAAAGAAGATATGAGGTTGCTTTGGCAAGAAAGGTGAAAGTAAACCCAAAGGGTTTCTACAGCTATATTAATAGCAAAAGGATAACGAGGGATAAAATTGGACCATTAGAGAACCAGAATGGACAGCTATCTGCAGAGCCAAAAGAGATGGGGGAGATATTGAACAATTTATTTTCTTCGGTATTCACCAAGGAGAAGGATATTGAACTCTGTGAGGTAAAGGAAAAAAGTAGAGTAGCTATGGAAACTATGAGATTCAAAGAGGAGGAAGTACTGACACTTTTTGAAAAATATAGAAGTGGATAAGTCTCCAGGTCCTGACAGGATATTCCCTAGGACATTGAGGGAAGTTAGTGTAGAAATAGCAGGAGCTATGACAGAAATATTTCAAATGTCATTAGAAACGGGAATAGTGCCGGAAGATTGGCGTACTGCGCATGTTGTTCCATTGTTTAAAAAGGGTTCAAAGAATAAACCTAGCAATTATAGACCTATTAGTTTGACGTCAGTGGTGGGCAAATTAATGGAAAGGATACTTAGAGATAATATATATAAGCATCTGGATAAACAGGGTCTGATCAGGAACAGTCAACATGGATTTGTGCCTGGAAGGCCATGTTTTGACAAACCTTCTTGAATTTTTTGAAGCGGTAACTAGGGAAATTGATGAGGGTAAAGTGGTGGATGTTGTCTATATGGATTTCAGTAAAGCCTTTGACAAGGTTCCCCATGGAAGGTTGGTTAAGAAGGTTCAATCTTTGGGTGATAATGGCGGAGTAGCAAGATGGATTCAACAGTGACTGAATGGGAGATGTCAGAGAGTAATGGTGGATGGCTGTTTGTCAGGTTGGAAGCCGGTGACCAGTGGGGTGCCTCAGGGATCTGTGTTGGGTCCACTGTTGTTTGTCATGATCAATGATCTGGATGATGGGGTGGAAAATTGAATAAGTAAGTATGCAGATGATACTAAGATAGGTGGTGTTGTGGATAATGAAGTCGATTTTAAAAGTCTACAGAGAGATTTGGGCCATTTGGAAAAGTGGGCTGAAAGATGGCAGATGGAGTTTAATGCTGTTAAGTGTGAAGTGCTACATCTTGGCAGGACAAATCAAAATAGGACGTACATGGTAAATGGTAGGGAATTGAGGAATGCTGTGGAACAGAGGGATCTAGGAATAACTGTGCATAGTTCCCTGAAGGTGGAATTGCATGTAGATAGGGTGGTAAAGAAAGCCTTTGGTGTGCTGGCCTTTATAAATCAGAGCATTGAATATAGGAGTAGGGAAGTAATGTTAAAATTGTACAAGGCATTGGTAAGACCAATTCTGGAGTATGGTGTACAATTTTGGTCGCCTAGTTATAGGAAGGATGTCAACAAAATAGAGAGAGTACAGAGGAGATTTACTAGAATGTTGCTAGGGTTCCAGCAACTATGTTACAGAGAAAGGTTGAACAAGTTAGGTCTTTATTCTTTGGAGCGCAGAAGGTTAAGGGAGGACTTGATTGAGGTCTTTAAAATGATGAAAGGGATAGACAGAGTTGACGTGGATACGTTTTTCCCATTGAGGGTAGGGAAGATTCAAACAAGTGGGCATGACATGAGAATTAAGGGACAGAAGTTTAGGGGTAACGTGAGGGGGAACTTCTTTACTCAGAGGGTGGTGGCTGTGTGGAATGAGCTTCCAGCAGAAGTGGTGGAGGCAGGATCGATTTTAACATTTAAAAGTAAAGTGGATAGGTATATGGGCGTGAAGGGAATGGAGGGGTATGGTCTGAGTGCAGGTAGATGGGACTAGGGGAAAACAAATGGTTGGCACGGACTGGAAGGTCCGAGAGGGCCTGTTCCCGTGCTGTAATTGTGATATGGTTATATGGTTAAATGGGAATAGCTTAGATGGGCCGTAAACAAGTTGGTCCGAAGAGCCTGAATCATTGCTGCATGAATTTTAATTCCACCTCCCCACTTCAATTCACCAAAAGTGCAGCAGCTAATGTTACGAGATAATGTTTGCGGCAACCGAGATTTCTTCCTCCATGAGTGGGGTGGCTGTTCCTCTCAAGGATTTTCTTTACGAGGTTCTTAAATAGCTGCAACCTTCCAAGAGAAGTATACAGTGATATTTCAGAAATATATCATATATCAAAAATAAAGTGGATAGGTATATGGACGTGAAGGGAATGGAGGGGTATGGTCTGAGTGCAGGTAGATGGGACTAGGGGAAAACAAATGGTCGGCACGGACTGGAACAGGGCCGACAGTACCTGTTTCCGTGCTGTAATTGTTATATGGTTATATGGTTATAAAAAGAATCGGAGGGAACAACAGGAATTGGAAAAGGAGATTAAACAATTAGACACAGAGAACGCTGCTAAACCATCCATAACAACACATAATAACATCGCTGCACTGAAATATAAATTAAATAAAATATACTCAGATCAAGTTATAAAACTCTACCACTGCATTAAACAATTACAATTTGAATTTGGAGATAAACCTCAAAATTATTGGCTCGTCAATTAAGAAAGATGGAGGGAGAAAAAATAATCCATAGGATTAAATCATATAATAGCGTACCATTAATACAACCTAAAGATATTAATGAGAGATTTTTGCAATATTATAAAAAATTATATTTAGCTAAAACGACAGAAAACAGGATAGGAATAGAAGCATTTAAAAAAAAAATGTAATCTGAATGGGTTGGATTCACAAAATAGAGAATCATTAAATGCTGAAATTTCAGTTAAAAAAAATCGAAGAATCTATCAGATCATTAAAAAACGGTAAAACATCGGGACCAGATGGTATCGGCCCGGAATTTTATAAAACATTTTATGATCTGATTGCACCACGTCTGAAGATACTCTATGAATACATTTATACTCACCAGAAACTACCAGAAACGTTAAATGAATCTATTATAACACTTATACCTAAAATAGACAAAGACCTGGATGACCCAGGATCATATAAAGCTATAGCTCTTTTAAACACTGATCAAAAGATACTAACCAAAATATTAGCACAAAGACTAAGTACAGTTATCAATAAATTAATTCACCCCGATCAAACAGGATTTATACCAAAACGATATTCCTCATATAACTTGAGACGATTATACAATATTATATATTCAAAAAGAGGTATTAATAAAGACCTAGTAATTATTTCATTATATGCGGAGAAAGCTTTTGACCAGGTGGAATCGTCTGATTTGTTTTCGGTTATGGAAACTTTTAAGTTGGGAGAGAAGTTTATTACTTGGGTTAAATTATTATACACTAATCCAACAGCTAGAATAATAACAAATCAAATGCTATCAACTAAATGTAATCTATTTCGAGGCTGCAGACAACGTTGTCCTTTATCCCCACTACTGTTTGCACTTGCAATAGAACCATTAGCTCAACGGGTGAGATTACATCCTGAAATATATGGATATGACACCAGAGATACTGAAAATAAAATTTATTTATATGCGGATGAGGTATTACTTTATATTACAAAGCCGGATATTAGTATCCCAAAGTTACTAAAATTAATATCTGAATTTGGATTATTTTCAGGATATAGTATTAATTGGAATAAAAGTGAACTTATGCCAATAATGGTAAATAACTTACATATACTACAACAATTTCCTTTTAAGATAACAAACGAAAAAATCAAATATCTTGGAATTTATGTAACAAAAAGATTTGATTCTTTATTTAAATCCAATTTTCCACTTTTATTGAATAAATTAAATAAGAACATTTTATATTGGAAAACATTACCTATTTCAATGCTAGGTAGAATTAATGCAATAAAAATGATTTTTCTCCCGCAATTACTATATCTTTTCCAATTGATTCCGATATATCTTCCTAAAATTTTTTTTAAGAAGGTTGATTCTATAGTCACCAACTTTATCTGGGATTATAAGAGCCATAGAATAAACAAAAAACCTTTATGTAAACCAAAAATAAATGGAGGTCTAGCACTACCAAACGTTATGTTTTATTACTGGGCAGTTAATATTAAAAATATGAATTTTTGGTTATTTGAGCCAGATAAACAACCAACCTGGTTAAAAATGGAAAAAGAAGATTGTTCGCTTTTTGAAATTAGTTCGATTTTATTCACCAATATTAAAATAGGTAAGAAAACCTATAGTGAAAACCTTATAATAGAAAGTGGAATACATATCTGGAAACAAATAAAGAAAACATTAAAATTGGAATGTATACCACTAGCCCTTACCATTGTAAATAACGTTACATTTAAACCCTCAATGATGGACAAAGGTTTTTTACAATGGAAAAACTATGGAATTAATAACATGGATCTCTACAGGGAAAATTCTTTCCTTACATTTCAAGAATTGCAACAAATTTATGGATTACATTCAAAAGATTACTTTAGATATCTACAAATTAGAGACGATGTAAAAGCAAACACATAGGAAATTAGAAATAGAAAGACAGAAATTTTAGATGAATGCCTAAATAAACACCCAAACACAGAAAAATTGATATCATATATTTATAATATTCTACTGGAAAACGATGTCCCAATGACAGAAATATATGGGCAATCATGGGAAAACGAATTAGGTCAAATTATTAGACCTGAAATATGGGATGGAAGTCTACAACATATACACCACTGCTCGTTAAATGCTAGACACTCTTATACAATTTAAAATATTACATAGAGTACATTATTCAAAATCCAAACTACATAGTATTTTTTCAAATGTATCTGCCATATGTGATAAATGTCAGCACTTAGAAGCTAACTTAACACACTCATTTACAAATTGTGTAAAAATTACTAAATTTTGTACAGAAATATTTAAGATCATTTCGAATGTTGTTAATATGAATCTGATCCCTGACTCAAAGTTAATAATATTGGGAATATTAGAAACAGATCAATTAATAACAACAAATCAAAGAATTTTTATTGATTACAGTTTAATAATTGGGAAAAAATTAATATTGAAATTCTGGAAAGGTCCTACATCCCCCACACTCAAAATGTGGATAACAGGAATGTCGGAGACACTTCATCTGGAAAGATTAAGGCTTGTCCTATTGGACAAGTTGGATCTTTTCAGAAGAATATGGTCTCCATTTATTGAATATCTAAAGGGTCAAAATGGCTCGGTACGAGAGCCTGACTGAAGCCTGAATAATGGAAGAGATGAAGAATCAGGTATAACAAATCATGGATATATCTCCAATGATGGATAACTTTTTTAATACTCCATTCATTTCTTTATTTTTGATTTCCTACTTACTTTATTTTTCTCTATCTTTTCTTACCTGCAAAAAAAAGTATAGAAATATATGACATAATTGTTAATATTAATAATATTACGAATGTATGTGAGAAGTATATTCTATTAATATGTAATTACGTCTAATAAAAATATTTAACAAAAAAAAAAAAAATCTTTGCCATTGCATCTCCACCGTCAACCCTTTAAGTATAATTTGCCAGTCTATCCTAGCCAATTCCCGTCTCATACCTTCAAAGTCTTCTTTATTTTAGTTCAGGACCCTCGTTTCTAAATTTACCATGTCGCTTTCCATCCTAATGCAGAATTCCACCATATTATGGTCACTGTCCTCTTGTCGGTTCTTCTACATATTGGTTTAAAAAACCATCCCGTATATATTCAGGAAATTTCTCCTCCTCAGCGCTGCTACCAATTTGGTTGGCCTAATCTACATGTAGATTAAAGTCACCCATGATAACCGCTGCACCTTTGCAACCTCCCTACTGCTGCTTTCTGGTCTGTATACAACTCCAATAAGCGGTTTCTGCCCTTGGCTGTTACCACATTGTATCTCTAAAGTAAAACAAGCATAGCACAGGAGCCCTACGGCCCACAAAGTCTTTGCCGAACATGACTTCAAGTTAAACTAATCTCTGCGTGCCTCCATATCATTCCATTTCCTGCATATTCATGTGCCTATTTAAAAGCCTCTTAAATGTCACCATCGTATCTGCTTCCGCCACCATCCTTGCAGCCACTTCCAGCCACCCACCACTCTGTGTAAAAAAAACTTCCCCAGCACATCCCCAGCACATCTCTTTCAAACTTTCTCCTCTGACCTTAATGCTATGCCTGTAGTCTTTGACATTTCCATTCCGGGAAACAGTTTCTGATTGTCTGCTCCAGGGGTGGGGAACCTTTTCATGTTGGAATGCCGCATTAAGTTAGCTGTAATCTAATAAGGCCACATCCAAGAAACTTCAATTAGATATACTTCAAAATGTACACTATTTTGTTAAAATAGCCCTCATGACTGACTAATGTTTTAATTGTGGCCGTCAGTCAGGGAGGATTGTTTTGTTGAATCTTCTTTTACTCTTTGGTATTTTAAATACGTTCATTTTAAGATTAAAATAAAAATAATAAAAGACAAACAAAACATACTAATAAAAATAAAAGGATTTGTTCTACAAAAAAAAGAATAAAGGGGAGGCCATTTAAGACTGAGGTGAGAAAAAACTTTTTCACCCAGAGAGTTGTGAATTTGTGGAATTCCCTGCCACAGTGGGCAGTGGAGGCCAAATCACTGGATGGATTTAAGAGAGAGTTAGATAGAGCTCTAGGGGCTAGTGGAATCAAGGCAGGCACAGGTTATTGATTGGGGACGATCAGCAATGATCACAATGAATGGCGGTGCTGGCTCGAAGGGATGAATGGCCTCCTCCCGCACCTATTTTCTATGTTTCTATGTCTCTAACAGGGTTGGAGGTAGGGCAAAAATCAAATGAAGGCAGAGGATGGGAAGTGTGGAGGCAGGAACTGCAGATGCTGGTTTAGTACGAAGATAGACACAAAATTCTGTAGTAACTCAGCAGGACAGGCAGCATCTCTGGACAGAAGGAGTGGGTGACATTTCGGGTCGAGACCCTTCTTCAGATTGAGAGTCGGAGAGAGGGAGACACAGATATGGAAGGGTGATACGAGACATCAAAAGAGTTGAGGCTGAAGGAAAATGTAGAAGTCAAGTCACATTTATTTATATAGCACATTTAAAAAACAACTCTCGTTGACCAAAGTACTTTACATTTGTTATAAGAGTAGTATACACAAGCAGGCTACATACATATATACAAATAGCCCTCGCTCAGAGGACGTCAGGAAAGGCTTGGGAGAACAGATAAGTTTTTAGACTAGGCTTAAAGGAGTCGATGGAGGGGGCAGTTCTAATGGGGAGGGGGATGCTGTTGCACAGTCTAGGAGCTGCGACCGCAAATGCGCGATCGCCCCTTAGCTTATGCTTAGACTGCGGGACATTCAGCAACCCCAAATCGGCCGATCTGAGGGACCTGGAGGTGGTGTAGTGGGTGAGAAAACTTTTAATATAGGTGGGTGCAAGCCCATTGAGGGCTTTGTAGACAAAGAGGAGGGTCTTGAAATTTATTCAGAACCGCACAGGGAGCCAGTGGAGAGAGGCCAGGATCGGGGTGATGTGGTCCGTTTTTCGGGTGTCCGTCAGGAGTCTCGCTGCGGCGTTTTGGACCAGTTGCAGGTGGGACAGGGAAGATTGGCTGATGCCAGTGTAAAGGGAGTTGCAGTAATCTAGGCGGGAGGAGATAAATGTATGGATGATCTTTTCGAGGTAATTAAATTGGAGGATTATTTTAGCTGTCATCCGAAGCTGAAAGAAGCTAGCTTTTTTTAGAAGGAGGTGACAACAAAGCAAACAGAGATAACATTTAATCGGGGAGACAGTCAGACTGGTCGGAGAACTGGGAAGGGCGAGGGATGGAGAGAGAAGGAAAGCAAGGGTTACTTGAAGCTAGAGAAGTCAATATTCATACTGCTGGGGTGTAAGCTGCCCAACTGAAATATGAGATGGTGTTCCTCCAATTTGCGTTGGATCTCACTCTGACAATGGAGGAGGTCCAGCATACCACTGGGGTGTAAGCTACCCAAGCGAAATATGGGCAAAAAGTAGGTATGTTACAACACTTACCTTCAGCGGCGCTGCAGTTCTGTCACTGACCGTGTGTGCGACTGTGGCGCTTTTGGGGGGGGTGTGGCGGGATTAAAATGTCGTTTTCTCCTGCCTGTCCGAGATATATTTTCTCGGGCTACTACCTGATGCTGAAAAATCGTTCCGACTGTCGTTCTCGGAAATAAAAATTAAAAAACACTGGACAATTTAATACCTGGAGTAAAATAGAAAACTACTTCTAATGCCGTCAACGCCGACAACGGACGGCTCACGTAGGGGACAAAACATAAGGTAAGTCGTGTATTTTACATATAAACTTGCTTCTTAGGATTACTTTAATCAAAATGTCATCGTGATTAAGGCACCATACGAACCGGCAGTGTTTTTCCTGCCGATATGGGGTTTAAATTCACCGCAACCGCAACGTTCCAAACGATCGCGTTCCACAAAATCTCACTCGCAAGATGATTTAAATGGCCATCAATTTACGGGAATTAAACACTAAATTCCTTCCATTTGGCCTATAAATTAATGACAGAGATTTAAAAATCATGTTATATTGTGAATTCATGTGCGAATGTTATTTGGACACTTAGGCTATTTAAAAATGTTAACCTTTTCTTAAGAAATGGATAGATGTTTAGATCTAGTAATTGAATTTTGTAATTAGCTACAATTATGAATCTAACTACTTATATGCTTTAATTTCAGGTCATCCAAGTAAGATTGTTTCATATTTGTTTCAGAATGCTTCAATCTATAATAACTGAAAATTTCATTCAGTTCTCTTAATTTTTAAGGAAGTTATGGGCTTTTGACTGTCCTCGATCACAGCTTTTGAATTAAGTCAATGGAAAAGCAATAGGGAACAAGATGCTAATTTCAGAGTATAAAAATGGCCATAACTTTTTTTAATACTGAAGATATGAAAGTGAATTAAGTGTCAAATTAAACTTTTTTTTATGCTTTATCTGATGGGATAAATTGTAGACTTGATTTTTACAATCTCAAAAGTTTGTAACATTGCTACAATAAGGGCGATATTATAAGTGAGGAAAAGAAATGGGGAAAGAGTGTGGGAAAGAGTTGGACAATACCGAGGTGATGTTCACAAACCGAGGTGACGTTGACAAACAGGCTCGTCGGCCCAATAGGTCCATGCCGACCATTAGATGAGCCTGTTTCCAAGCTGTTTCCTGCAATTAATCAATGTCAGAAGAAACATTTCCCGTGATACAGCTATCATAGAAGTATAAGAACTTGTGAGGCATAGAAAGGATCGATAGTTAAGATGAGGTAGTTGAAGGGATTATTGCAACATTTAAGAAACAATTAGATGAATACATGGATAGGACAGTTTTAGAGGGATATAGGCCAAAAGCAGGTCGATGGGACTGGTGTAGATGGGACATGTTGGTTGGTAAGGGTGTTGGGCAGAAGGACCTGTTTTCAGGCTGTATGACTATGATTATGATTCTGAATGTGAAGGGGAGAGAGGAGATGTGGAGGGAAGGAGAGTGTCAAGGTAGCAAAGAGAGGAAGTGGGAGGGTCACTCAGGAAAGGAGGGAGTGCTAAAGGTATAAATGTAGGCACAATATAGCAAATGAACCTACTATGGGTAGGTGGCATAGTGGCGCAGCGGTAGAGTTGCTGCCTTACAGCGCTTGCAGCGCCGGAGACCCAGGTTCGATCCCAACTATGGGTGCTGGCGTAGGAAGGCACGGCGACATAGCAGTAGAGCTACTACTTTACAGCGCCAGAGACCTGAGTTCAATCCTGCTTGGTTGTATGGAGTTTGTACATTCTCCCTGTGACCGCATGGGCTTTCTCCGAGATCTTCGGTTTCCTCCCACTCTCCAAAGACCTACAGGTTTATAGGTCAATTGGATTTGGTATTAATGTAAATTGTCCCTTGTGTGTGTAGGATAGTGTTAATGTGTGTGGAGCGGTGGGCGTTGAGGACTCGGTGGCTAAAAACTAAAAGCTAAAAACTAAAACAAGCAGGTGGCCTGGCTAAAATGGCACGTCGGAGAATTATCTCAAGGGAAGTTAGGCAGCATCTCTTCAGTTAGCTGGCCTGATGCACCTGGCACCATTTATTGTGTGAGTCTAAGAATTAGTGAATCCAACACTGTCAGGATCTGATTTCAAATTAGGGCCCAGAGCTACCAAGGCCCTGGTTTTATTTTAAGCAGTTGTCTAGAATCAGTATAAAATAACAGCTCATACAAGCTGCATCCATCAAGAACACAATAATTATGCTGCGCTACTGGTAAATATGGCACCACATTATATAAGGGCCAGTTCCCATCACACCCCCAATCTTCACATAAATCTTTCACCGTGTGTGGGAGAGCGCCTGAACTGGCATGGAAGGAATACGTTATTAAAGTATGGGCTGCCTCACAGAGTTGCTACCTCACAGCGCCAGAGATCCAGGTTCGTTCCTGACTACGGATGCTGTCTGTATGGAGTTTGTACATTTTCCCTGTCACTGCGTGGGTTTTCTCCGGGTGCTCCGGCTTCCTCCCACACTCCAAAGTCGTACAGGTTTGCAGGTTAATTGGCTTCGGAGTCAGGGGATATGGGGAGAAGGCAGGAACGGGGTACTGATTGGGGATGATCAGCCATGATCACATTGAATGGCGGTGCTGGCTTGAAGGACCGAATGCCTACTCCTGCACCTATTGTCTAAATATTGTAAATTGTCCCTAGTGTGCAGGATGCTGCTAGTGTATGAGGATCGCTGGTCGGTGTAGACGCAGTGGGATGAAGGGCCTGTTTCCGCGCTAAACGGTCAGGTCAGGTCAGATCGTGGGGAGTTCCTCCCGCCACGGGTACCATGTAATCCCGTGCTACCTGCTCCATGGTCGGACAGTCGGCGACTAAATCATCTCCCCCACCTAGTTTGCCAGGTGAGGAGGGGGCTGTGGACCTCCAGCAGGACCAAAAACAAGACCTGTCAAAGGGCGGATGAGCTTCTAGCGAGCCAACGGCCATCCACACTTCAGTAGAAGTTGCGATCACTTTCGTACACGGCATTGTAAGGAATGATGATAAAGCACACACACCAAAATCTGTTACTTCCAGTGGCAGAAGTCCGCAGGAACTGGCGGTCAGAGATGTGTGGTGCGTCCGTCACCGTTCCCGTTGGAAACCAACGCCACTGCGTCGCTAATGTTTTCAACGATGATGAATGAATCTCCAAACAAAACTAAACTAAACTAAACTAAAGTAGCATCTTGACTTGATGGAGCAGAATTCCTAAACTCCGAACTGTAAACCAACTGGAAAATTATTGTGGATAGTTTGCTGGAGGCAGAGAATTGCAATACCATTTTCTTGCTGCCATAAGTTGCAATAATAATGTTTTAAATGTGTCTGGACCAATAAATGGATCGAAATGATTTTGAACGGTATGGATGAAATGCGGGTAAATGGGACTAGCATAGTTGGGCATCTTGGTCAGTATGGATAAATTGGGCCAAAGCACCTGCTTCCATGCTGTATGTCTTTATGACTTTGTGCCATTAGTTCCCTGTGTTTTCCTGCTAACTAATTTATTCCAATCAGTGAGTGGTGGGCTGAAGGTCCAGTTTCCGTGCTGTAACTCTAAGCTCTCTCTCTCTCTCTCTCTCTCTCTCTCTACTCAAATCGACTGGCACTGATGATGTCCTGTATACAATATTAAATTGAATCAAGGAAATTTAAGGCAAATGGATCAATCAGGTTCTCGCGAAAATGACAAAGTGTGTTTCAATCCCCTTCCACTTTCTTGGCCTTTACCCCACCAGATGCTCATAAAAATTATTTTTAAACGTGATTCATGTGACCATTTCAGTCAGAACTCCAGACAGAGTTAGAATAAATGTCCTCAATTCATCTTGCAACTTTCTTCTGATTACCTTAAATCTTTGACTTTCTGGTTATTGAACTCCCTCAACATCTTTGATAAGAAAAATATGCTCTTGGAATCTACTCTATCAAAACCTGCCCCGATATTATACGCTTCAATTAAATCTTCCTCCAGCTGTCTCATATTTAAAGAAAACAACCACATTCTTTTCATGTAAACTTCGCAAGCCCTGGCAGCTCACTCATAAATCTCCTTCACTTTCTCTGGTACTTTCACATCCTTCCTTCAATGTGCACGCAGTATTTTATCCATCGCCTAATAATTCCAGTATGTCCTCTTGTTCAATGAATTCCTCATCCAGCAAAATCAATTCTGGTCCTTCTTCACTGCCTTATCTACCAGTGGATAAACTTGTAATGAAGTAGTACATTGAAGATTTCCTGGTTCAAGAGTTGGTCTGTTTGCTGGATGCGGAGAAATTAAGTAGACTAGACCTGTGCTCTCTAGAGTTCAGATGAATGAGAGAAGAACTCATTGAAACTGATAGAGATTTTACAGCATTCCCCTGGCTGATGCAAGAAACGTTCTTCACTGGGTGAGAAGTCTCAGAACAAGAGTCCACAGGAGACAGTTTAGTTTAATTTAGTTTAGTTTAGTTTAGTTTAGTTCAGTCTAGTTTAGTTTAGTTTAGAGATACAGTGTGGAACCAGGACCTTCGGCCCACGATCTGTGCCAACCAGCGATCCCCGTACACTAACGCTATCCTACACGCACTGGGGACAAGTTACAATCTTTTACCGAAGCCAGTTAACCTACAAACCTGCACGTCTTTGGACTGTGGGAGGTAACCGGAGCACCCGGAAAAAACCCACACGGTCACAGGGAGAACAGACAGCACTCATGATCAGGATCCAACCCGGGTCTCTGGCTCTGTAAGGCAGCAACTCTACTGCTGCGCCACTGTGCCGCCCCAGAATGGTTCAGAAAACCATTCGGCTGGTGTTGATGTTTGTACTCAACATTTGAGCATTGGCATAGCATGGATGATTCCTATAAGGCTGATGGTCATTTCATGGAAGATACTTGTAAGGCAAGTGGTGCAGCAGGATTGATCACAAAGGGATCAATATATAGTGGATATATTTAAGGCAGAGATAGATAGATTGTTGATTAGTACGGATGTCAAGAGCTATGGGGAGATGGCAGGAGAATGGGATTAGGACGGAGAGAGAGACCAGCCATGATTGAATGGCAGAGTAGACTTGATGGGCCAAATGGTCTAATTCTACTCCTATCATTAATGACCTTATGAATATATGTTGGCATTGATGTCCCTTGAGAGTATTGCATGAATCAGGCCTTGTAGTGCCGTCAACATGCCTCTGAGGGTGGCACAGTGGCACAGAGGGCAGCACAGCGGTCGAGCTGCTGCCCTACTGCGCCAGAGACCCAGGTTCGATTCTGACTATGGGTGCTGTCTGTATGAAGTTTGTACGTTCTCCCAGTGGCTGCATGGCTTTCCCCCGGGTGCTCCGGTTTCCTCCCACGCTCCAAAGACGTACAGGTTTGTAAGTTAATTGGTTTCTGTGAATTGCCCTTAATGTGTAGGACAGAACTAGTGTATGGGTGATTGCTGGTCAGCAGGGACTCACAGCAAGCCAAAGGCCCTGTTTCCATGCTGTATCACTAAACTAAACTAAACTAAACTAAACTAAACTAAACTAAACTCTAAACTAAGACTTCACAATTTCAAACAAGCTTTTTGAACGAGAGAATCCAATCTGTGGTTGCAAATCACCACCCTCATGATATCTTGTGAGCAAAGACTAAGTGAGGACCTCTTCAGCATTCTTAAAGATGTTTGCATCACAACATGTAGCAGTTCAATTCAGTTTAGTTTATTGCCATGTGGACTGAGGTACAGTGAAAAGCTTTTGTTGCGTGCTATCCAGTCAGCAGAAAGACAATACATGATTGCAATTGAACCAATTGTCCATAGAAACATAGAAACATAGAAAATAGGTGCAGCAGTAGGCCGTCCAGCCCTTCGAGTCAGCACCGCCATTCAATATGATCACGGCTGATCATCCTAAATCAGTACCCAGTTCCGGCTTTTTCCCCATAACCCTTCTTTCCCTTAGCCCTAAGATCTAAATCTAACTTTCTCGTGAGAACATCCAGTGAATTGGCCTCCGCTGCCTTCTGTGACAGAGAATTCCACAGATTCATAACTCTCTGGGTGAAAAAGCTTTTCCTCATCTGTCCTAAATGGCCTACCACTTATTCTTAAACTGGATTCCCCCAACAGCGTCTACCCTGGCCAATCCTCTAAGAATTTTATTTGTTTCTATAAGATCCCCTCTCAACCTTTTAAATTCCAACAAGCCCAGTCAACCCATTCTTTCATCATACGTCAGTCCAGCCATCCCGGAAATTAACCTGGTGAACCTATTGTACTCCCTCAATAACAATAATGTCCTTCCTCAAATTAGGAGACCAAAATTGCACATAATACTCCAGGTGCAATCTCACCAGGGCCCTGACAACCGCAGTAGGACCTCCTTGCTCCTAAACTTAAATCCTCTTGCATTTGGCTTTCTTCACTGCCTGCTGTACCTGCATGCATACTTTCAGTGACTGATGAACAAGCACACCCAGGTCTCGTTGCACCTCCCCTTCTCCTAATCTGACACCAGGGTCTCGACCCGAAACGTCGCCTATCTCCTTCGCTCCTTAGATGCTGCTGCACCCGCTGAGTTTCTACAGCCTTTTGTGTACCCTCGATTCTCCAGCATCTGCAGTTCCTTCTTTAACACCATTCAGATAATAATCTGCCATCCTGTTCCTGCCACCAAAGTGGATCACCTCACATTTGTCCACAGGTCCCATGCATGTTCCTGGGACCAGCAGTCAATGTTAGCAGGAAAGACAGAGGCAAAAATATATGGCATAGTAATTTGGCCCTCCGTATTTTATAAGCCTGCATCTGTCTTGATTTAGACGAGAGGTCTAGATTTAAAAAGGAGATTCATCTTTAATTTTGAATTGTAGTAATGGTTCCTTCTTTTCTTGAGTGTTAGGTTTGGATGAGTCAGAATCCAGAGAGAGACAGAAAAAAAAAATGCTCTTTATTGGTGGTTAAAAGTACCAGTGCTAATGATTTATCATGTTTTGGATCTTTTTATCTGTACCATCATGTTTAATCTAATAAACTGTTAATGAGAGAGATAAGTTCCACGTCATTAAGGAAGCCAGGGGGAGATGTATATATTTACTTTAAAGTAAACACTCGTGCATCAATTTTCAATGTACGTTTGAGCTTTTGGTGAGGTTTTGAGTTAACAAATGGTTGCGAGTCAGCCCGGGATTATTAATGACGTCGTAGAGCGGTTTGACAGAGTGATTTTGTGAGCTTGCTCGTGGCTAGTAGTCAGACATATTTCCAGCGCCTATTAATCTCCCGGCCCAACAACAGCCAGCCAGCCAGCAGTACGCAGTAAATCCTTAGCAACCGTAATGTGCAAGAAACCTGTTTGATGAACTGGCCGTGTCCTTTAGATTTAATGCTGTTCTCAAAGGCCGCTGATGGAACCTAAACATTACCTGCACCGGGGATAGAGTCATGGTGGCAGAAAATTGAAATCCTAACGCAAAATTTACGGCGCCATCTGAAAATAAAGCTTCTCTTACCCCACCAATTACAACAGCTGGCAAATTGTCTATTTTCATTCGAGTTTTTGATTGGGGCACAGTGCTATGTTAGGTAATTGCTTTTCAAGTCTACATTTCATCATCCTCTGGCATAAAGTATATGAAAGTGTATTACTTCTGCAAAGGTGTTTAACTTAAGCAAAGCGAGATAGCAGCAGATATTAACTAAGCAGATGCCTTTGCTATGACAAAGAATTTGCTCTAATTTTAATGCAATATAAAAGTAGCTGCCTATTATAGTCCATGAAGGGAGTGGATGGTTATTCCAGTATAAAGTCTGGTAGCTGCAGGAAATGGATGAATTAGTATAAAGTTAGTATGCATTTCTTTGTAAATAAAATGTATTACGAGGTAAATAAACGCTTGAAGAAGATATGCTGCCTTCTCTTCCACTCATCTCTTCCACACAGTTCCTAACAGAGAATATTCTGTACTTCAGAATAATTTTGCGTTAAACCTGCCACGTTCAATATAATGGCATTTCTGAATTCTATCGTTGACACCTCATTCCTTGCTATCGCTGCCACGGCAAAGATAGTAAAAATAATTATAAACTATTTCCATGAGCATAGAAAATGAATGCTTACAATGAATTCCAAATGAGAATGGACTGGTTAAATTAATTTTGTACGTGTACGTGCAAAGTGCAGATTCCAGGGCTCATGGAAGCTAAAAGCCACCATCTGCTTATAGTTAATCTGCAATTATATGCTACCATGCTTAACGCATTCATTTATGTTCCTCTACCATATTTCACCTTAAAAGAAAGAATGGGAAGTAAATAAGAATGGATTAACTGTTCTCGTGAAAAGTCAATGGATCGGTAAAAGCTGGCTGTTGATCCATGAAGAGAAATGTCAGTGTTAGACGATGAAGATAAATGGTCTTTATCTTGGTCTTTCGGGTGCCTCCTTTTTAGTGTGTTAATACGATAAAGGAGAAGGCACAAGGAATTGCAGATGCTGGTTTGCAAAAGAAGACACAAAGTGCTGGAGAAGCTCCATGGGTCAGGCAGCATCTCCGGATAACATGGATAGGCGACGTTTCAGATTAGGACTGAGACCAGTCTGATTGTCGTAGGGCGGAGAAAACAGAAGGAGACGTGGAGGAGGGGGGGAAGGAGAAGGGGATAACGGGACAAAGCCTGGCAAGTGACAGGTGGAGTGTGTAAGAAGGAACTGCAAATGCTAGTTTACACCGAAGATAGACGCAAAATGCTAGAGTAACTCAGCGGGACAGGCAGCATCTCTGGAGAGAACGAATGGGTGATGTTTCGGGTGATGAAGGGTCTGGGCCCGAAACCTCACCTGTTCCTTTATTCCTGAGATGCTGCCTGTCCCGCTGAGTTACTCCAGCATTTTGTGTCTACCTTCAGTGACAATAGGATACAGGTGATCAGGGTTATGAAAGGCAGATTGTTGGAGAAAGGCCAGAGATGAAAACACAAAACTGATGTAAGGATATAAAGGATCGAAGAGGGGCGAAGTGTGAAGCCAGAGGAAAGAATATGGGTGGAATGGGTTGGTAAGATGTGGAATGGGAGAAATGGGTGCACATACAGATGGGGACACATGGAAGAGAGGGCGAAAAGGTAAGGGGGGTGTTTGTGGATGAGTTATTTAAATTGGAGAATTCAATGTCACTTAGAAACATAGAAACATAGAAATTAGGTGCAGGAGCAGGCCATTCGGCTCTTCGAGCCTGCACCGCCATTCAATATGATCATGGCTGATCATCCAACTCAGTATCCTGTACCTGCCTTCTCTCCATACCCCCTGATCCCTTCAGCCACAAGGGCAAAACTTAAATTGGATAATGCAAGGAGTAGGCCATTGGACTGACAGGTGGGGCTGAGAAACGCCCTCATGTTAGGCTTGACCCTCGTTGCAATGAACCAGCCACTCAAAAGGCAAAAGGCAAGGTGGTGTTCAGACACATCGCGAAAACAGGGACTGATAGTGGTGCTTGTTTAGAGCTGATGCTTCTTGGCTCCTGATCCCCTGATCCCCTCCCTGCTCCCTGCTCACTCTCCCCTGCTCACTCCCCCCCTCTCCCTGCCCCCCCTCTCCCCTGCCCCCCCCCTCGCTGGACTCCCCTTCCCTGCCCCCTCTCCCTGCCCCCCTCTTGACTCTGCCCACCCTCTCCCGTCCCCCTCTCTCCCTGCCCCACCCTCTCCCGGTCCCTCCTCTCTCACTGCCCCCCCCCCTCTAACTGCCCAACCCTTCTCCCTGCCCCCCTTCTCTCTGCCCCCGTCTCCCTGCCCACCCCCTCTCCCTGCATGCCCACATATTCCGTGTCCACCCTTCCCCTCACCCTGCCCACCCTCTCTGTGCTCCCCAGCTCTCCCCACCCACCCTCTCCTTGCCTGGAGAATGTACAAACTCGGCACAGCCAAGCACCCTTAGTCAGGATTGAACCAGGGTCTCCGGCGCTGCAAGGCAGCAACTTTACCACTGCACCGCCGTGTAGTTGTATTATCAATTATTACATTTTCAATGGTTCAACGCTCTGTTGCTAGAGCTCTATTAAAATTTGCCCCCATTGCTTCTGCTCTAGGTCTTTGAAGAAGTCATCCAATGTAAAGAACTGTCTAATTAAGTGTCATAAAATGAATACAACTGTGACTATATATGAATGCTTCAAGTAATTACTTCATTTCATTCTACATATTTTTCTACAAATGGCATTTTCTATGAATGCATTTCTCTCAACTCATTATTATGTAACACAATAGGTGGTAACCAGAGATTTTCAATTACTAGGGAAAGTGTTCTCCAGTACGTTTCACGAGCTTGCAAATGGACAGCTTTCTCGGAGCTTTGGCATTGACCTTTGAACAATCTCGATGCTACGCTAAACGTGAATGGAAAAGTACACATCAAGTTGAAAGGCAGAAAATACACTGGAAGACTGTAGCAGCCCGCTCTCCATGTCCCTGCCCAGAGTCATCTTGGAAAGGTAATTCCCTTTCATGAGCCAAATGGCAAAAATAACAGGAATATGCACTTACGTGACACCGTGAAAGGCCTGGATAGAATGGATGTGGAGAGGACGTTTCCAGTTGTGGGAGGGTCTAGGACCAGAGGCCATAGCCTCAGAATAAAAGGATGTAGCATTAGAAAGGAGATGAGGAGGAATTTCTTTATTCAGAAGGTGGTGAATCTGTGGATTTCATTGCCACAGACGGCTGTGGAGGCCAAGTCAATGGATATTTTTAATGTGAAGATTGATAGGATGTTGATTAGTGTGGGTGACAAGAGTTCTGGGTAGAAGGCAGGAGAATGGGGTTGAGAGGGAAGGTAGATCAGCCATGATTGAATGGTGGAGTGGACTTGATGGGCTGAATGGCCTAATGCTGCTCCTACAACTTATGAACTTACGAACCATTAAAGAAATACATTCCCCACA
Source organism: Okamejei kenojei (assembly GCA_035221665.1). Taxonomy (NCBI): domain Eukaryota; kingdom Metazoa; phylum Chordata; class Chondrichthyes; order Rajiformes; family Rajidae; genus Okamejei; species Okamejei kenojei. Next base: position 12,641,670 of record CM069152.1, on the reverse strand, counting down.
ATGCCTCTTTGGGGCATTACTGGAACATTAGGATGGGAACCACGGAAAATGAAACAATTGGTAATGCTGCCTTACAGCGCCTTACTGCCCGTGACCTGAATGGGTTTTCCCCAAGATCTTCAGTTTACTCCCACATTCCAAAGTTGTACAGGTTTGTAGGTTAATTGGCTTTGTAAAAATTGTAAATTGTCCCTAGTGTGTAGGATAGTGCTAGTGTACGGGGTGATCGCTGGTCAGTGCGGACTCATTGGGCCTAAGAGTCTGCTTCCCCACTGTATCTCTAAACTAAACTAAAAAAGACAGCCAATTCCTTTGGTCAAGAAGGAAGGAAGATCATTTATTGAACACAAAGTGCTGGAGTAACTCAGCAGATAAGACAGTATCTCATGGATAGGCGACGTTTCGGGTCGGAACCCTTCTTCAGACTGTCCTCCATGTTCTCCGGAGATGCTGCCGGACCCGTGGAGTTGCATAGAATCTTTGTGATCTGTCAACTCTGTCATCCATTTCGGTCAACTCACTATCATTTGCACTATAGGTGAGAATCTTTGACATCATGGTTTTGACACAAACATTGTGGGCCGAAGGCGTAGAATCTTTGGGTACTACGCAAGATTCCAGCATCCTTCTGTCTCCAAGAAAGGTAATTTACATCGTTCAATTTTGTACCTGTATAAATCATATTGTTGTTATACATTTCCAAACTGACAGGCCTTGCATTTAATTTTAATTCATTTCCCCCCATTTCTGCCTTTGCACACTGTTAATATAATACCTTTTTTTATGGGCCTGTCCCACTTGGCGATTTTATAGGCAACTGCTGGCGACTGTCATAGGCAACTGCCGGCAACCTGCTACGTCATCCTGGCAACAACCTACGACAGCACCTACGTCAGGAGAAGTCAAGCTACGCTCATTGGCGTCACACCCACTGTCGCCGAAAAATGTCCAACATGTTGAAAATTTAGCGGCCACCAGAAAGACACTACGGCTTGAGGAGATTACTCCTGGCGACCACCGGAGAACATGTGGGGACAAACTAGTAGTTGCCTAAAAAATCGGCTAAGTGGGACAGGCCCATTACTTCCTTCCAAATTCACCCAGATTTACAAACACTCCTTCTGTTTATTTCACAATACTTTAAACCTCTCTGGATAGGGAAATAGATCCGCCCCTTTCCTCTTCTTCTTCGTCTTGCGAATGGCGTGCACAGCCTAAAGTTGCAAGTCAACTTGTTCTAATTTGATCTATTTGTTTGTGCACGTCGGGTTGATTGCATTAGTCGAAACAGGGAGGACCACGTGAAGGTTGCAATCTCCCACCCCCGCCCCTTTCCTCCACATCATGTTATTAACCAGTCACACCTCCCATAGGTCATGTGTAGTAAGGAACTGCAGATATTGGTTAGCACCGAAGACTGCCAAAATGCTGGAGTAACTCAGCAGGACAGGCAGCATCTCTGGATAAAAGGAATGAGTGACTTTTCGGGTCGAGACCCTTCTTCAGACAGACTGACAGTCTCCTATCCAGAAATGCTGCCTGTCCCGCTGAGTTACTCCAGCATTTTGGCAATCTCCCAGAGGTCATGATGCATGATAATTCTGAGCTAAAGTCAGCTGGAAAAGTTGCTCTCACTAAAGTTGATCTGCAACGCTCCAGTGATCTCCAGTAAAGGCAACAGAAAGCTTACACAAAGGAGCTATGGATAAGAGTTTATCTTTAAACTTAAAGATCTATTTATCTTTGAATTTAAATGTAAAGATTTAGGAACAATTGCATTTAAGCATGGTTGAACTTTGAATTTAAATTTAAGAATTTAGTAATCGTTTAGTAATCGTAGAATTTAGCATAGTTTAAATGGATATTAAACTAAATGTACACCATTGAGGTTCCATAGCTGGGTTTACTCAGAATCAACAATTTAAAAAATAAATTGTGATCTATTTTTGATTTTTGCACTACATACTTAGTTCCAAAGTAAAAACATGGAACTGCAGATGCTGGTTTACTAAAAAGACACAAAGTGCTGGAGTATCTCAGTGGGTCCCGGCAGCATCCCCGGAGAATATGAATAAGTGATGTTTCAGGTTGGGGAGAGACCCGATCCGAAACGTCTCCTATCCATGTTCTCCAGGGATGCTGCCTGACCCGCCAAGTTACTCCAGCACTTTGTGTCTTTTTTTCTACTTAGTCCCAATATGTTCTAACGTGTTCATTAAAATTGAACAATGGTATATTTAGCTTTGGTTATTATTCCATCTGCCAAAGGTCCATTCAATATTGATTGTTGTAACAACGTTAGTTATGGATTTTAATTTAGTGGGATGCTATTGCATCGGCTAATTCACAATAATCCTTTCTTTGTGGCACTGTGTGTATGGATTTTTGAAAGCAGAAATTTAATTTTATTTTAAAAAAAATTTGTATTGGCATGTCATAATCTTAGTTTATTCCGTATAAAATTCTAAGAGTTTGAGATGAGGCTGAAATTCTCGATCAAGAAGAGTGCTTTTTTAATATGTGTCCAATCTTTCCATAGGACACAAAAGATGCTGCTTTTTAGTCGATTTTACCTGCTAGAGGTTTGGTGAACAAAAACATTTCATCTCACTATCTCGAGCATTTCAACAAATAACACTTTTCATGGAATTTGTCGTTTCACAAGACTTTAATTTTCTTGTTCAGACATATTAGATATCCCTTCGATGAAAATTAAATTATGAAGTACTTTAATTACGGTAATGTTGGAATTCAACTCCTATCTCTCCTTTGTAATTGGGTCTTTTCACAACTTTTCGGCAACTGGGAAAATCACTGTATTCTTTCACACTGCGTTTTGGTTAAACTGATGCTACGCGCACACTCACATGCACAAGCACACACACACACTCACACGCACGCTCACACACACACACACTCGCACGCACACACTCACATGCACACCTACACGTACACTCACACGCACATTCACAAGACACACTCACACGCACACACTCACATGCACACGCACACTCATGTTTGAACTTAGAGATTTGTAAGACTTGTAAAGACAAAGCAACAGTACCATGGGGCAAGTGGTAGGAGATAGACAATTGCCAGAAGCACTCGAGGCAAACTACCGTAAACAACCTCATCCTGCCAAAATATAAGACCCCACACTTTGCTGCTGCAAACACCATTTGCCAAGTTTTGATTCACATACTCATCTATCTCTAACCCAAGATGTCACCTATTTCTTTCCTCCAGAGATGCTGCCTGACCCGCTGAGTTATTCCAGCTTTTTGTGTCGAAAGTCAGCTAATTGGACCCGGCTGTTACCATTGATGCTGGGGATTGGCCTCTCCTGGCCTGTCGTCCAGGGATAGGGATCAGAGCGGCATCCGAGGTAGGGGGCGCTGTCACTGACTCGCTACCTCGATGACCACACAATGCAACTGGACTGAATGACAAATCTGTTAAAACACAGCACATCCTTTGCAATAACTATGCACCCTCTCCCTTCTTCTATTTTTAGTTTTAATTTTACAGGTACAGCAGGAAACAGACCCTGCGGCCCACCGAGTCCGCACCGACCAGCGATCCCCACACATTAACACTATCCTACGCACACCAGGGACAATTTACATTTATACCAATCCAATTAACCTACAAACCAGTGCGTCTTTGGAGTGTGGGAGGAAACCGAAGATCTCGGAGAAAACCCACGCAATCAGGGGGAGAACATACAAACTCTGTACAGACAGCACCCGTAGTCGGGATCGAACCCAGGTCCCTGGCGCTGTAAGCGCTGCAAGGTAGCAACTCTACCGCTGCGCCACCGTGCTACCCTATTGTCTCTATGTAAGGCCATTAATGTTTTGAGTTAAAAGTGAGAGTATTGCTACATAGCCCGCAGCTGTCTGAACTGCTTGCAGACACCAGATCACTTTCACTTTACAATTAATCCACAGCCTTTAAATGTCTTCATTGCAAAAGGTCACAAACAATCAAAGGAAACAAATAGCCTTGGGCCTCAGTATACAACACTGCAAGTAGGATAGAGTGGAGAGCTCTCTGCACTTATTGGCCTGTGCTATTAGGAGGCAGTGAGAGATGGCAATCTTAGAAGAACTCGGCCTAGTTCAGTTTGGTAATGAGGTGCCTTCCCTGCAACCGATTCATGATCAACCCCTCACCCTTTCCTTTCTCACCTGAAGGCTAAGATGCGGGCTAAGGAAACAAAGAACTGCAGATGCTGCTTTACAAAAAAAGACACCAAGTGCCGGAGTCATAAGGTCATAAGGAATAAGAGTAGAGTTAGGCCATTCGGCCCATCAAGTCTACTCCACCATTCAATCATGGTTGATCTATCTCTCCCTCCTAACCCCATTCTCCTGCTTTCTCCCCATAACCTCTGACACTAATCATGAATCTATTTATCTCTGCCCTAAAAAAATCCACTGACTTGGCAGTAGCCAAGTAACTCTACGGGTCAGGCAGCATCTCTGAAGTAAATGGAAAGGAGACGTTACGGATTGGGACCCCTCTTCAGACTGATTACTTTACCTTTACTTTAGAGATACAGCGGGGAAACAGGCCCTTCGGCCCACCAAGTCCACGCCGACCAGCGCTCCCCGCATACACTAACACTACCCAACACACGAGGGACTAAGCTATTCATGTTTCCGGATGAATAACACTAATGCTGCAATGCAAAATAAATCCGACTCGGTGCCAGGTTACAGATGGGTGAGTGTGTGAACCAAAACTTGGCATATGGCCTTTGCCTAGTTGCGGTTGCTGTGGAGTACACTGGGCAGCACGTAATCCTGGGCAAAGACTGGTTTACAAGACTGGAAAGTAATTGGGCCGAAGTGCTTACTGCTGCAGTTGGCGCGTGTTGAGATTACTGCATGATTCATCCCATCTTGCTGGTGAAAGTTCAATTTTCACTGCCAGCCAGAAGATGAAGAATTTTCTAGTGGCAACCAACGTGGCTGCTCAAGCAAGATAGATTGCTAAAGCACCCCGGCGAACACACGGCCTTAACAAGTATCCAAATAAAACTTTATAGCCTTTCTATAATCGCGTGTTTTGAATTATCAACCAACCAACGATGTCTGGAAAAGTGATGATGAGTGTCATTCCAAGAGTTCTCTGGCAAAGGATTGTAGACGGGCTATACTCTGAATATGCTGCAGTTATTGATCTTCTCACCTATCACTGTTGCTGCAATTGTTTTCAGACTATTGGAATGAAATTCAAAGCAAGAAATATTCCCCCCCTGAAATTGTCCGCTTTGAGTCCAGTTACACCAATGCGCTCTGCACATTATGATATTCCTTCTTAACTAGGAACCAGGTGCTTTCCGAAGTCATTTATTGTCCACAGCTGATACCATCAGCCCGCCTATACTTGAGAGAGATCCAAGTTTAGTTTAGAGGTGCAACATGGCAACAGGTCCTTCGGCCCACCGAGTCCGCACCGACCAGCGATCCCCGCACATTAACACGATCCTGCACCAAGGACAATTTACATTTATACTGAGCCAATTAACCTCCAAACCTGTCCGTCTTTGGAGTGTGGGAGGAAACAGAAGATTTCGGAGAAAACCTATGCAGGTCATGGGGAGAATGTACATACTCCGTACAGACAGCACTCGTCGTCAGGATTGAACCCCCCCCCCACATAACCTGCATCCACCTATTCCTGGCCAGACTTTGTCCTGCCCCACCTCCTTGTACCATGTATCTTGTACCTTCCGAAGAGTCCACGAGGGACTATACTGGAAGTTGGCCAATTTTATACTGGACAATTTTTACATTTATCAAGCCAATTAACTTACAAACCTGTACGTCTTTGGGATGTGGGAGGAAACCGAACAATCTCCGAGAAAACCCATGCAGGTCATGGGGAGAACGGACAAACTCTGTACAGACAGCGCCCGTAATCAGGATCGAACCCAGGTCTCTGGAGCTGCATTTTGCTGTACGGCAGCAACTCTTCCGCTGACTGACACGGTTGAGCCACCCTTCTAGCTTTATTCCCCTCCTACTCCCGACAGGGCGGCATAGTGACGTAATGGTAGAGTTGCTGCCTCACAGCGCCAGAGACCCGAGTTTGAACCTGACCATGGGTGCCGTCTGTGTGGAGTTGTATGTTTTCCCTGTGACCCTGTGGGTTTTCTCCAGGTGCTCCAGTTTCCTCCCACACTCCAAAGATGTACAGGTGTGTAGGTTAATTGTCTTCAGTAACATTGTAATTGTCCTAGTGTGCAGGAAAGTGCTAGTGTGCGGGGTGATCATTGGTCAGTGCGGGCTCGGTGGGCCGAAGGGCCTGCTTCCACGCTGCATCTCTAAAGACTGGAGTTTCCCTCCTCTTCCTTTACCTCATAGAGTCATTGAGAAAGACAGCGTGGAAGTTAGCCCTTTGGCTCACCATGACCATGCCTAGTTGTACTCATCTCATTTTCTATCACCCAACCCATAGCCTCCATGCCATGATATTTCACATGGTCCTCGAAATAATTATTAAATGTTGAGAATACCTGCCTCCACCTTCCACTCTGGCAGTGTCTTCCTGGTTTCATAAATATTTTCTCCCCTCTAAATCCCCTATCCTTGTCTTAGACCAATGCCCTCTGGCCATAGGCTCCTCTGCTGAGAGGAAAGGCTTCCTATTAACTCTGCTAACGGTCCCTCTCATGACTTTATCTGGTCCCTGCTCAGCTAGTTCCACTCCAAGAATAACACCCGTGCCTAGATCCCACGGATCAGATCAAAGGAAAAGATGCAGGGGACTTACAGTGGGGAGATTGAACCTGAAAGGACCATTTTCTGTAGTTTAGTTTAATTTAATTTAATTTAATTTAGCTTAGTTTAGTTTAGTTAGTTTAGTTTAGTTTAGTGTGGCGAATACAGGGTGGAAACAGGCCCTTTGGCCACCGAGTCCGAGCCGATTTATGATCACCCGTACACTAGTTCTATGCTATCCCACTTACACATCATACACACTAGAGGCAAATTGCAGAAGCCAATTAACCTACATACTTTCACGTCTATTCCTCGACAAACGGGGAATTGCAGACCAGTTAGTCTAACATCGGTAGTGGGGAAACTGCTAGAGTCAATTATTAAAGATGGGATAGCAGCGCATTTGGAAAGTGGTGAAATCATTGGACAAAGTCAGCATGGATTTACGAAGGGTAAATCATGTCTGACGAATCTCATTGAATTTTTTGAGGATGTAACTAGTAGAGTGGATAAGGGAGAAGTAGTGGATGTGTTGTATCTGGACTTTCAGAAGGCTTTCGACAAGGTCCCACACGAGATTGGTATACAAACTTAAAGCACACGGTATTGGTGGTTCAGTATTGATGTGGATAGAGAACTGGCTGGCAGACAGGAAGCAAAGAGCAGGAGTGAACGGGTCCTTTTCAGGATGGCAGAACAGTGACTAGTGGGGTGCCGCAAGGCTCAGTGCTGGGACCCCAGCTATTTACAATATACATTAATGATTTGGACGAGGGAATTAAATGCAACATCTCGAAGTTTGCGGATGACACGAAGCTGGGGGCGGTTTTAGCTGTGAGGAAGATGCTAGGAGGCTGCAGGATGACTTGGATAGACTGGGTGAGTGGGCAAATGCATGGCAGATGCAGTATAATGTGGATAAATGTGAGTTTATCCAAAAAACAGGAAGGTAGACTATTATTTGAATGGTGACCGATTAGGAAAAGGGGAGATGCAGCGAGACCTGGGTGTCATGGTACACCAGTCACTGAAAGTAGGCATGCAGGTGCAGCAGGCTGTGAAGAAAGCGAATGGTATGTTGGCATTCATAGCAAAAGGATTTGAGTACAAGA
>CM069152.1:12618827-12628827 GCA_035221665.1 Okamejei kenojei | reverse complement strand
AAGGCCGCATTTGGAATATTGTGAGTAATTCTGGGCACCATATCTGTGAAAAGGATGTGCTGTCTCTGGAGGGGATCCAGAGGAGGTTTAGAAGAATGCCCCCAGGAATGAGGAACTGATGATGGGCGTTTGTCGGCACTGAGCCTGTACTCGCTTGAGTTTAGAAGAATGAAGAATGAGGAATAGTGAAAGGATTGGATAGAGTGATTGTGGAGAGGATGTTTCCACTAGTGGGAGTGTCTAGAACTAGAGGTAATAGCCTCAGAATTAAAGGACATTCTTTTAGGAAGGAGAGGAGGAGAAATGTCTTGTCAGTGGGTGGTGAATCTGTGGAATTCTTTGCCGCAGAAGGCTGTGGAGACCGTCAGTGTATATTTTTAAGGCAGAGATATATAGATACTTGATTAGTACAGGTATCAGAGGTTATGGGGAGAAGGCAGGAGAATGGAATTAGGAGGGAGAGATAGATCAGCCATGATTAAATGGCGGAGTAGACTTGATGGGTCCAAATGACCTAATTCTACTCCTATCACTTATGGCCTTATGACTTATGAATGCGAACTGCAGGAAGTACTGTCTGGTACTGAGGTACTGTTTGCCCTTTTAAATGGATGTAAGAAACAGCCTCAACACATCTCAGAGGAATGGGATGTTCAAGGGACAAGAGAGGGTCCATCCTTTTCACAATCCACTGGGACCAGTTACAAAGTGAAAACCCTCGATGTTCATAAACATTCACCTTGCACTAAACGTTATTCCCTTGTCATGTATCTACACACTGTAAATGGCTCGATTGTAATCATGTATTAGAATAGAAAATAGGTGCAGGAGGAGGCCATTCGGCCCTTTGAGCCAGCACCGCCATTCATTGTGATCGTCCCCAATCAATAACCCATGCCGGCCTTCTTCCCATATCCCTTTGATTCCACTAACCCCTAGAGATCTACCTAACTCTCTCTTAAATCCATCCAGTGATTTGGCCTCCACTGCCCTCTGTGGCAGGGAATTCCCCAAATTCACAACTCTCTGGTTGAAAAAGTTTTTTCTCACCTCAGTCCTAAATGGCCTCCCTTTTATTCTAAGACTGTGGCCCCTGGTTCTGGACTCGCCCAACATTGGGAACATTTTTCCTGCATCTAGCCTGTCCAGTCCTTTTATAATTTTATATGTTTCTATAAGATCCCCCCTCATCCTTCTAAACTCCAGTGAATACAAGCCTAGTCTTTTCAATCTTTCCTCATACGACAGTCCCGCAATCCCAGGGATCAATCTCGTGAACCTACGCTGCACTACCTCAATCACAAGGATGTCCTTCCTCAAATTAGGAGACCAAACCTGTACACAATACTCCAGACGTGGTCTTACCAGAGCCCGAGACAACTGCAGAAGAACCTCTTTACTCCTATACTGAAATCCTCTTGTTATGAAGGCCAACATTCCATTAGCTTTCTTCACTGCCTGCTGTACCTGCACGCCAACTTTCAGTGACCGGTGTACAAGGACACCCAGGTCTTGTTTTTCTGCTGCCTGAATAGCAAGCAACAAAAAGTTTTTGGCTATAACTCAGTATAGGTGGCAATAAGCTAAACTGAAGCAGATGCTTTATATTGTCGAGGCAAACAAACATAGACAGGTTGGCTCCTGGTGTGAACCCATCTTTATTTACACACTCTCACATACAGTTAATCATGCAATACTTAATATGTAGGAAGGAACTGAAGTTGGTTAGGTGTTAATTCTGGTTAAACAATATGTAAATATGTGTTTGATTATAAAATATGCAAAAAATCAACAGGGAAAAAATCAAATGAAGGCAGAGGATGGGAAGTGTGGAGGCAGGAACTGCGATTGCTGGTTTACTACGAAGGTAGACATAAAATGCTGGAGTAACTCAGCGGGACGGGCAGCATCCCTGAAGAAAAGTCTGAGTTCTGGAGAGAGGACCCACAAAGTTACTGTGGCATTCTGCGTCTAGGCAATACTTAACCAGTTCTATCGGTCTGAGTCCCGAACATTATCCATTGTGTCTGGGACTGAATGCCGGCACCTTCACTGGGCTCCCAGAATCCAGGGCCAACTAAATATGTCCGGTCCAGCTCGTGTTGATGTGGAGTCAGATATTTCACTTCGCTAAAATCGGCTTGGCTAATGTTCCAATGAATCCCAGTGTTCCTGTTCTGGGAAACTTGCTTGGCCACAGACAGAGGCAGTTCTGCAGACTTTCGGGAAATATGTTGCATACAGTCAAGTAGATGTTTCCCTGCAGCCCAAATGTCCCACATTCTCCTGACTGACCTGACATACATACCACCAAAAAAATCCCACAAAGTGCTGGAGTAACTCGGCGGATCATGCATATCTGTGGAGAACATGGATTGGTGACGTTTTGGGTCGGGACCCTTCTTCAGACTGATTGTGGGGGGAATGAAAGAAAGCTGAAAGAGAGGAGAGTCAGGACAAAGACAGGCGGGAATATCTAAATATAGGCAAGGGGGGATCTCGATAGGCAGGCAGTTGGACAATGGCCAGAGATTTTTAAAAAACAGGTGTGAGACAAAAGGATTGAAGAGTTGCGAATTGTGAAGCCAGAGGAAGGAATGTAGGCGGAGGGGGAGGTGGAGGGGAGAAATAGTCTGAAGAAGGGTCCTGGCTCAAAATTTCACCTATCCATGTTCTCCTGAGATACTGCTGATCCGCTGAATTACTCCAGCACTTTGTGTCTCTCTTCACTGCCAAATAGCATGTTTTGTAAACCGGCATCTATCCTTTTTTCTATGTCTATGCATATCACAAAGCCTTCAGTAACACAGTGTACACCACTGATGCACACCGTGAACGAGTAAATAACTCAACAGCTAAATGCTGCAACAAGAACTCCTCTGCAGTTTTAGCAACTCTGGGAGAGGCCTGAGTTCTGGAGCAGTCCCGGTGAGGCTACCTGCTTCCCTTCTATTGATTCCATTTATACCTCACGCTGCCTTGGCAAGGCCAGCAACACAGTCAAGGATGAGTCGCACCCTGGCCGCTCCCCCTTCTTCCCTCTCCCATCGGGCAAAAGGTATAGGCGTGAAAACACACACCTCTAGATTCGGGGACAGTTTCTTCCCAGCTGTTATCATGCAACTGAATCATCCTACCACAACCAGAGAGCAGTGCTGAACTACTATCTACCTCATTGGTGACCCTCGGACTTTCCTTGATCAGACCTCGCTGGCTTAACCTTGCACTAAACGTCATTCCCTTATCATGTATCTGTACACTGTGAGTGGCTCGATTGCAATCATGTTTTGTCTTTCTGCTGACTGGGTAGCACACAACCAAAGCTTTTCACTGTACCTCGGTACACGTGACAATAAACCTAACTAAACTAAAGTAAACTGACAGCAGAGTGTCTCTTTAAATCAGGGATAAAACATAAATGAAGCACACCGCGTTCATCTCCAGATACTGTTCAATAGCAGTTAATATGTGTCCCAACTCCTACAGCAATGGCTAGAATATGCACTGCATGACGATCGGTATAATCATTTGTTTCTCTTGATCCTGTGAAAATTCCAGGCATACCAAAATGAATTGCAGGCATGATCTCTCTCGATAAAAATCAATTTTGGACTGTGTGTCGCTGTGTGGCGTGAAAAATATTTAGTGCCACATGATCCAAATTCCAGGTAACAGAAGTATTATGTTGTGGAAAATTTCAGATGTGATACTTGGCCAATTATTTTTGCTGCTGCAATTTTGAAATCGTGACTGGTGGCTTTTCATCAAGGTTACTTTGAATCTCTCACTGACAATCACATTTCACAGCTGGGGATAATGATCTGGCAATTAGATCTTGGCCTACTTGCGAACTGGAGTATTTTGCTCAAGTCACTTTGTACATTTTTTTCCAATGATCACTTCACTTAATTAGATGTAGAATGATAAATTCAATTTATGCTCCTTAATAAACCTATTGTATGTTAAGGATTTCAATCCATAGAATCAAACAAGGCATTGAATTTTTAAAGAATAATGTTTATAACAGGACAATACGTCAAGATGTCAAATTGTGCATTTTATATTTCAAATAAGTAGGTCATAAGGCCATAAGTGATAGGAGTAGAATTAGGCCATTCGACCTATCAAATCCACTCCACCATTTAATCATGGATGACCTACCTTCCCCTCTCAACTCCATTCTCCTGCCTTCGCCCCATAACCCCTGACACCCTTACCAAACAAGAATTGGTCAATCTCCGCCTTAAAAATATGCACCGACTTGGCCTCCACAGCCGTCTGTGGCAATTAATTCCACAGATTCACCACCGACTAAAGAAATTCCACTTCATCTCCTTTCTAAAGGTGCGTTGTGGGATTTAATTCAAGTGTGGAATATATATTTGCAACTTTATTGCCCAACTGAGCTGCATTAACATACTCCACAGTCGCTTTTGCGTGCAATCGCTGGAGATTCGTTTCAGCTGTGTATTTGCTGATGTGAACAGGGGTTTTATATACACTTTCAATATTCATTCAAAATCTTATTCCTCGCATAAGGACCCAAATCACGAAAAATTATAATCTGTCCTTTCAGTTACAAATAGTGAAGTCAACAAGTTGTAATAATCTGAGAGATATCGTAGAATACCATTTTAAATTAGCTAAAATCCATTCATATTTTGCCTTTGACGCAACATTATGGCACAAGGTATTTCAAGTAGGCCAAAGATTTAATAAGTCACGGAAAGTGGTATTAGAAGATGGAGTGAAAGCTTAATCAAAGGGATGGGTTTTCGGGAGGTCATAATCACAAGAAAGGGCGATGGATAAACGGCAGGACTTAATGCTGTTAGGCTGGAAAGGGTGCGGAGAAGATTTACAAGGATGCTGCCAGGACTCGAGGGCCTGAGCTACAGGGAGAGGTTGAGCAGGCTAGGACTTTACTCCGTGGTGCAGGAGGATGAGGGGTGATCTTGCATAAGTGGGCAGGATCATGAGAGGAATAGGTCGGGGAAATGCACGGAATCTTTTACCGAGAGTTTGGGAATCAAGAACCAGAGAGCATGGGTTAAAGGTGAGGGGGGAACGGTTTAATAGGAACTTAAGGGGCAATTTGTTTTACACAAAGGGCAGTAGGTATGTGGAACAAACTGCCAGAGGAGGTAGTTGAAGCAGGCACTATTGCAATGTTTAAAAAAACCTTTGGACAGGTACATGGATAGGATACGTTTAGAGGGATATGTGTCAAATGCAGGCAGGTGGGATTAGTGTAGATGGGCATGTTGGCTGACAAGTTGGGCTGAAGGGCCTGTTTCTACACTGTATCACTATATGACATACTGATCCTATGGCTCTCATAAGTGGATGGGCAAATGTGGTTTCAATCTTATATCTTGCGATCGATGTCATGTCTCGTATTCAAATGTTGTACCCTTTATCCTTCATCTGTCCACTGTGAATGGCTTGATTGAACTCACGTATAGTATTTTCTCTGACTGGATAGCACCCAAAAAAAAATATTTTCTCTGCGCCTCGGTACACATGACAATAATAAACGAAACTAAACTATCTTGGCAAACAAACCCACAGCCAAAAAAGCTAGGGCAAAATTAGTAGTGAATGCAAGAGTAGAGGGGAGAAGGAGGGGAGATTATGAGCCAGGATTGCAGGGACAATTAAAGAAAGGTAATATGTTGGAAGGAACTGCAGACATTGGTTTAAACCAAAGATAGACACTAAAAGCTGGAGTAACTCAGCGGCTGAGACAACATCTCTGGAGAATAGATATCGGTGACGTTTCGGATTGAGACCCTTCTTCAGACGACGCCTCGATCCGAATCGTCACCTATTCTTATCTCCAGATATGCTGTCTGACCCGCTGAACTTTTTGTGTCTATCTAAAGAAAAGTAATGTTACAGAAGGAGCTAAAATACATTGCGTTTACTGCCCTCTAGTTTGCAGATAACGCGAAGATCTGTGCCGGTGTCTGAATCATCGCGGAGATAGAATTAGAAATAGACATTAAATGGTATTAGATATGCACTGAGTTAGTGATATGTTAGAATCAGATAAATATGAGGCACATACATCCCACGCACAGCACATGTATCTTCTCACCACACACCCCTAAACCGTTCCCCTCTGCAACTTCAGACAAGCTCAGTTCTGATGAGGGGTTCTTTGATCTGAAACATTAACACAGATTAATGCTTCAGATCAAAAGATCCGTTTCTCTCTCCACAGATGCTGCTTGAGCTGCTGAGTATTTCTGCAATATTCTGTTTTTATTCCACACCTCATGATGGGTCTGAATTAAGAAACTATTTCAACAGAAGTGTTTCCTTCCAAGACCACAGGCACACTAATATGTCAGGTTTATTATAAGCAGAAAGAACTCTTATTGTTAAACGATCACCTCTTTCTCAATAGGTCAATGGGTTAATTGGTTTAGTTTAGTTTAGAAGACACATCTCGGAAACAGGTCTTTTGGCCCACCAAGTCCGCACTGACCAGCGATCACCCCGTACACTAACACTATCCTGCACACTAGGGACAATTTACAATTTTTACTGAAGCCAATTAACCAACAAACCTATGTCTTTGGAGTGTGGGAGGAAACCAGAGCGCCCGGAGAAAACCGATGGGGAGAACGTACAAACTCCATACAGACAGCACCCGTAGTCAGGGTTGAAGCCGGGTCTCTGGCGCAGTGAGGCAGTAGCTCTACTGCTACGCCACTGTGCCGCCAATACTGATCACGAAAGTTAGGACATCAAGATGCAGATGTACCAGTCGTTGGTGAGACGACACTTGGAGTATTGTGTGCAGTTCTGATCGCCCAGCTGTAGCAAGGATGTCAGTAAATTATAAGGGATGCAGAAAAGATTCACCAAGATGTTATCTGGGCTGGAAGGCTTGAGTTATGGGGAGAGGTTGGATAGGTTGGGACTTTTCTCTTTGGCACATACAAACTCTGTATGTTTGTATGTGCGGATCAGCAGTATCTCAGGAGACAGACAGCATCCATAGTCAGGATCGAACCCGTGCCTCTGGTGCTGTAAGGCAGCAACTCTGTGCTGTGCCACCATGCCATCTCCTGGTTGCAGTAGGTTACCCCTGGGTAAGTGGTGATAGGGCAATTAGAGGGAGGTTAGTGGCTACCAGTACAAGGGGGGGAAGTAACTGGAGTAATGGGATAGATAGGATTAGAATTGGTTTTGATTCATTATTTTTACATGCACCAAAACATAGTGAGAAACGTTATTTGCGTACTATCCAGCCAAATCATACTGTACATGAGTACAATCAAGCAATATACAAGTACAATAGGAGAACCATACCAGAGTGCAGAACATAGTGTTATGGTTTTGTAACCTTACAGTTATAGAGAAACGTGCAGATGTAAAAAAAAATTGTAAGTGCCTCAATGAGGTAGGCTGGGAGACCAGGATTACAGGCTTAGCTTATGAGAGACCAGTTCAGGTCCAGGTCTGATAACAGCGGGGAAGAAGCTGTTCCTGTGTCTTGTGTTTTCAAGCTTTTGTATCTTCTGCCTGACAGGAGAATGGGAAAAAGGGAATGGACGGGTGTAAATAGCCCTTAATTATGTTGGCTGCTTTCCCGAGGCTGCATATAGTCACATAGCACCCTACAGAGACCTAGAGTCATACAGCATGGAAACAGGCCCTTTGGCCCAACTTACTCACGCCGCCCAACATGCCCCCATCTACACTTGTCCCACCTGCCTGGATTTGGCCCATATCCCTCTAAACGTATCCTATCCATGTACCTGTCTATAAATGTTTCTTAAACGTTGCAATATCCCCTGCCTCAAACCTGCCTGTTGTGGAGTGGAGAGTTAGTTTCATATAATGTAGAAACGGAAGAAGGGTCTTGACCTGAATTGTCACCTATCCATATTCTCCAGGGATGCTGCCTAACCTTACTCCAGCACTTTGTGTCCTCTTGTCCTTCAGTTTCCTATAAACCTGGAGTCATGGAGTCATAGGGTCATATTGCACGGAAACAGGCCCTTCGGTCCAACTCATCCATGCCCCATCTAAGCTAATCCCATTTTCCCACATGTCCCTCTTAGCCTTTCCTATCCATGTGCCCACCCAGTGTATTTCAAATGCTGTTATAGTACGTGCCTCCACTCCCTCCTCTGGCAGCTCGTTCCATACACCCACCTCCCTAAACTCTGCCATTTGATGCACGCCTGATGTGGGAATCGTATTGGACTCAAAAGCTTAGTTCATGTCAGTGAGTGCCAGATTAGGTTTTCCAGCTAGAAATTACTGTTAGTGCAGTTCACCACCGGTAAAGTGCATGATTCAACGGCACAGAAATGCAATAAATATGCTGTCTGTCTGAATTTTCAGATACACTTTTTTCATTACAGTAACTGAAGAGACGAAGAAATGAAAGAGAAAGCGGACCGAGGCATCATTAAAATAGAGCGAGCTGGTCGCAGCAACGCTCATCCGACTACCGAGTGTGCAGCAGAAATCGTAAGATACAACAGGCTCAGTCGTTCATGAAATACTGAACATTTTTGGAGACATCGATAATTGTGGGTAGATCTGAGAATAAGGGTGGAATTTTAATAGGGATCGACAAGGAATAATTTGGAAGAAATGTAGAAACAAGAACTGCAGATGCTGGTTTATACCAGTCCCATCTTTTGATCTGGTATCTGACGGTGCAATGACATGATGTCACCAGGCCAATAGATCAGTGGATGACGCAGTCAACCTAGGCCTGCACTTCATCCTCCAGCACCCAGCCTGCCAGGTGACCTTTGCAAGGATTTTGTTTGTTGGATTTAGCTCTGCATTCAACACCATTGTGCCAGAGCTACTACACCCCAAACTCTCCCAGGTGACTGAGCCTGAACCCCTCTGTCATTTGTAGATCAGCAACTTCCTGACAGACAGGTAGCAGCATGTGAGGCTGGGAAAGCACCTCAGACCCCCAGGCCCTCAGCATAGGAGTACCGCAAGGCTGCTTACTCTCTCCCCTCTCCTTTAAGCCCCTGTCCCACTTAGGAGACCTAAACAGCAACTTCTGGTGACCTTGCCCACCAACCAAGGTTTCCATGAAGTCACCGGAGGTTTTGGTCACTCTCCCTAATGGTCGAAAGCGGTTTACACGTGGTCGAGGCCTCGTCTATGTTGCTGCTATTTTTTCATCATGTTTAAAACCGACCTAGACTAAAAATAGTTTGCCGTTTTAAAAATCGATAATTTTTTTGTCGCAGGTCTAGTCTAAGCCAATTTTCTTCAGAGTCGAGGAAGATTTTCAACATATGCGTGGGAGGTGGTAGGAGGTTGCAGGTCACCTCGAACTTGATTTTTTTTTGGGTGGCGGGCAAGGTCACCAAGTTGCTATTTAGGTCTCCTGAGTGGGACAGGGGCTTAATTCTCTCTACACCAAGGACTGCACCTCCACAGACATTTCTGTCAAGCTTCTCAAGTTTGCAGACGACATATCCCTGATTGGACTGATCCAGGATGGGGAGGAATCTGCCTACGGACAGGAAGTGACTCTGCTGGCATCCTGGCGCCATCACAACAATCTGGAGCTCAATGCTCTTAAGACAGTGGAATTGATTGTAGACTTTAGGAGAGCTCCCCCTCCCCTCACCCCACTCACCATCAACAACACTGTAGTCACATCTGGGGAGTCTTTTAAGTTCCTTGGAAACATCATCTCCAAGGACCTGAACTGGGGGACGCCATCAACTCCACAGTCAATAAGGCCCAAAAGAGGATGTACTTCCTGTGGCAGCTGAGGAAACACAATCTGCCACAGGCAATAATGGTCTAATTCTATATGGCCATCGTAGAGTCTGTCCTCACCTTCTCCATCATTGTCTGGTTTGGCTCAGCCACCAAGCACGACATCCGGAGGCTACAGCGCATCGTTCGATCAGCTGAGAAGGTTGTTGGCTGCAACCTTTCCCCTACTGAAGAACTGTACACTGCAAGGGCCAGGAAGCGAGCGGGTAAGATCATC